>CM064518.1:6888823-7042193 GCA_032716605.1 Paralithodes platypus
ATTCTTAAGTAACATTGGAGGAATTTTCATCTGGACCAGGAGCCTTATCTACTGAGAGATTCTGCAAAATAGTTTTGACATGTCTGGTGTGGATCTTAAGTGAGGGAATTTCAGGTGAATTAAAATTAAGTACAGGGACATCTTGATTTATTTCATCTAAGGTTGAGTTGGTGGAGAAAATATCCGCAAGAAGGTTAGCTTTACCTCGTGGGTCACTTACAAGATTGCCAGGCGGAGATTTTAATGGTGGAATGGATGAAGCAGTAGTGAAGTTGGATTTAAATGAGTTAAGAGTAGACCAAAATATTGTGTTATCATTTGGATTATTTAGAAGTTTATTTGCCTGCTTGTGGAGAAAGTTTGATTTAGTTAGGTTTAATACAGTTTTGGCATGATTTCTGATGTTTCTAAAGTAATTAAAGGCTTCATGTGTTTTTGATCTTGTGTATGCATTGTAGGCTATTGCTTTTTGTTCAGTTACTCTAGCACAATTATGGTCAAACCATTTAGGTGAATTAGATCTTTTACTGTACTTTTGATGAGGAATAAAAGTTTCCATTCCAATTTTTACAAAATCTTGTATGTGGCTCAAGGTGGAGTGTGCATCATTAGAAAAGAAAGAGGTCCAGGGAATATCAATAAAGAAACCTTGAAGACCCTCCCAGTCTGCCCTATCATAATGCCATTTAGTCACCAAAACAGGTTCAGAGTGGGAAGGTGTGGTAGGTGATAGACAGGTGGCCTGTATGATGTATCAGACAGTGATCAGAAGATCCAAGCGGGGACCTCACTGTAACATCATAATTTTCTGAATTGGTTGTTAAAAATAAGTCCAGTAGGTGGGATTTATGATTAGGATTATCTGGTACACGTGTGGGTTGGTTGACTAGTTGAGTGAGATTAAATGAGTCTGCAAATAGCTCACATTCAAGACCAGCATCATCAGTCCTGGCTGAATGAGTGAGCCATTCAACATTATGGACATTAAAATCACCCAACACAGTGATTTCAGAAGAAGCATTAAGTTGAGGACACTGAGTTGTGAGGACAGAGAATCAAAAAGACTTTGCTCTGGAGGAGTATTTGGGGAACGGTTAGATGCAAACATATGTATTTAAATTTACCAGCAGAAATTAATTTGTATATAGAATAATCAAAATAGGGACAATTGAAACTAGTAACATCCTCCAGGGCAATTTCAGATTTTGCGAAGCAACATACACCTCCCTTAGGTCTGAAATTTTGGAGCAGTTGATAACCTGGAAAATTAAATCTAGACGTGTCAGATGTGGATGTTACTTGAGTCTCTGTCAAAAAAAGGAGAGTAGGGGATTCTGCTTGAAGAAATTGGTGTACAGAATTGATGTTAGAGTGAAGTCCCCTTATATTACTAAAAAAAAAGCTGCACCGACGAGCAGCTTTGGGACGTTGCAATGCTTTTGACACAGTCGCATGATGACGACCGGGAGGGCCCTGTGTCATAGACCCAACCCTGCCGGGGGTGGATATCCGAGGGACCACCAGGTTTGCAGTTAACAATTGCACTGCCATATTTATTTGGTAAAGGTGTATGGTGTTACATGTATGATATGTAGTGGGAAGAGTAGTGTTTTATGGATAGAGGATAGCGATGTAGGGCAATGTCGTGAAGTTGGATGTGTATGTTGTATAAAGAGGGTTTTCCTGATACCCCTGATGTGTGAGGCAGAAAGATATGTATCCAGCTACCAGGGCCTGGGAGAGAAAATGGAATTCAGGCTATTCCCTGAGTCTCCCGAAACCTTGGCGGTAGTACTTCCCTGGGCGGGGCTGCCTACCCTTACTACCTACAGTAATCCTCAATACCAGTTCAGGATTTCTGAGGAAAGACAAGCAACTTTGAGGCTTCAAAAGTTCTGGCATGCCACCATATGAAGTCTTAAGATTACCCTCCATTCAGTTTGACTAACGGCCTGCCGAAAGCTCAAATATACTGTCTGTGAGTAAAAACCCTATACTAGGGATCTTTGTTAGCCAGAGGCCTGCTCAGCTAATATAGAGACTCTACTTAGGCGGTTCCTAGCTAGTCTAGTGGGAAAGCATACGGCCTGCCGGAATCTTTCTTCTTAGACTACAAGTTACCGAAACTGTGGCCTGTCCCATGAACTCTGTCCTCAACTGGCATGCCAGTGAGATACACAGGTACTGAGATAGGAA
Organism: Paralithodes platypus; assembly: GCA_032716605.1. NCBI lineage: Eukaryota > Metazoa > Arthropoda > Malacostraca > Decapoda > Lithodidae > Paralithodes > Paralithodes platypus. Next base: position 6,891,020 of record CM064518.1, read on the forward strand.
CAACTTTCCTAAAGGGTTAGGAAGAGAGTTACCGGCCTGCCGCTTTCTCTTCTTGATTCTGAGGTTGGGAAGGAGGATACCAGCCTGCCGCTCCTGCTTGTCAATCTCACTAAGGAAAGCCCACACCAGCACCATCTCTAAAAGAAGTTGAGGTGTAAGGCCTGCCGTCCTCAATATTCTCTAGAGTGGGAAGGAACAAGTGTCCTGATAGAGGAACTCTGTTAATGTCTGGCATGCCAGCGTGAACATTGTCTCTATTATCAGGCTTCACTTTTCTTAGTAAAAGTGGAGAGACTTCGGCCTGCCGACCTCTCTGTTTTTACCGAGTCCAAGTGAGCACTTGTACAAAAGTGTCCTTGTCGAGGAACTTTGTCGTCGTTCGGCATGCCGATGTGACATTGGCTCCATAGCGAGGTTACAGTTTCTTTAGTGAAGAGTTGGGAGACTCCGGCCTGCCGACCTCTCCAGTCTCTACTATTGGAAGTGGACACTACCACTATGCACAGGTAGTCTCGAGCCTCTGAGACCGCTGTATTAGAGACAGGGCTTGGCGAGATACCCTCACGGGCACTCTGCAGATACAAGTCCTTGGTGCACTGAGTCTGTGGCATCCCACACGACCGTATAACTCAAAGGTTTAAACACCGCCCCGGGTCCTCCGAACCTCTCATAAAGATCACGACAGACTGTAAGGACACTTGAACTAAACTTACTGCGTTAGTTTGATATCGACCACATAAGACTCGATATTAAAGATCCTAGCCCGAGAGTACCTTAACAGGACTTCATCAACGGTTGATATACTGATCAGGACAGTCGAGTAGTTTCTCCTACCTCTGAAATACTCGCGTTAGTTCGGAATGGTGCCCAACTGTAATCCGCCCGACGATTACTATATGTTACGGAGCCATACTTATGATCTCAAGCCCAATCAACCCATCTGTAACTACTCCACACAGCCGGCCCACCTAGACGGCCCACGGGGAAGCAGAAGACGAAAACCAACCACCTCCTGAAGTACTACCAGGAGGGATCACCCGAGAAGTTGACACGCCGAGATATCAAGAGAAGCAGAGAAAGTGACTAGAAGTAGAAAAGTGCCGAGTGAGCGAGAAATAAATAGAGTCCCTCAAAAAGTACCAGAAAAGTGAATAAATTCCTCTAAGTCCAAATAATCGGAGTAGAGCGAAAAAAAATAGTTTCCCGAGTAGCGTAACAAATATCATGAACATCTGACCCTATAAAAGTGAAAAATCCGAATTAGCGACACTTTAGCTGATTTCGAAGGGTTCAGCGACTCTGACTAAAAACCCAAGTTTTCTCCAGAAATAAACAGGCTTCCCAAAAGTGCCTTAAACAGTTGAAATCCTCTACCCGCGATCCCGCACTAATAATCAAGTTACGAAGTTACGAGTTATATGTACTTACAGTGCGAGTGATCCCGAAGAACAATTAGCCATCAAACAGTGATTCGATTTAGAATTATTTCAACTTTTACCTATTATTGAGAGGTCAGCAATTCTACCGAAATCTGTAAGATTATTTGAAAATATTCCAGAGTCCCTCATCGACTCTACATTTTCTATGAGACACGGCTACCTCCCTACTAGGGGCAGTTCACCTTGACCATGACCCGTACGGACATTCCTGAAGAAAGTGATAGTGTACTCCACCGCTACTTAGAAATACTTCTCTCTCAATCATCTCCCAGTGTTCAAGCTTTCTTGATTAAAAGTGAAGTTGGACAGAATACCTGCTCCTCATCTAGCTCCGCAACTGTGCTAGGAGTTAGTAATAAGCTTAAGTACTATTCACTGGTAGTGATTCATGTTCCATGTTTTCCAGATTAATTCCCATATATAGTGAAGGAGAAATAAAACTGTATTATTAAACCATATTTTGCGATATAATTATCCTCTGCTTTCTTTTGGTTATATGTACTTATATGAACTTGGAAGTCCCAGTGGAGTAGAACTCACCTGTATCAATTGTTAATCCTGCATAAAATCAGGGCATACCAGTTGTAAATGATGGTGGTTGTTAAATGATGGTGGTTGTTAAATGATGGTGGTTGTAAATGATGGTGGCTGTAAATGATGGTGGTTTTAAATGTTGGTGGTTGTAAATGATGGTTGTCATAAATGTTGGTGGTTGTTAAATGATGGTGGTTGTAAATGATGGTGGTTGTAAATGTTGGTGGTTGTAAATGATGGTTGTTGTAAATGTTGGTGGTTGTTAAATGATGGTGGTTGTAAATGATGGTGGTTGTTAAATGATGGTGGTTGTAAATGATGGTGGCTGTAAATGATGGTGGTTGTAAATGTTGGTGATTGTAAATGATGGTTGTTGTAAATGTTGGTGGTTGTAAATGATGTTGGTTGTAAATGTTGGTGGTTGTAAATGATGGTGGTTGTAAATGTTGGTGGTTGTAAATGTTGGTGGTTGTTAAATGATGGTGGTTGTAAATGATGGTGGCTGTAAATGATGGTGGTTGTAAATGTTGGTGGTTGTTAAATGATGGTGGTTGTAAATGATGGTGGCTGTAAATGATGGTGGTTGTAAATGTTGGTGGTTGTAAATGATGGTTGTTGTAAATGTTGGTGGTTGTAAATGATGGTGGTTGTAAATGTTGGTGGTTGTAAATGATGGTGGTTTTAAATGTTGGTGGTTGTAAATGTTGGTGGTTGAAATGTTGGTCATTGTAAATGTTGATGGTTGTAAATGATGGTGGTTGAAAATATTGGTGGTTGTAAATGATGGTGGTTGTAAAATTAATAATGGTAGTTGTAAATGATGGTGGTTGTAAATGTTGGTGGTTGTAAATGATGGTGGTTGTAAATGATGGTGGTTGTAAATGATGGTGGTTGTAAATGTTGGTGGTTGTAAATGTTGGTGGTTGTAAATGATGGTGGTTGTGAATGATGGTGGTTGTAAATGTTGGTGGTTGTAAATTATGGTGGTTGTAAATGTTGGTGGTTGTAAATGTTGGTGGTTGAAATGTTGGTGGTTGTAAATGATTGTGGTTTAAAATGTTGGTGGTTGTAAATGATGGTGGTTGTAAAATTAATTATGGTGGTTGTAAATGATGGTGGTTGTAAATGTTGGTGGTTGTAAATTATGGTGGTTGTAAATGTTGGGGGTTGTAAATGTTTTGTGGTTGTAAATGTTGGTGGTTGGAAATAATGGTGGTTGTAAATGTTGGTGGTTGTAAATGTTGGTGGTTGTAAATTATGGCGGTTGTAAATTATGGTGGTTATAAATGGTGGTGGTTGTAAATGTTGGTGGTTGTAAATGGTGGTGATTGTAAATGTTGGTGGTTGTAAATGTTGGTGGTTGTAAATGATGGCAGTTGTAAATGATGGTGGTTGTAAATGATGGTGGTTGTAAATGTTGGTGGTTGTAAATGATGGTGATTGTAAATTATGGTGGTTATAACTGGTGGTGGTTGTAAATGTTGGTGGTTGTAAATGTTGGTGGTTGTAAATGATGGTGGTTTAAAATTTTGGTGGTTGTAAATGATGGTGATTGTAAAATTAATGATGGTGGTTGTAAATGATGGTGGTTGTAAATGTTGGTGGTTGTAAATTATGGTGGTTGTAAATGTTGGGGGTTGTAAATGTTTTGTGGTTGTAAATGTTGGTGGTTGGAAATAATGGTGGTTGTAAATGTTGATGGTTGTAAATGTTGGTGGTTGTAAATGATGGCGGTTGTAAATTATGGTGGTTATAAATGGTGGTGGTTGTAAATGTTGGTGGTTGTAAATGTTGGTGATTGTAAATGTTGGTGGCTGTAAATGATGGCAGTTGTAAATGATGGTGGTTGTAAATGGTGGTAGTTGTAAATGTTGGTGGTTGTAAATGTTGGTGGTTGTAAATGATGGTAGTTGTAAATGTTGGTGGTTGTAAATGATGGTGGTTGTAAATGTTGGTGGTTGTAAATGATGGTGATTGTAAATTATGGTGGCTGTAAATGTTGGTGGTTATAAATGTTGGTGGTTGTAAATGTTGGTGGTTGGAAATAATGGTGGTTGTAAATGATGGTGGTTGTAAATGTTGGTGGTTGTAAATGATGGTGGTTGTAAATGATGTTGGCTGTAAATGGTGGTGGTTGTAAATGGTGGTTGTAAATGTTGGTGGTTGGAAATAATGGTGGTTGTAAATGATGGTGGTTGTAAATGTTGGTGGTTGTAAATGATGGCGGTTGTAAATGATGGTGGTTTTAAATGATGGTGGTTGTAAATGATGGTGGTTGTAAATGATGGTGGTTGTAAATGATGGTGGTTGTAAATGATGGTGGTTGTAAATGTTGGTGGTTGTAAATGATGGCGGTTGTAAATGATGGTGGTTGTAAATGATGGTGGTTGTAAATGATGGTGGTTGTAAATGTTGGTGGTTGTAAATGATGGCGGTTGTAAATGATGGTGGTTGTAAATGATGGTGGTTGTAAATGTTGGCGGTTGGAAATAATGGTGGTTGTAAATGATGGTGGTTGTAAATGTTGGTGGTTGTAAATGATGGCGGTTGTAAATGATGGTGGTTGTAAATGATGGTGGTTGTAAATGGTGATGTGTACACGACCTTCCGGGTACATGGTTTTGTGCAAATATGTGTTCAGGGTTTGGGGGATCTGTTCATCAGTGTGTAAAAGTAGGTGAGTGTGTGTGTGTGTGTGTGTGTGTGTGTGTGTGTGTGTGTACAGTCTTGGTTAGATTCAAATTGCTATTTCGAACTGTGATTAGCTTTACAATTTTCATTGTTTCAAGTCCATGATACACCCTTCTGAAAAGAAAAGTAGAGGCTCCAATGTAGGTGTGTAGAGGATCAGTGTAGGTTTGTAGAGGATCAGTGTAGGTGTGTAGAGGATCAGTGTATGTGTGTAGAGGATCAGTGTAGGTTTGTAGAGGATCAGTGTAGGTGTGTAGAGGATCAGTGTAGGTGTGTAGAGGATCAGTGTAGGTGTGTAGAGGATCAGTGTAGGTGTGTAGAGGATAAGTGTAGGGGTGTAGAGGATCAGTGTAGGTGTGAAAAGGGATCAGTGTAGAGGTGCAGTGTAGGTGTGTAGAGGATCAGTGTAGGTGTGCAGAGGGATCAGTGTAGGTGTGTAGAGGAACAGAGTAGGTGTCTAGAGGATCAGTGTAGAAGATCAGTTTAGGTGTATAGAGGTTCAGTGTAGGTGATTAGAGGATCAGTGTAGGTGTGTAGAGGATCAGTGTAGGTGTGTAGAGGATCAGTGTAGGTGTGTAGAGGGATCAGTGTAGGTGTGTAGAGGATCAGTGTAGGTTTGTGGATGGATCAGTGTAGGTGTGTAGAGGATCAGTGTAGGTGTGTAGATGATCAGTGTAGGTGTTTAGATGATCAGTGTAGGTGTGTAGAGGATTAGTGTAGGTGTGTAGAGGATCAGTGTTGGTGTGTAGAGGATCGGTGTAGGTGTGTAGAGGATCAGTGTAGATGTGTGTAGGGTCAGTGTAGGTGTGTAGAGGATCAGTGTAGAGGTGCAGAGGTGCAGTGTAGGAGTGTATAGGGTCAGTGTAGGTGTGTAGATGATCAGTGTAGTTGTGTAGAGGATCAGTGTAGGTGTGTAAAGGGTCAGTGTAGGTGTGTAGAGGGTCAGTGTAGGTGTGTAGAGGATCAGTGTAGGTGTGTAGAGGATCAGTGTAGGTGTGTAGAGGGTCAGTGTAGGTGTGTAGAGGATCAGTGTAGGCGTGTAGAGGGTCAGTGTAGGTGTGTAGAGGGTCAGTGTAGGTGTGTATAGGATCAGTGTAGGTGTGTAGAGGATCAGTGTAGGTGTGTGTAGGGTCAATGTAAATGTGTGTAGGGTCAGTGTAGGTGTGTAGAGGATCAGTGTACGGGTGCAGTGTAGGTGTGTATAGGGTCAGTGTAGAGGATCAGTGTAGGTGTGTAGAGGTACGGTCGCGCTAATAAGTCATGTCCCAGCTGTCATTATGTTTGGCTTGCTCTGTGCTGTATTAATGTCCGTCAGATGTTGAATAGGGTGGGTAAGTGTAGGACAATTGTTGTATATTTCACTCGATATGAAGAAATGAAGCTTAAATATTACTGATACCAATTATTGATCAAAACATACTTGGTGCCGAGACATCACTTAAGTACAGTTACTCATGAACATACGTTGACCTCACCTATTTCTATTTATGGAAGTAATCTCAGGAAACGAATTTATGATTTTTTTGTTCTATACATCAACTACAAAAAAAAAAAAAAAAAAAAAAAAAAAAAATATATATATATATATATGTTGTTACGTATCTTGATCCTCAAGTGGTTAACTTGATGAATCTAGATAGCACAGAGATATATATTAAGGTATCAGTCAGCTGAAGGCAAAACAAAAGTAAAATCTAATAAAATAATTTCCTGTTGTTGCTTCCTTTCCTTTTGGATCTTAGGACTTGGTATCCTTTATGGACTGATACTCTTTACTTATGAAAAATACTGAAACTAATTAAAGTCATGTAGTATTTATAAAGAATTATTATTTAACCGAAGCTCAGTAGGCTATGGTTATGAACCGAATAAGTTATAGCTAAAGAAGGACTATTCATTTTATAAAAAGTCTTGAAAGATAAATATTAAAGTAAGAATATTTCTGTCTCTTACCCTCTTTGAAATGAATAGATAGTTTTCTTATGTCCTTTTATTTATATTTAATGTAATTATTCTTGGTTCTTGTCTTACGTTAATAGTATTATATTATTATCATCAGGAGTAATATCAAAGTCACATAAACAGTTAGATATATATTTAATAATTAGTTTAAATTTATTTCTTAACCACGTAACATTGAGGTTTGATTATGAGTAAATAAAGTTACAGGATCGTTTCATAGATTCGATTCAGGTCTCACTCAAATAATATGAAAAGCAAAATATAATATTTTGAAGCAAAAGAATTTTCTTCAGCTTAGGAAATCACTAGAATATTAACACAGCCATGTTAGTCTAAGGCGATATTACTAATACGAGACAATAGCATCACCGTACTAAGCACCGTTAAGCAATGTAAGCTTAATTCAAATGAAAGAACTCGTAAGTATTAATATAAAACAATAGTATTACTTTCATCATAACCCCAATACTTAAAGAGTTGCTTTAGTCCACAAGTTAGTCAACTAAAATAGTTAAGTACATAATAATAGCGTTAACGTTAATTCCCAATCAAATAGTTAAACACATAATAGTAGCGTTCACGTTAATTCCCAATTAAATAGTTAAACACATAATAGTAGCGTTCACGTTAATTCCCAATTAAATAGTTAAACACATAATAGTAGTGTTCACGTTAATTCCCAATCACATATCTCACTAACCAACATAACATAAGTGTTTACACCGAACACACTTCACACATTTATATAATCTGACTGACAGTCACAATCCCATTATAATACTTCACCCCGTCTTCCTCCAGCTGCAAGTTCACCTTCCCCAACTCCAAATGAGACTGATTTGAATGCCCACAACTCGGGTCTTATATACCAAACAATGATGGTGTAGGAACGAATCAGGAGGCGGCGGGTGGTGCCGGCTCCAATCATAGCTCCTCGAATCACATAACAGGTGCCTGGTCCACTCACAGCTCCTGGCGTCGATCATACGTCATAGCATCGGTCATCGAGGTGTGAAGGCTAGCATGCTGGTATGGGGCGAGATGGTTTGCCCACTCGCTCGTTCGCTAGTCTGCTTCACCGTTTTGGGTAGTGGGCTCCTTCAACTCTAATTCTAACTCTTAAATTAACATACAGGGCTCCGTATGTCAGACCTCACCCTAGAAAAGAGTTTAAGGAGTATAGTACATAATATTAAAACATAATACATAAATAGATTCACCACCAGATTGGCAACAGCAAGATAATAATGAGGATATAATAAGGATATCACCCAAAGTAGGCAACGTCTCCAGGTACCACATCAGAACATAGCCGGAACGTAGCTGGAGCGTTATTCGAACTGCAAGGCATCTCACAGCTGAAGGCTTAAAAGAGCACTACAAAAGCATGATATTTACCTCGCTACAAGGGAGAGCTAATTGCCAAAATCCTCTCATTAAATTATACTTACTGCTGCATGAGGCCAAACTGGTAAATGCAATCTTTGATCCGTGGCAGTGGGTAGGTTTCGTTCTTTGTGACAGCATTGACTTGCCTATAGTCCCTACAAAACCCATGGCTCCCGTCTGGCTTCGGCACAAGTATGACCGGACTACTCCACTGGCTGAAGGCCCTTGTGATCAGCTGGTTTGAAAAAATTAAGTCAAGCTCGACCTGCAGTATACTCCTGCGTTGTGGCGAGACACGGTAGGGGGATAGTTTAATGGGAGTTGCATCCCCTACTTCGATGTCGTGCACGGCCAAAGAAGTGAGCCCTGGAGTATCACGGAACACATTGGGAGACTGAGATAAAACAGAGATTAGTTGGTTCGCTTGATCAGAGGGAAGATGACATAGTTTAGATGGTAATTCCCTCAAAGCCACTGAATTATACTGAAAGTTGGATAGGCTACATGACAAGTCAAAGTCTGCATGGATACCTTCAGGCTCTGGAACAGTCTGTTGCGGGTCAGTAAGAGAACTGAAGACTTTGTCCGCACCAGGCTGCTCACAGGTCCTGACATTCACTGCCACAGTGGGAGAATCTGGAGGAGAGGAATCAGGGGACCTATGGTAGGGCTTCAACATATTTATATGGAATACTTGCGTGGGCTTTCTCCTGTCTGGGGTAGTTACTAGATAATCGGTAATGCTCACCCTCCGAATGATCTTATATGGGCCCCTGAACTTGGCAGATAAAGGTTGGCCAAAAAGGGGGAGCAGGACCAAAACCTCATCACCGGGCTTAAACTCCCTCTCATGGGCTTTTCTGTCATACCATTTCTTCATGGAGCTTTTAGCCACTGTCAAGTTTTGAGCGGCAAACTCACATGAGGATCTCAGCCGGGTTTTTGAAATCTGAAACATACTTGAGGAGGTTTTGGTTCCCCTCCTGGCCAACTAGGCTATCCTGCAAATAGTTGCAAAGGACCTCTTACCTGGTGACCGAAAACTAGCTCATTAGGGGAAAAACCCAGGGATTCAGTTGGAACCTCACGAGTAGCAAATAAAAGAAAAGGTACCCCCTTATCCCACTCAACTCCGGTCTCTGTACAATACTTACGTAACATTCCCTTTAATGTCTGATGATATCGTTCGAGAACCCCTTGACTCTCTGGGTGGTAGGTGCTAGACTTTACATGCTCGATACCCAACTCCTTCAGGGACTGCTGGAAAATGTTAGAGGTAAAATTAGTTCCTTGATCACTTTGCACCTCATGGGGGAAACCCATTCTGGTGAAAAATTTGAGCAGTTCCTTGATTACAGTTGGAGCAGAGGTAGTCCTTAACACCTTACGAGCGGCCTATGCGGTTTATTTATATGTACCGCACAGCGGGGTGTTTTTAGCCAAAATAGGGCTGTTTACGTGATCATTTTCATGCCTAAATAAGACCCAGAACGTAAAACAAGTACCTATCCCTGAAAGGGCATAAACAGAGCTTTCGAATGACACCATAACGATCCTTGTATGATGGATAGTTTTCTTGCAATAACCGTGCAACGCGAGTGCAAAAAGCAGGTAATTCGGTACTTTCGGTACATAATTGAGTATGTAGCGAGTGAGAGAGGGAGGAGGGAGCTGAGATTTGTGTCAGTAGGTTCGCCGCGGTGGTCTGGAGCAGTCATACGCTCGCTAGTCTCCTGCCACCACTTGTCTCTCTCTCTCAGCCACATTACGTGCTGAAATTGCCACTCGACCTATGTCGAGCGCCGCTACATAGTCCAGCTTTTTTTAACTCGACTTATGTTGCTCGCCGCTAATTAAGGGTTAAGGGTATAGCCTCTGGGTAGCGAGTTGCCATGTCCATGATAGTTAATAAATAAATGTTACCTTGGGAAGTCTTAGGCAATGGGCCTACAATGTCCACTACCACCCGAGTAAAAGGATTCTCGAAAACGGGCAAGGGCACCAGAGGATGTACAGGCACCTTCTGATTGGGTTTTCCTGTCATCTGGCAAGTGTGACACACTCTACAACACTCCACTACATCTGCACGCATTCCTGGCCAGTAAAAGTGGGCTCTGATTCTGTCTAGAGTTTTTCTCACACCTAGGTGTCCTGCCAATGGTATACAATGTGCCATTTCCATTATATCTCTACGACAAGGTTTGGGGACTACTACTTGATGGACGTCCCAAGCCCCGTCATCGATTGGTCTGTGTGGCGGTCTCCATCTTCGCCACAATACTCCTCCTTTGAGGTAGAAACATTCACCACCCTCCTTCTCACATTCCTCTTCACTCACGGACCTGGCAGCTAACTCCTTGCATTCACTATCATCTCTCTGTAGCTCTACCAGGCCGCTAGGACAATTTGGAGGGGTTTCATAGTCATTTTTAGGGTCAAGATGAGCCATAAAGGTGTCAGATAAATCCACCTCAGTCACATCATCAGGCACAGTTGGAGCATCATTCACACTCTCATCATCCCTTTCATCAACTCTTACATTCGGTACATTTCTGTCTGAGGGAACTGCTACTTGAGACATTGAACGTGTGACAGCACACACAGGGAAAACAGTTGGCATCTCCTTTTCGAGCTCACCGGTTAGTGGCTCGTTAACAGGGGAAAGTGACAAAATGGGGTCTGGTCGGACCTTCTCACCTGCTACATCATTCCCCAAAAGGAGAGTTACCCCAGGCACAGGGATATCTTGGGACCTACACAAAGCTATGGTGGCCTCACCCTGTAGTAACTCACATTCAATTTCGCCTTTTACCAAGTATGCATAAAACTGGCCTCCAGCACCTCTCATTACAACTGGTTCGCCAGGTGGGCACTCAGTGTAAGGATTCACCATGAGGGTGCTAGTAGAACCTGTGTCTCTCAGAATTTTTACCTCATGCATGCAACCATTTAATCTCACGTTGCCAGATGAAATAAAGGGACGGTAACTGTCCTGCACTGATGGTGAAATTATTATTGGCTTAACCCTAGTGGGTTGCACCACACATGCTACTACACCCTGTCTAGATGATTTACGTTAGCTGCTAGGTACTCCTTCTGTCGAGAGTCCTGCATTAAAGGAACTTTTGGTGCTAGGTACTCCTTCTGTCGGGAGTCCTGCATTACAGGCACATATGGAGTTTGAGATACGGCGGCAACTGTCTGCCCCGATCTCTCGGTTCTCTCCTTGGCCCAGCACTGATAAGCTAGGTGGCCTCTCATGCCACAAAAAGTACATACTTTAGGGGATACGGGAAAGTTCCCTCTTTGAGCATTACTATTAGTTTGGGGCCCACCTCTGTTACCATTGCCCTGAGTCGCATTTTTAGTTGGGGGAACATTTCTATTTTGGCTAACTGGGGAAGACGTTATAGGCTTGTGACTGGGTCGGTCAGATTTGTGATTGGGATACTTAAAATTAGAACTAGAATTATCGTAGGGCTTCTTTCCACGAAATTTGTTGTTGAGCACGTATGTGTCAGCCATGTCAGCGGCGTCAGCAAGACAATCTACCTTTTTCCCCTTTAAATGATAGGATACAGAAGAATCAATTTTCCATAGGAAATTTTCTAACAGGACCAACTCCTTCAGATCGTTGTAGCTTGTGACTTTCTTACTCTTGACCCAATGATTGAAAGTTTTAGTCATGGTCCTGGCAAATACCTTATGGGTTTCTTCTACTTTCTTCTGGTTTTTACGGAAAGATTGCCTGTAAGCCTCAGGCTGCAATTGATAGGTTTTTAAGATAGCTTCTTTGAGATCGTCATAATCCTGCCTAACTTCTGCTACTTCTGACAAATACGTGGCTCGAGCCTGCCCTGTCAAAACGGTTTGTAACATAAAAGGCCATTGATCTATTGTCCACTTCATACCTCCAGCAACTTCCTCAAACAAAACAAAGAAATCCTGCACATTATCCTCAGTGAAAGGTGGAATGACACTAGTCATAGTTAATCCCAGAGGGGGAGCAATTACGGGAGCATTCGTATTGACATTTAGTTGAGCCGTACGATATTGATATTCATAATGTTCGGTTTATTCTGGCTTCTTCGATATTTGCTCTGGCTTTTATGCTGGCTTCTTCGGAATTTGCTCTGGCTTGTTCGGCATTTATTCTGGCTAGTTCTAAGTCGGTGTTTGCTTTTATTCTGGCTAGTTCTAATATTTGATCACCGGTCAAACCAGGTGGCAATTGTTCATCAAGTTGGCTAGGTTTACTAGAGATCCCACCAACTGCTCCGTCACCCTCCTTCCCTTCTACAGGGAACAGGTGGGTTTTTATGGTCTGAGCCACCTCTACTTTAGACATGTTTGAGACAGTTAATTGGAGATATGAGGCAAGCACTTTCAGTTCGGATTTTGACAGTCAATATCAGGGGATGTGGGTTCTGATTCTATGAAAACTCGAGCATCTTCGTTATTAATTAGTTGAGGCATGATTAATATTAGATTGTGAAGTAGTGAAACGTTAATGAAACCGAGTGAAACTGTATGAAACGAATCCTTGGCAAGGTCGCCACTCTTCTGTTACGTATCTTGATCCTCAAGTGGTTAACTTGATGAATCTAGATAGCACAGAGATATATATTAAGGTATCAGTCAGCTGAAGGCAAAACAAAAGTAAAATCTAATAAAATAATTTCCTGTTGTTGCTTCCTTTCCTTTTGGATCTTAGGACTTGGTATCCTTTATGGACTGATACTCTTTACTTATGAAAAATACTGAAACTAATTAAAGTCATGTAGTATTTATAAAGAATTATTATTTAACCGAAGCTTAGTAGGCTATGGTTATGAACCGAATAAGTTATAGCTAAAGAAGGACTATTAATTTTATAAAAAGTCTTGAAAGATAAATATTAAAGTAAGAATATTTCTGTCTCTTACCCTCTTTGAAATGAATAGATAGTTTTCTTATGTCCTTTTATTTATATTTAATGTAATTATTCTTGGTTCTTGTCTTACGTTAATAGTATTATATTATTATTATCATCAGGAGTAATATCAAAGTCACATAAAAAGTTAGATATATATTTAATAATTAGTTAAATTTATTTCTTAACCACGTAACATTGAGGTTTGATTATGAGTAAATAAAGTTACAGGATCGTTTCATAGATTCGATTCAGGTCTCACTCAAATAATATGAAAAGCAAAATATAATATTTTGAAGCAAAAGAATTTTCTTCAGCTTAGGAAATCACTAGAAGTAATATTAACACAGCCATGTTAGTCTAAGGCGATATTACTAATACGAGACAATAGCATCACCGTACTAAGCACCGTTAAGCAATGTAAGCTTAATTCAAATGAAAGAACTCGTAAGTATTAATATAAAACAATAGTATTACTTTCATCATAACCCAATTACTTAAAGAGTTGCTTTAGTCCACAAGTTAGTCAACTAAAATAGTTAAGTACATAATAATAGCGTTAACGTTAATTCCCAATCAAATAGTTAAACACATAATAGTAGCGTTCACGTTAATTCCCAATTAAATAGTTAAACACATAATAGTAGTGTTCACGTTAATTCCCAATTAAATAGTTAAACACGTTAATTCCCAATCACATATCTCACTAACCAACATAACATAAGTGTTTACACTGAACACACTTAACACACATTTATATAATCTGACTGACAGTCACAATCCCATTATAATACTTCACCCCGTCTTCCTCCAGCTGCAAGTTCACCTTCCCAACTCCAAATGAGACTGATTTGAATGCCCACAACTCGGGTCTTATATACCAAACAATGATGGTGTAGGAACGAATCAGGAGGCGGCGGGTGGTGCCGGCTCCAATCATAGCTCCTCGAATCACATAACAGGTGCCTGGTCCACTCACAGCTCCTGGCGTCGATCATACGTCATAGCATCGGTCATCGAGGTGGAAGGTAGCATGGTATGGGGCGAGATGGTTTGCCCACTCGCTCGTTCGCTAGTCTGCTTCACCGTTTTGGGTAGTGGGCTCCTTCAACTCTAATTCTAACTCTTAAATTAACATACAGGGCTCCGTATGTCAGAATATATATATATATACTTTTTATTGAAAAGCAAATTCCATCCAATAATCAACCCAGATAGTTATAATTGCATACAGAAAAACATAAGGGGGTCCACGAATAAAGTAACTGTTTAATTAATTAAGTAAGCTGTACGGTGGCTAACTTAATTAGTTTGTCATTGTGTGCGTCTGTGCTAGTGTGTTGATGTGAGGTTGTAGCGTGGATAAGTGTTTGTATTTGATCATCTATCAATCGAAACGAATAAATAAAGTTTAGATTTAGATAAAAACCATACTTGTAATCACTTACATTGGATACCAATGATTGCCGCGGTATTATCAACGGCCCTTCCGTAATTGACCACCCAAGACCGCAGCCATACAGAATAATACCAATTTGGTTCAGATGGCTGCTGCTGCGGTATTTGATCAACGACCTTCCAGAGATTGAGAGACAAACAGCCAAGGAGCCAGGGAGAGAGGGGATAAATACACGGGAGACGGAGAGAGAGAGAGAGAGAGAGAGAGAGAGAGAGAGAGAGAGAGAGAGAGCGGGGGGTAGGCGCACGGCTTTGCTATATGGTAATGGAAGAACGCAAGAAAAATGCAAAGATTATGTTGTTTCTATTCTTCATTTTATCTTGTAGTGGTATATAATGTTGAGTAAAAGCAGATTTACGCAAGTGTATTCACTTTTATTTAAGAAGCATTTGATTAGTCCCAAAGTTGTCTACAGTTCAAAAGACAATATGCATTCAGATACACGTATCCAAAAGGCGAAGGTATTTCCCAAATTGTTGAAAGTTTCTTATTGTCTAACATACGATGTCACTACTACTCTGATAGTGTGTGACCTGATAATTATAGAAGCCATTCTGTATATGATATCATACTATACACTATGTTAACTAATATCACTGATGCCATATGTTAAAAATAATCTTTTGCGCCCGTGCCGGATCTGACTCCGGGGGACCATTGAACAAGCGGCCCAAAACACTGTCATTAGGAACTATCTCTGGCAAACAGTATTACTGCTACTACGGCGGAGAGAGAGAGAGAGAGAGAGAGAGAGAGAGAGAGAGAGAGAGAGAGAGAGAGAGAGAGAGAGAGAGAGAGAGAGAGAGTCAGAGTGAGAGAGAGAGTCAGAGTGAGAGAGAGAGACAGTGAGTGAGAGAGAGACAGAATGCGTACACAGTGTGGGAAGTATAATTATTAGACTGACTCGCCCACACTTATTTGTGTATAAGAGAGAGAGAGAGATTTGATTTTGATTTTGCCCCGAGGGGCGAGTTTATTGAGCAGCGCCCCCCATCCTGTGAGGGGACAACCACTAGTAAGGCGATACATACTGCTCAAAGAGCCATTATTCCACTGAAACAACAGCATCGTCGTCTGGTTACATTCATATTTGTGTTTATAAGTCAGGTTGGCATTATTCAGATGTGTTATTATAGTTTCCTCATTTAATTGTCACATGGTCTGTATATACGTATTTCATTAAAAAAAAAAAAAAAAAAAAAAAAAAAAAAAAAAAAAAAAACCAAGCAAGCTTGTAGTGACTGAATTATTAATTGACAGGTTGTAAATAATAGCACTACAGAACTAGTGCAATCGTATGAGGAGAGGAGACTATTCATATTTTCATTACATCAATGATTATTGAGATCATAGTTAGCTGAATACAATTATTACACAAATAGGCAATGGTATAAATCAACATAATACATAATTTAATACAGGCGGACATAATCATGATCCGGTTCGTTGTGCACTGGGAGCTAAGGTGTCTTGAGATCGCCTCGTACCCATACACAACGAACGTATTATAGTCTGCATGGTTGGTATCTAATTGAATATACTTAGTGGGTATTTCAAGAATGTCAGGGGGTAAGGAAATGTGATTTGTATATTAGAAGACTGTGATTAACGAGACGTGTAACATGTGGAGGGAGGTGGTAGAAAGAGAGGGATTTCGTTGGGGGTGGAAGTTTCGCTCCCAGGAATTTTCGTTCCTGTGGTATTTCAATAATAATAATAAAATAATAATAATAATAAGGGGACAACCACTGGTAAGGCAATACATACTGCTCAAAGAGCATTATTCTACTGTAACAACAGTATCGTCGTCTGGTGTTATTATAGTTTCCTCATTTGATTGCCACATACTGTATGCTGTATATACGTGCTCATGGGAAAAAATCAAAAAAACAAAAATGACTGAATTATTAATTGAAAGGTAAATAATAGCACTACAAAACTAGTGCAATCATATGAGGAGGCTATTCATGTTTTCTTACATCAATGGTTATTGAGATCATAGGTAGCTGAATACAATTATTACATACAAGATGTGACTAATATTTCGAACTACATTAATTATTATGCAATAATAGTACCACAAATATATTACAATCATATGAGGGACACTTCACATTCTTCATTACATCAACGGTTATTGAGGTCATAGTTAGCTGAATACAAGAGTCACATACATAATGTGACTAATATTACCAACTACCGAAGTTATAATGGAATTATAGTAATACAAATATTTTACAAAGATGAGTTACATGGTTCAAATTCTTATTACAATAATGGTTATTGAGGGGATAGTTAGCGCAATATGACCAGTGGAGAAGTTTACATGCCGATAGTAATATAATATTTAGTAGGGTGTGTGGTTATGGGAGAGAGGGAGGGGGGTTGTAGGAGGTAGAGGAATGGGTGGGAGAGGAGGAGGAGGAGGTAAGGTACTCCAGGGAGGAGGAAAGTGTGAGAGGGGAGGTGTGTGTGTGTGTATGTCCCTTCTTAAACATCCTAGAGGGACCCTACCCGTCGTGACCCAGTCACCAGAACCCAGCCAATGCCTTCTAAATACATAATTATGTATAGAGAAGGCATTGCCCCAGCACCCAAAACACACAGCCACACAGATTCAGATTCATATTCAAATTATTTTATTTCCATAAAATAATATTCGGAGGGAAGGTGCAAGTGGTCCTCCGGGAGGGACAGTGCCGCATATCCGGAGGTACTTGTACATCAAGCCATTAGCCGAGAATATTGAGGACAATACAGCAGTATGGTTAGGGGTTTTGTAGGAGGTAGAGGAATGGGTGGGAGAGGAGGAGGAGTGGGGGGGGGGGGGGGGAGGAGGAGGTAAGGTACTCCAGGGAGGAGGAAAGTGTGAGAGGGGAGGTGTGTGTGTGTGTGTATGTGTTGGGGAGGGTGGGACATACTACATATAAATAAGTTGTTTAAGGCCAGCGATAGTACTGAAGATAAAAAAAAAAAAAAAAAAAAAAAAAAAAAATCTTAAAAAGGGAAAGTTTGAATTTCAACGCAAGTCTACAGATATCGGCAGTATCGCTTCATCGTACCTGACACAACATATCAATAAGTAGGGAAGGAAACTGTATACGTGCAATGAATGAATGAATGAATGAATATAGAAAAGGTGGGTGAGGGTGAAAGAAGGGAAGTTTTTATTGGTGTAGTAAGAGAGAAAGTGAAAAAGTAGGAGCATAAAGAGTGTCGGGGCTTGACCCAACTTGCGTGAGTTGTTGATTTTAGTTTGGGGGTTTAGGGGAGGCACTGTTGGTATTGAGACACATTTTCCGAGAGCCTCAGTATGGCACGTCAAGAAGGCTTGGAGATAAAAATGGGTGGTAAGGCAAAAGATAATTAATTTTGGGTGGTAAAAGTTAATTTGGTGAAGTGAGATTCAGAAACTCTGATCGGTCAAAAGTGGCATGGAGGCTGGGCTGTGGACGAGCCGGCATACCCCACCGCCTCTACCAGTCTGGACGAATCAGATGAGTCTGGGTGAATTGAATATAAGATTTGGTAATGGAAAATGTTTTAATGATGGTCTGGCAATTTTGGATGGTAAGGGTCTAAAGTGGGGCAGCAAGGCATGGTTGTCAACTGCAGTCTAGAGAAGATTACACTGTCTTATGAAGAGCTTAAAGATCAAGATTCAATTAAGTTTAGTAGCAAAACAATATTCAGAAGGAAGATACTAGTAGTCCTCCGGGATGGATATGCCGCATATCCGAAGGTACTTAATTGTAGATCAAACCATTAGCAAAGAATATTGAGGACAATTATGTTGCTTACATATGCAAGGGTCATGTATATTGGCTTACAAAAGGATATGAATTGGCACTTAACAGATTATTTAAATAAAAGCTGTGTTAGAGGCTCAGAGGGATATGTATATACTGTACATTGTCAATCTATTAAATGAGAATAGCAGTGATAAGTAAAGAAATACTGACTGATATTATAAGTGTGACATGATCAATGAAAATATGAAATCGTGTAGAGGGCGTTACAAAGGGTTACAAAGGGTTTAAGTGTGACCTTGTAAGAAAGAAGAGATGTGTGGAGGGCAAGGGGTGCATACTTATAAGCACCCCTTGCCCTCCACACACACAGAGAGAGAGAGAGAGACTTGTTTTCTGAATCACATAATTATATAAAAAAAACGATCTAGTAAATGGCTTCAATATATCCTAGTTTCGAAAATGACTGTCACTTGCTGATAAAGACATCATGCTCATTTTTAATATTGCCCCCTATAGGTAGAATGAAAGAGTCGCGATGGGTAACACTCTTGAACCTAGTATTGCAAATTATTCTTTATCATATCATGAAAACATATGGTTAACCCATTCGGTATCGGTGACATCCATTTCGTTATATTCCGCAACTATTCGACAATGTTATTCAGTTTAGGAAGGACGTGAAAAGGCTACAGGCTATCTCCATTAATTCTTCTAGCTACCATAATTATATCTTTCCGGAGCTTCATAAAATTGTGTAGCTGTTGTTGGAGTTAAGTAAAAGATGTCACCGGTACTGAAAGGGTTAAATTACATTTCACAAGCATTCAAGCCCATTTTTTTATCGACAGAATATAGATGACACCTTTGTCATTTAAAAATAGGAAGAGCATGTTCCCCAACTTTTAGATTACCTCAATTCAAAGCACCAGAATATACATTCACTAATGACATAGACACTGACAATATTCTTGTATTTCTTGATAACAAAATCACAAAACATAGTCTATCATTTACCACTTCCATAAACAGAAAACCAACTATCATTGGTTTAAAGACCAAATGTATTTCCAATATTCCTTTCAATTCAAATGAAAATTAATTTTGACTCTGGTAACCCAAACATACAGATAATATTCATATTTTACCTTGCATACCGAATTAGAATACCTGAGAAATAGTGTGAGAGTTAACAGCTTCCCTGTCCACTTTACTGACACCCTTATTAGCAGACAATTATCCAAATTACCTGCATCTTCTCCCGTTCATACAGTCCAAAAATATATAATTTATTTTGCTAATCCTTTGTTTGGTATCAAATCATATACAATTTGTCATTAATTAAATATATTGACCAAAGATCCCCCCTGGGCATCCCAGTCACTCTTAAACCATGGAGTACACGATAATTCAGTGGAACTGTAGAGGTATTAGGAATAAATTACAACACTTAGCACTTCTGCTGCAATTCCACGCGACATCAGTCGTTTGTCTATAGGAGACGAATTTGGTGGATCACACCTTCCCCCCTCCGATCCCGCTCCTTCGTATAGAAGACATGAGGGTCATGGGGTGGCGATTTATGTCCATAAGTCGCTTCCCCAGTCAGCTGTGTCTCTTGATTCTGCCCTAGAAGATGTCACATGCAGGGTCAAAATTTGGGGCACGTACCTGACTATTTGTTCTCTGTATTGTCCTCCTCAGGTTCCGATTGATGGTGATTCTTTCCTTTCTCTTTTCGATCCATTGCCCAATTCAAAATTAATTTTAGGCGACTTTAATGCACATCATCATCAATGGGATAGTATGAAGTGTGATGGTCGCGGCAAACAAATAACTAATGTTTTACTTCCATCTGACCTTTGTCTTTTGAACGATGGTAGTGCGGTAGTACTATGGTAGTACGATGTAGACGATCGTACGGGCCATACATCGTGCATTGACCTATCTTTGTCATCTCCCGTAATACTACCTAACATCACTAGGGGCACATTCGACGATTCTATGGGAAGTGATCACCTACCGATCTGTCTCTCTTATTCATGCGACTTTGCTCCACCACCACCGCCCATTAAATTCAACTATAAGAAAGCAGACTGGGGTGCCTTCTCTAGAATCGCTAACTTTGATATTTCAGGGGGTGACATTAATGACAAGGTAACTCATGTTCAGACTTGTATTTTACACGCAGCCGAGGTTGCTATTCCTAAGACTTCTACAGTCCATACGAAGCATAGAGTTCCGTGGTGGTCACCAGACTGCCGATAAGCGCTCACTAAATATAATAGGCAATACAGGATTTCTGATAAACAGCCCTCGGAAGACAACCTCATAGCTTATATGAAGTCTAGGGCTGAGGCAAGGAGAATCATTCGGTGCACAAAGCGTAGTGCCAGGCGTTCTTATGTGTCCACTGTGAATCAGTTCATGCCGCTTAAAGAAGTCTGATCCACTATATATGTACTTAACAACAAGTATTCTCGTTCACCTATCACCACTCTCAGGGTGGACGATAATATCATTGATGATCCCGTGGACGTTGCCAACACGCTCGCCAGGCATTTTGCGGATGTTAGTAGTTCGGCCAAATACGATCCCCGTTTCTTAGACCATAAGTGGCAGGACGAACACTATAATTATGACTTTGCCACAGAAAACGTAAACTCTGATTACAACTGTGAGTTTACGATGAAGGAACTTCTCCTTACTCTAAAATCCTGTAAAGATTCGAGTCCGGGTCCTTCGCAATTCACCTACGGTATGATTCAGCATCCTAGTCCGGACAACCTGACTAAGCTGTTAGCATAGTACAATGAGATTTGGGGTCGCCTTACAGATCCTAAGCTGTTTCTTCCTATTGCGTTGACAGTGAATCTACGTAAGGTCTTTGAGAGAATGGTTAACGTCTGATCTCTTTTTGTTTTATAGTCGAAGTATTTGTTAAATATTCAGCAATTTGGCTTCCGTAAACACGGGTACACTAGTACACTAGAACATTTAATGGATTTGGAGCATTGTATCGCCGAGGCTTTTGTCAACAATGAATTTATGATAGGATTTTTTTAGATATTCATAAAGCTTACGATATGACCTGGCGACACAGAATACTTACGAAACTCTATGCTTCTGGTTTCAGAGGAATTTGCCTATTTTTATTCGTAACTTCGTGTCTGACCAAACTTTTGCGGTCAGGTTGCCCCATCACATAACATCGGACGTTTATGTCCAAGAGAATGGGGTGCCGCAAGGCAGTGTGCTTAGCCCTTCGTTGTTTTTGCTTATGATAAATGATATTCTGTCTTCCGCTCCAATCCCCAGGAATCTTAAATACTCACTGTACGCTGATGATTGCGCATTGTGGCATTCTTCCCGCAATATGCAATTTTCGGCTGGGCGGATTCAAGTGGCCCTTAATTCCGTCCATCTTTGGGCTTTGCGGTGGGGCTTTAAGTTTTCCGTTGCTAAGTGAGTCAGCTTAGTATTTACTCGTAGACTTAACGTACCTAATTTGCGCATCACTTTTATTTGGATAATGAGCCAATACCTATCCAAAATTCAGTCAAGTTCTTGGGTCTGCACTTTGATCGCAGGCTCAATTGGAAGTCTCATGTCAATTATTTGATGAATTCTTGCAGTAAAAAGTTAAATGTCCTTAAATACCTTTTTGGCCTTTACTGGGGAGCCGACACAACATCTTTACTGATGGTGTATAAGTCCCTTATTCGTTCAAAGATATACTATGACTCGCAGGTGTATGTTTCGGTGTCCACTTGTACCTTGAGGAGGTTGGATGTGTTTCAGAATGTCTGTTTGCATTTGTGTATGGGAGCCCTTCGGTGGTGTAATCGAGTGGAGCGTATGGAAGTGGAAGCTAACGTGCCGCCCCTCCGTATCCGTCGTGACCACATGCTACTATTCTGCGTATCTCAACATTTTTGTTTTCGGTTAGGCTATCACCCCTGATAACCTATTTCTGCGTATTTCAGCATATTTGTTTTCGGTTGAAGTGATTGAAGTGTTTTTAAAGTGAGTGAAGTGTTTTAAAGTGAGTGAAGTGTTTTTTAAGTGAGTGAAGTGATCTGAAGAAAGTGACTGTCACCATGCCTCGCGCTTGTGCGAACTGCGCCGGTAGGTTTGGTGAGTCCATGTTTGCTACTGTCGATTTTCAAGTCTGCCGGCTTTGCCAGCAACGAGAGAATTTTACAGTGAAATTAGATGAAGCCTACAACAAGATCAACGTCCTCACCATAAAGCTGGCATCACTCCAAGAGTTTGTAACACTCAACGTTGGAGTACCACAAACTTCAATTGTCACCGCAACTCCAGCAGCCACCAACGCCCCAACGTCAACTGCCAACAATTCAACGCCTACAGTAGCCACTTCAGCTGATGTTTCCGATACTCAAGATACAAATAGTGACTCTCTTCCCCTCAAGACAACTTCCGTGTCGTGAGGAACAACGTTTGCCCCAAGACCAGGAAACACATACCGATTACCGAGTGTCAAAACCGTTTCCAGATACTCACAGACTCAGATGACGAAGAGGAAATAGAAGAAGTCCGGCTCGTGGGAGACTCGATGATACGTGGTCAGCTCACAGAGTTTTGCGCCAGGGCACCTAAGACCAGGAAGCGTTTTTGTATCCCTGGTGGTGGTGTGGACGACGTAGTTGCAGCAGTTGACGAAGTATCAAAGCTGGCCCCTGCTAATACAATGTACGTCATCCACGTTGGATCCAACGATGTACAGCGAACCCGGTCGGAAGATTTGCTTTTAAAGTACCAGCAGCTGATCAAGTCGTTTAAGGAGAAGTCATCAAGGATCATTGTCTCAGGAATCGTCCCCCGGCTCGGTGTAGAGAGCCGATTTTACAACATAGCCACCAGCACAAATCGTTGTCTAGCAAACCTCTGCAGGAAGGAGAACGTGGGATTCGTCGACACCTGGGACAATTTCTACTACGATGACTATTTGTTTTCGGACGATGGAGTTCATCTGAACCAGGTGGGAGCAGCACGTTTTGGGCGTCTTCTCAACGATGCGGTGACGAATTTTCGGAGAAGAAATCGACTCAGCACAGGACAACCAGGAAGGAGGACCGAAGACAGCGAGGACGGCAACCTACAAAGGAATTAAATACTAATCCGTCAAGAACCGCGAATTTGGATAAAGCTCCACCAACACGACCCAAATTCAAAACTGCCAGGGATAACGACCGAGGACCGAGGACAGCCATGAATGTAAATGTAGATCCGACCAGAACCAAAAATTCGATGAAAGAACGTTCTGTGAGTTCTAAAACCGCAACTTTAAAGGTTTTCTATGTAAACACTCGTAGCATACGCAATCAATTTTCAGATTTAGAGGAACTAGTGTTTACAGAAAATTATGATGTGATTGGCATAACAGAATCTTGGCTCAATACAGAAGATAGAGACTTTTTAGCAGAGTATTCACTTCCCGGTTATGTAATGTTTGAGAACAGCTGAATAAATAAAAATGGAGGTGGCGTTTTATTGTTATATCAAAGAAAGTCTTAACCCGACCCTCGTGCCAAAACCTCAAATTGTGAACGTCGACACATCTTTTGTGCTAATAAAGAATAATAAAGGTACAAAAATAATACTTGCGTTAATATACAGACCTCCAGCTCAATCAGTGCAAACTGACCGGGAAATTTACGAACAAATTGCAGATGTAAGTAACTCACAAGATACCGTAATTTTTGGCGACTTTAATTTACCTGTGACCAAGTGGGGCGATACTCTTACTTCACACTCCGGACATGACTTGTATACGAACTTGCAAGAGAGTTCGCTTCATCAATTTGTTCGAACGCCGACCCGTGGTAATAACGTTCTTGACATTGTACTTGCAACAAAAGAAGAATTGATAGAGAATTTGAATGTTGGTGATGAATTCAGTAACAGCGACCATCGTACGATAACTTTCACTTTAAAGTTTACTAGTAACGAACCAAATAGTAGCATCGAAAAAGTCCCTAATTTCAAGAAAGCAAACTTCCATAAACTTAGAGCTATGTTTAAAGAAACTGACTGGAGCTTTTTAATTAACATTAACGACATAAATACATCTTGGAAGTTATTCGAAACCACTTACCTAAAAGCAGTGCAAGACTGCATACCATCGAAAATACGGCGTCCAGGCCATAATAATAAGCCCAAATGGTGGAATAAAGATATTTCAAACTGCCTGCTTGCTAAAAATTTTGCTAATGATAGATTAAAATCCTCACAAAATGACGAAGAACGGGTAAAATTTGTAGAGCTACGACGCAAAGCCAAAAAGTTAATTAAGCAGAGTAAAAAGACCTTAGAGTTACATATTGCGAATCAAAGTAAAACAAACCCGAAAGAATTCTATAGTTATATCAGAAAGAAAAAAGTAGTTACTTCAACTATTGGACCGTTAGTCGATGAAAATGGAGAATACACCAAAGACGAAGTACAAATGAGTAATGCCCTCAATACCTTCTTTGCATCAGTTTTTACAACAGAAGACCTCAGTGATATCCCTACACCATCGCCGATTCAGATTGATAATTCAGATGTTCTAAGCAATATCACCGTTACAGAGAGAGAAGTATTGAATTGTTTAGATAAACTCAAGGTAAATAAAATGCCAGGACCTGATACAATCTCGCCTAGAGTTCTAAAGGAAGCTAAGGATGAGCTCTCCAAACCACTGACATTACTATTCAATAAATCCTTGCAGTCTGGAACTATGCCTGATCAGTGGAAGCTAGCCAACGTAACACCGATATTCAAAAAAGGCAGCAAATCCCTACCCAGTAACTATCGTCCAATTAGCTTAACCTCAGTTGTTTGTAAAATGCTACAAACGGTCATACGAGACAGACTCGTAAATCACTTAGAGGAAAATAACATACTTAAAGATACTCAACACGGCTTTCGTAAAAAACGTTCCTGTTTAACACCTTACGAGCGGCCTAGGCGGTTTATTTATATGTACCTCCCAGCGGGGTGTTTTTACCCAAAATAGGGCTGTTTACGTGATCATTTTCATGCCAAAATAAAACCCAGAGCGTAAAACAAGTATCTATCCCTGAAAGGGCATAAACAGAGCTTTCCAATGACACCATAACGATCCTTTTATGATGGCTAGTTTTCTTGCAACAACCGTGCAACGCGAGTGCAAAAAGCATGTAATTCGGCACTTTCCCCATACAATTCCGTATATAGCGAGTGAGAGAGGGAGGGAGGAGGTGGGATTCGTGTCAGTAGGTTCGCCGCAGTGGTCTGGAGCAGTCATACGCTCGCTACTCTCCTGCCACCACTTGTCTCTCTCTCTCAGCAACATTACGTGCTGAAATTGCCACACGACCTATGTCGAGCGCCGCCAGATAGTCCAGATTTATTATACTCGACTTATGTTGCTCGCCGCTAATTAAGGGTTAACAAACCTCTTAGACTTCTTCCACGATATCCTCAACCTCTACGATGAGAGTAAAGCTGTAGATATTATATACCTTGATTTTGGAAAGGCCTTTGACAAAGTTCCCCACAAACGTTTACTGCTAATACTAAAAGCGCATGGAATACAAGACGGTGTGTTGAAATGGATAGAAAATTGGCTCAGCAACAGAAAGCAAAGGGTAGTCATAAACGGTAAGGCATCTAAATGGACCAATGTAAGTAGCGGGGTACCCCAGGGATCGGTACTAGGACCAATTCTCTTTCTAATTTACATCAACGACATAGATGAGGGTCTCACCTGTACAATCTCAAAATTTGCTGACGATACAAAAATTGCAAATAGCGTACTCTCAAAAGAACAAGTTGACGATATGCAACACAATCTAGATAAATTGTCATGTTGGGCCCAAATTTGGCAAATGAGTTTCAATGCGGATAAATGTAAAGTACTACATGTCGGATACCTAAATGAGAAAGCAAACTATTCGATGAATGGCACTCAGCTTAAGAATGTAAACAGAGAAACCGATCTGGGAGTAACAATATCGAGTAACCTAAAACCGAGTCAACAATGTTCAGAAGTTGTTAAGAAGGCAAACAAAATAATTGGCTTTATAGGCAGGTCATTTGAGCATAAATCCAAAGAAGTTATCCTAACCCTTTACAATTCCTTAGTCCGCCCTCTTCTGGAATACTGCGTTCAATCCTGGTGCCCTTATTACCAAAAAGATATAAACAAGCTAGAACGAGTTCAACGTAGAGTTACCAAAATGATACCTAGCCTAAAGAACAAACCATACGAAGAGCGTCTTAGAGAATTAAATCTATTTCCTTTAACCCAGCCAGATTAAGAGGTGACTTAATTCAAGTGTTCAAAATCATCAAAGGCATCGACAATATGAACTGTAATAAGTACTTCACTATCGACCAATCTAATTACACGCGGGGAAACGGTTGCAAAATTATTGGTAAATCTTTTAACTCGCACGAATCTAAGAATTTCTTCTTCAATCGAGTTGTCAATTTGTGGAATGGGCTTCCCCGAAACGTTATAGACTGCATCACCGTTGATTCATTTAAACTCCGCCTAGACAAATATCTCTCATCAAACCCGCGACTGACTGCGTTTGTAAATGAATAACTTTATTTTATCCCCCCCTCAGTTACTAACCCATCTGTCCTCTACTAACTTCCTAATCCTGCCACGGACATTAGTTCCAGGGCAGTAATTCCCTTTCCAATGTTCCCTTACCCACTCTAAACCACTGTTTGGACACTTGATCCTCAGTGTTTTGGAGGACAAGCAACCTAGAAGGGTCACTAGATCTGTTGTTGCTTGATTTCCTTTGTACTCCTTTGTACTCCTTTGTACTTTCGTTCGGCATCTCTTTGCACCGAAAACTCTCACTCAGCCACCCAGCTTGTAGGACCCTCCTGCAGTACGAGCATATGCTGCATTGGGACCTCAAGTCGGTGGCTGTGAGGCTCCACTTCCTAACACAAAGGCTAGGCTATGACTTCTCTAATGTTGACCAGCTGGTTGTTTTAATAATAGCGCCATGGGAGCTGCCCTGTTTTACCATTGATGCCCAGTTGCTCCTTTCCCCCAAACGTCAGGCGCCGGAGGTGGAATTCGACAACTTTTTTTATCGGTCCTCATTAGACACCTAGCTTCTTTCCACCTCTACACCGATGGCTCCAAGTCGGATGAATGTGTGGGTGCGAGTGTGTGGTCGACCGAATGTCGCCTCAGGTACCAGTTGCCGATCCATTCGTCTGTATTCACTTCTGAATTTTTTGCAATTGATCGGGCCATAGATTTTGCTGAGGCTTCTCCTCATGACAGCTTTGAATTTTTTTCAGATTCAAAGTCAGCTCTTCAGGCAACTGATTCATGTAGAACGTATTCTTCTGAAATCCAGGGCTGCATTATCAATAGATTGCACTCAAGTTGTAAGTCTTTCTCTCTGATTTGGGTGCCTGGTCATTGTCTTATTTTCGGCAATGAGCATGCCGACGCACTTGCAAAATCAGCGGTGGGACGTCCCTCGGGATCTACAGTCAAGTCTCTCTTTTGGTAAGAAATCAATTAATCTTCTGTGGCAAAGTCAGTGGACAGGACCTGACTATTCATACAGTCAAACCGACAATTGGGGTTTGACCCTCAGCTAACCATCGCTCCCGGTACAGAGGGAGTAAGTAATACTAGCTCGGCTGTGGATGAATTGCACATTCCTAACTCACATGAAACCATATATCTACCATGTATTCTCACCGTAATGTACAGTTTGCCGCACAAGTCGTGCTTTCACCATCTCAGTGAAATCGTAATTTGGCAGCGTCGGACACACCTCCCCAACCTCCTTCCCTCACTCCACCTCCTTCCTTCCACCCCACCTTTCCTCCCTCTCTTCCACTGTCCGGCTCATAGTGTCTCACGGTTATGAAGTAGGTGTATTGCAAATCACTTAAACCACTTACTTTCATTTCATTATATTGATACCCTAGCTGTAAATAAATATATAAAAAAGGCTCTTAACCCCTTCCATACCGTCAATAGCCTTTGTATTTTCTTCTGGCTACTACTATTCGATTGTATTCAGTTTATAAAGGATCTCTAGTAATTATAAGGCTTCGAACTATCTCAATAAACGTTTTTAACTACAAAATTTTCCTGAGCTGCATAACATCGTCTAAATATGGATATAATACAATTATAACAAACGTCGCTGGTACAGAAAGGGTTAACAAAGTTATGGCGAGTTATAAATTTGTATTCATATTTCATAAAACAATGCCTGGATAAGTTACGCATGAAGCATATTTCAGACAACTCAGAAAGGGAGAGAGAGAGAGATGATCGTAATTCAACATCTATGACGTCTGGCAATAGATAGATAGATAGACAGATAGACCTTAAGTGTTTCCAATTCAGTTGTGAATCGGGATATTATAAATTATATGTATGCGTGAATATTAATATAGTTCTTTTCTAAAACCTTATTTCCAATTACAGTATATGGTATTATTGAGAAATGGATGAGCAATAAATACGCAATGTCAAAATCATAAAGAGCAAGGAGAAGTGTAGTAAGGATCGAGTTTTAACCCCTTCTGTACCGGCACCGTCCTTTTAGCTTTATTCTGGCTGCTGTTAGACGATCTTATTCAGTGTTAAAAGGGTCTCCAGCAATTAACAGGCTTTGAACTATCTCATTTAACCCCTTTTACTACCACAGATCCTTCCTAAGCGGCACAAATATCGTCTAAATATAGCAGGAATAAGATAAAAGATGTCGCCGGTATAGAATGGGTTAATGCATGAATAGAGGAGCAGAACAAATACCGGTAGTAATGCTAATAATAATAAGGGTGGTGATACAGTGATAAGATAGGCTGTATAACTCATGGCACTGTACATGTTGTCAACAGAAAATACCGGTAGTAATGCTTACAATAATAAGGGTGGTGATGTAGGAATAAGATAGGCTGTATAACTCATGGCACTGTACATGTTGTCAACAGAAAATACCGGTAGCAATGCTTACAATAATAAGGGTGGTGATGCAGGGATAAGATAGGCTGTATAACTCATGGCACTGTACATGTTCAACAGAAAATACCGGTAGCAATGCTTACAATAATAAGGGTGGTGATGCAGGGATAAGATAGGCTGTATAACTCATGGCACTGTACATGTTGTCAACAGAAAATACCGGTAGTAATGCTTACAATAATAAGGGTGGTGATGCAGGGATAAGATAGGCTGTATAACTCATGGCACTGTACATGTTGTCAACAGAAAATTGTATTGGGTTATGTATAATCCCGAATAATATTGCCGTATTAGTTACTATAAGAGAGGAATGACAAAATCAAGTAGGTAATTCTATAATATGTTGAATACTGAATATTATACTGAAAGGCAAGCTCTGACAACTAAATATTCACAAACAAATACACACAAACATAACCGAGTATACATAACAAAAACATTCAAAAACCAATTTATGAGGACACATTTCAGGACACACACTCTCTCTCACACACATTCTCTCTCTCTCTCATTGTTAGGCCCCATCTTGAATATGGCGTTCAGTTCGGGTCCCCGTATTTCAAGAAACACATTAAAAAACTCGAATGTGTGCAGCGTAGAGCAACTGAAAACCAAGCCATATTATGAAAGATTAAAACAAAAATGTTGTCTCGCTAAAGAAAGGGAGGTTGCGAGGCCAATTTTTCGAGTGTTTTAAGAAACTTAAAGGATTTGACAGAGTAGATATCAGTGCACTGTTCACGATTAATAACAATGCTGCAACCCGAGGTAATGGAATTAAATTAATTAGAGAAAGGCATCCTTAGATGTGACACAACATTTCTTCACATACAGTGTGGCTAAAGAGTGAATACAAGGAAGGCGGTCGACAGTAATTCAATTGATACGTTTAAGAAAAGACTGGACGATCATATGATGGAGATTGGATAAATATGAATGAATCAGTAGGCATGTGTAATTTCCCTTTCAAACTAATTACTTTCTATACTCTATAAAAACTTTCCTTGTGGGCAATTCCTGACCCATAACGTTACACTTCATCCTATTTTCCGGTACGGCTTTTTAGCCGGAGGGTGGGGAGAGAGCCTTCTACTTTACTGTCCTATTCTTCCGCTATAAACTGTCCCTGTCTAGTAGCATTATAAGGCTGGACCACCTAGTTGGCACCGCAAGGTCTGTGTGGTCTGAATATATGTGTAACTCTCTCTCTCTCTCTCTCACTAAGGATAAATTACATTGGACAACACACTTTGAACTGTATTTATTGCATAATATTGAACAACGTTAGCGAAACGGTATATTAATTTACGGCTAGGTATCAATATAATGAAATGAAAGCAAGTGGTTTAAGTGATTCACAACACACCTACTTCATAACCGTGAGATACTATGAGTCGAACAGTGGAAGAGAGGGAGGAAAGGTGGGGTGGAAGGAAGGAGGTAGAGTGAGGGAGGGGAGTTTGGGAGTTGTGTCTGACGCTGCCAAAATACGATTTCACAGGACTTGTACTGCAAACTGTACCACCTGTGGCGGGATTCTCTCGATCAACCACATCCTTTTGTCCTGTGGTAGATATGTGGAGGAGCCTAGCCCTCTCCTGATGTACTGCAGGGCGAATAACGTCCCCATCACTTTGGACTCGATCTTGGGTGATGGGGATGTTGGTGTGGTTGAGAAATTGATGGCTTACCTGAAAGAGACCAATTTATTCAGAGAGATGTAACTTGAGTTTTCCTTTTGGTGGTTGTGTTTTATTGCTTTCCTATGTTTCTTTTTAGCATATCTGTATGCTATTGTTTTCACTCACTATTGATTATGTCTACAGGACCTCACATATTGCTTAGTTTGATAAATTCTTTACTGTTTCTTTACTTCATTATAGAGTACTGTAATATTAATTTCAGTTCCTTTTTTGCTTTTCTCCTTTGTCTAAACATATAATGAGGTTGACAGTTGATCCTCTTAAGAATGTGCACATGGAAAGTGTTGTGGAATAAGGAGGATAAGATAGTGGTGGAACGAAAGGCACTGATTGATTATACATATGTGTGGATAAACGAATAAAGAAATATGTGCTGGATGCTAGGGTGCTTAGGGGTATTGGAGGGGGTCTCTCTGACCATTATGTAGTAGTTGCTAACATTAGGATACAAAAGAAGTGAGTTAGGAGAACTGAAGGGAGGCGAGAGGAAGGTGGAATGGCGAGGAGGGTGGAGAGGTTGCAGGAGGAGGAAATCAAGGAAGAGTTCAGGAGAGCAGTAAAAAAAAACGACTAGGTAGGTTTGACCTGGAAGGTATGGAGGAAGTGGAGGAGATGAGCAAAGTGTTTAAAGAAGAGATCTGTGCAGCATGTGAGGAGGTGTGTGGAGTAAGGAGAAGAGGGAAGTGAGTGAAGGGCACAGAATGATGGACAATAGAGGAGAAAGCATATAGAGAGTGGTTGGGTAGTAAAAGTAAGATAAGAGTAAATGAAGAATTTGGAGGGAATTTGTGTGTAAAATGGAGGGAGTGTAAGACATTTTTCTGGAAAGAAGTCAAGATAGTTAGGGAAGGTAGCAAGGGAAACAGTAAGGGTGTGAAAGATAAGAATGGGCGAGTGCTAGCCGAGAAGCAAGAGAGAGTCGAAAGATGGAGGGAGTATTTCAACGAATTGCTATATGTAAGGAATGAAACGCCAGCAAACATATTTGGATGGGGTATGGGAGGGAGAAGAAGAGAAGTAGGGGAGGAGGAGGTGGGGATTAGGAGGTCAGAAGTGTGTGAAGCCATAAAAAGAGTGAAGTTAGGGAGAGCACCAGGAATAGATGGATTGTGTGGGGAAATGTTGAGGTATGGTGGTGAGATAGTGATTAAATGGGTATGGAACATGTGCAAACTAGCATGGGAGAAGGGGAGTGTACATGATGACTGGAAAACAGGCATAGTAGTCCCCCTATATAAGGGGAAAGAGGAGTGTGTGGTAACCACCAAGAAAAATGTCTTCTAAGCGTAGTAGGGAAGGTGTACAGTAGGGTAGTGATTGACAGAGTGAGAGCTATAACAGAGAAATAGATAGGTGACGAGCAGGGCGGTTTTAGGAAGGGAAGAGGATGTGTAGCTCAAATATTTACCATGAAATGTGTTGTGGAGAAATATCTGGAGAAGCAACAAAAGTTGTATGTTGCCTTTATGGACTTGGAGAAGGCCTATGACAGAGAAGGTATGTGAAAAGTACTTAGAATATACGAAGTAGATGGCAACTTGCTAAAAGCAGTGAAGAGCATGTAATACATGCTGACGCCTGACTGACTGACGCCTTTGACTGACTGACGCCTTTGCACCTTCATACTATGAGGGTGCAAAGGCGTCAGTAAATGTGGAGAATGAGCAAAGCGAGATCTTTGATATGAATGTTTGGTTGAAACAGGGGTGTGTGATGTCCCCGTGGTTGTTTACTGTATATATGGATGGAGTCATGAAAGAAATACAAGGAAGAGCACTGGATGTTGGTGTATCGCTAATAAGGGAGGGAAACGTGTGGAAGCTACCTGCACTGCTGTTTGCTGATGATACAGTTCTGATGAGCGATAATGAATGGGAGTTGCAGGGTCTGGTAAATGTGTTGGAACAGTGTGCGAAAAAGGAATCTGAAGGTAAGTGTGGGGAAGAGCAAGGTTTTCATATTCGAAAAGAGTGAAGCAACTCAGTGTGATGTGAAGTTGATCGGTCAGGCTATGGAGAATGTCAGCTCATTTAAGTATCTGGGCAGTGTGCTGAATAAAGATGGGACTATGGATAAAGAAGTGCGGGAGAGGGTGCAACAGGGGAAGAGGGTTGTAGGAACGCTGAAAGCAATAACAAGAAGTAGGGTGGTCAGTATGGAGGTGAAGAAGTCCTTGCATAACAGTGTGGAAATTTCCGACTCTGACTTACGAAAGCGAAGCATGTACGTTGGTGAAGAGACTCAGACCAAGAGTGAAAGGGTTGGAAATTAGTTACTTGAGAAGTGCATGCGGAGTAACATGGAGGGATAGACAAACGAATGAAGAAGTACAAAGGAGGTGTGGTGTGGAGGTAGATGTGCTGGAAAGTGTGAAAAAGAACACCTTGAGATGGTTCGGCCATATGGAACGTATGGGAAGCGAGAGAATGACTAAGAGGGGGTACGAGAGCAAGGTGGAAGGACAGAGAGGGAGAGGTAAACCGAAAGAGAGGTGGAAGGATGGAGTGAAGAAGTATATGGATGAAGGCGGTGCTGGCTGGGAGGAGGGGCGTCGACTGACTGGGGACAGAAGTGCATGGGGGCGTTTTGTTCGTGGCCACCCCTTCGGGGATCACGGCGTCAGGCAATAAGTATATATATATATATATATATATATATATATATATATTATATACAGTATATATATTGTATATATATATATATATATATATATATATATATATATATATATATTATACAGTATATATATATAGATATATATAAATATATTTGTTTTTTCTTCTTTTTTCTATGTGTATGAAGGAGACAAAAGGAAGGTTGACTGAAATGAGTCTCTCCTCCAATGCCAAATGAGTGACAGAGCCAAATTCAAGGGATGTTAGAGTCAAAATGCCTGGACACACGAAGTTTGAAGCAGTTTAAGTCATAGAATGAAGGTAAGATTGATTGAGGGAGAGTTCCAGAGTTCACTTGTTGAATAGAAAAAAAAAGTGAGCAAATTTGCCAATTCTTGGGTTAGAGAGCTGGACAGAATAGGAGTGGGACTGTGCTGAAAGGCGTGTGCCTCGCACTCACCGCAACTGAGGGGGTATGCACTGAGAGAGCTTGAAGAACACCGATTGTTGTAATATTGTAATAGCGATAGAAGAGTGAAAGAGATGCAGCATTGTGGCGTGTAGAAAGAAATTGCAGGGAACTACAGTATATATATATATATATATATATATATATATACTGTATGTATACAGTATATATAATTTATATATAAAATATATAGATAGATAGATAGATCATTTCCATCCCAGTTGGATCGGAGTCAGCCATTTAGAACGGATCCTTTCTGGACGGCAGTCCACTCTTAGCTATCACGAATGACGTCTGAGGATTCAGACAGGCATACGAAATTACAGCCATTCACACTCATTCCAACGCCGACAACCTGTGCATTCACTGGGTAGTTTGGAAGTGCTTCGATTGATTCTTAATTTCTTAAAGCCTATGGGTTATTCTTTCTGTCCCTGTTTAATGTAGATATTGGAAGGAATAAGATGCAGTAAATAAGTACATATTGTAATTTATGCATCCGAAATATGATTGCATAACATAACAACAGCAATACAATCATACATGACAGACGGAGTTAAGCATCTATTGGTTCGAAATATTCGTGTTCGTGCGTGTGTTGCCGTGATAGTTAGTGGGCTGCCGTCCAGAAGGGACCTGTTTCAAATCTCCGGTCCCGACCCGGCTGGGTTAGAGATTATGGTTTAAGCCGAGTTCACACATTCAGGAGTGTGAGGCTGAGTTTCCAAGAATCCACAGTCTTGGTTAATCGGGCAAAAAAGAGGCAGAGTGGGAAAAATACCAGGAGTTTACAAGAGTGTCCTAGAGTGTCCAGGAGTTATGTCGAGTAACCCCGAGTACATTCGGGGATACTCAGAGTAATTACCAAGTCATTAAGAGTGTGCTGAGAGTGTACTAAGAGTATGTGGAAATTTGAATTTTAACGGTCATTTCCGGTTCCCGAGTGCATCCGAGTGTGTAAGAGTAATCAAGAGTTATTCCGATTGCAACTTTAGTGTTGCCGAGTTAATCGCGAGTGTTCACCAGTATGTATACGAGTTCGTTGAGAGTAAGCCCCGACTGCCTCTCATTGTGCCCCTGGCATGCACTAAAACACATTTTATGTGTAGTCATATACAGTATGTAACTGTTAATTCACTACCACAGATCCTACTCAAGCAGCACAAAATCGTCTAAATATAGCTAGAATAATATTAGAAAGATGCCGCCGGTTCAGAAGGGGTTAATTAAATTTATTCGTATATTTATATATATATATATATATATATATTGAGTTTTATGATTATTATTTTATTATATATATATATATATATATTATATATCTATATACTGTATCTATATAATATTTCCGATTGTCTGTGTGTGTGTCTGTTCTTAACCTCTCCGCGGCGCACAGGGGGTTTTCTACAGGGTAAGACTGTGCGCACCTATGATGATTTTGGGACCTATTGCCAATTTCGATAAAAAGTACATCATCGTGTAGGGAATGTTTGCGTGCATCGGCCCATATATATTTGACCCCCCAAAAAATGTCTGGGGGGGTAGGGGAACGGTCCGTAGTTGAAAAATGTGGAGCGAATGGCACCGCGCGGCTAGATTGTCATCGAGCGGCGAGATTTCCCTGCCGAATATTTACGCGCGCAGGGGATAGAAGCAGAGGGAGGAGGGGGTGGGTTACCGCGTATTATCACGTATATGTCCTTTTTTGAGCCCTTTTAGGCTATGTAGAGTATGTATACGTGTGTAGGGCACCCATATAACAATGAATATGCCTCATAGTGACCAAAAATTGCAATATATAAGGGAATTATAAGATAATTTTTAGGCGGGAATGAAGATGTGTTGGAGGTTTGGCGGCAATTTATGAGCTGAGAGTGTGGTTTACGCCATACATATCACGTATATCTTGTACGTAGAGCACTGTCATGCTATAATACAGACTTGTACGTATGTATACGTGCCATATATCAAAATATATACCGCATATAGACCAATTCATGCGATATTTACGCACATTATCAATGAGTTTCTATGCGTGAACCAAGGTGTGAGTGAGTTGTGCTGGGAATGAAAGGGGGAGAGGGTGTGTTACGCCATAAATATCACGTAAATCTTGTATTTAGAGCACTGTCATGCTATAATACAGACTTGTACGTATGTATACGTGCCATATATCAAAATATATACCGCATATAGACCAATTCATGCGATATTTACGCACATTATCAATGAGTTTCTATGCGTGAACCAAGGTGTGAGTGAGTTGTGGTGGGAATGAAAGGGGGAGAGGGTGTGTTACCCCATAAATATCACGTAAATCTTGTATTTAGAGCACTCTCATGCTATAATAAAGACGTGTACATATGTAGGCGTCCCATATTATTATGTTCCTTCCAACAACCAACCATACTCCTAAAATCGATTAATGAAATTACAAACACATGTGGCAGTCCGTGGACTCGAACCCAGGATGCTCACACCGAAAATCAACACCTTATACATCGCACCACGAAGACAGTTAAAGGTTGGTGGACACTGCCTACGATTTATTATGCATCTTCGAATCCTGCATATCAATCTAAGCATGTACACACATCCCAACTGCAACTCACGTAGGCTATGCATATGTGAATGGAAAGAGCAATTAATGGGGCCTTAACCACTTAGGGAAGTCCTCTCGATAAATTACTCCTGAACCAATATCAATTATTATGTTCCTTCCAACAACCAACCATACTCCTAAAATCGATTAATGAAATTTACAAACACATGTGGCAGTCCGTGGACTCGAACCCAGGATGCTCACACCGAAAATCAACACCTTATACATCGCACCACGAAGACAGTTAAAGGTTGGTGGACACTGCCTACGATTTATTATGCAACTTCGAATCCTGCATATCAATCTAAGCATGTACACACATCCCAACTGCAACTCACGTAGGCTATGCATATGTGAATGGAAAGAGCAATTAATGGGGCCTTAACCACTTAGGGAAGTCCTCTCGATAAATTACTCCTGAACCAATATCAATTATTATGTTCCTTCCAACAACCAACCATACTCCTAAAATCGATTAATGAAATTTACAAACACATGTGGCAGTCCGTGGACTCGAACCCAGGATGCTCACACCGAAAATCAACACCTTATACATCGCACCACGAAGACAGTTAAAGGTTGGTGGACACTGCCTACGATTTATTATGCAACTTCGAATCCTGCATATCAATCTAAGCATGTACACACATCCAACTGCAACTCACGTAGGCTATGCATATGTGAATGGAAAGAGCAATTAATGGGGCCTTAACCACTTTGGGAAGTCCTCTCGATAAATTACTCCTGAACCAATATCAATTATTATGTTCCTTCCAACAACCAACTATACTCCTAAAATGGATTAATGAAATTTACAAACACATGTGGCAGTCCGTGGACTCGAACCCAGGATGCTCACACCGAAAATCAACACCTTATACATCGCACCACGAAGACAGTTAAAGGTTGGTGGACACTGCCTACGATTTATTATGCAACTTCGAATCCTGCATATCAATCTAAGCATGTACACACATCCCAACTGCAACTCACGTAGGCTATGCATATGTGAATGGAAAGAGCAATTAATGGGGCCTTAACCACTTAGGGAAGTCCTCTCGATAAATTACTCCTGAACCAATATCAATTATTATGTTCCTTCCAACAACCAACCATACTCCTAAAATCGATTAATGAAATTTACAAACACATGTGGCAGTCCGTGGACTCGAACCCAGGATGCTCACACCGAAAATCAACACCTTATACATCGCACCACGAAGACAGTTAAAGGTTGGTGGACACTGCCTACGATTTATTATGCAACTTCGAATCCTGCATATCAATCTAAGCATGTACACACATCCCAACTGCAACTCACGTAGGCTATGCATATGTGAATGGAAAGAGCAATTAATGGGGCCTTAACCACTTAGGGAAGTCCTCTCGATAAATTACTCCTGAACCAATATCAATTATTATGTTCCTTCCAACAACCAACCATACTCCTAAAATCGATTAATGAAATTTACAAACACATGTGGCAGTCCGTGGACTCGAACCCAGGATGCTCACACCGAAAATCAACACCTTATACATCGCACCACGAAGACAGTTAAAGGTTGGTGGACACTGCCTACGATTTATTATGCAACTTCGAATCCTGCATATCAATCTAAGCATGTACACACATCCCAACTGCAACTCACGTAGGCTATGCATATGTGAATGGAAAGAGCAATTAATGGGGCCTTAACCACTTAGGGAAGTCCTCTCGGTAAATTACTCCTGAACCAATATCAATTATTATGTTCCTTCCAACAACCAACCATACTCCTAAAATCGATTAATGAAATTTACAAACACATGTGGCAGTCCGTGGACTCGAACCCAGGATGCTCACACCGAAAATCAACACCTTATACATCGCACCACGAAGACAGTTAAAGGTTGGTGGACACTGCCTACGATTTATTATGCAACTTCGAATCCTGCATATCAATCTAAGCATGTACACACATCCCAACTGCAACTCACGTAGGCTATGCATATGTGAATGGAAAGAGCAATTAGTGGGGCCTTAACCACTTAGGGAAGTCCTCTCGATAAATTACTCCTGAACCAATATCAATTATTATGTTCCTTCCAACAACCAACCATACTCCTAAAATCGATTAATGAAATTTACAAACACATGTGGCAGTCCGTGGACTCGAACCCAGGATGCTCACACCGAAAATCAACACCTTATACATCGCACCACGAAGACAGTTAAAGGTTGGTGGACACTGCCTACGATTTATTATGCAACTTCGAATCCTGCATATCAATCTAAGCATGTACACACATCCCAACTGCAACTCACGTAGGCTATGCATATGTGAATGGAAAGAGCAATTAATGGGGCCTTAACCACTTAGGGAAGTCCTCTCGGTAAATTACTCCTGAACCAATATCAATTATTATGTTCCTTCCAACAACCAACCATACTCCTAAAATCGATTAATGAAATTTACAAACACATGTGGCAGTCCGTGGACTCGAACCCAGGATGCTCACACCGAAAATCAACACCTTATACATCGCACCACGAAGACAGTTAAAGGTTGGTGGACACTGCCTACGATTTATTATGCAACTTCGAATCCTGCATATCAATCTAAGCATGTACACATCCCAACTGCAACTCACGTAGGCTATGCATATGTGAATGGAAAGAGCAATTAGTGGGGCCTTAACCACTTAGGGAAGTCCTCTCGATAAATTACTCCTGAACCAATATCAATTATTATGTTCCTTCCAACAACCAACCATACTCCTAAAATCGATTAATGAAATTTACAAACACATGTGGCAGTCCGTGGACTCGAACCCAGGATGCTCACACCGAAAATCAACACCTTATACATCGCACCACGAAGACAGTTAAAGGTTGGTGGACACTGCCTACGATTTATTATGCAACTTCGAATCCTGCATATCAATCTAAGCATGTACACACATCCCAACTGCAACTCACGTAGGCTATGCATATGTGAATGGAAAGAGCAATTAATGGGGCCTTAACCACTTAGGGAAGTCCTCTCTATAAATTACTCCTGAACCAATATCAATTATTATGTTCCTTCCAACAACCAACCATACTCCTAAAATCGATTAATGAAATTTACAAACACATGTGGCAGTCCGTGGACTCGAACCCAGGATGCTCACACCGAAAATCAACACCTTATACATCGCACCACGAAACAGTTGGTGGACACTGCCTACGATTTATTATGCAACTTCGAATCCTGCATATCAATCTAAGCATGTACACACATCCAACTGCAACTCACGTAGGCTATGCATATGTGAATGGAAAGAGCAATTAATGGGGCCTTAACCACTTAGGGAAGTCCTCTCGATAAATTACTCCTGAACCAATATCAATTATTATGTTCCTTCCAACAACCAACCATACTCCTAAAATCGATTAATGAAATTTACAAACACATGTGGCAGTCCGTGGACTCGAACCCAGGATGCTCACACCGAAAATCAACACCTTATACATCGCACCACGAAGACAGTTAAAGGTTGGTGGACACTGCCTACGATTTATTATGCAACTTCGAATCCTGCATATCAATCTAAGCATGTATACACATCCCAACTGCAACTCACGTAGGATATGCATATGTGAATGGAAAGAGCAATTAATGGGGCCTTAACCACTTAGGGAAGTCCTCTCGATAAATTACTCCTGAACCAATATCAATTATTATGTTCCTTCCAACAACCAACCATACTCCTAAAATCGATTAATGAAATTTACAAAACACATGTGGCAGTCCGTGGACTCGAACCCAGGATGCTCACACCGAAAATCAACACCTTATACATCGCACCACGAAGACAGTTAAAGGTTGGTGGACACTGCCTACGATTTATTATGCAACTTCGAATCCTGCATATCAATCTAAGCATGTACACACATCCTAACTGCAACTCACGTAGGCTATGCATATGTGAATGGAAAGAGCAATTAATGGGGCCTTAACCACTTAGGGAAGTCCTCTCGATAAATTACTCCTGAACCAATATCAATTATTATGTTCCTTCCAACATCCAACCATACTCCTAAAATCGATTAATGAAATTTACAAACACATGTGGCAGTCCGTGGACTCGAACCCAGGATGCTCACACCGAAAATCAACACCTTATACATCGCACCACGAAGACAGTTAAAGGTGGTGGACACTGCCTACGATTTATTATGCAACTTCGAATCCTGCATATCAATCTAAGCATGTACACACATCCCAACTGCAACTCACGTAGGCTATGCATATGTGAATGGAAAGAGCAATTAATGGGGCCTTAACCACTTAGGGAAGTCCTCTCGATAAATTACTCCTGAACCAATATCAATTATTATGTTCCTTCCAACAACCAACCATACTCCTAAAATCGATTAATGAAATTTACAAACACATGTGGCAGTCCGTGGACTCGAACCCAGGATGCTCACACCGAAAATCAACACCTTATACATCGCACCACGAAGACAGTTAAAGGTTGGTGGACACTGCCTACGATTTATTATGCAACTTCGAATCCTGCATATCAATCTAAGCATGTACACACATCCCAACTGCAACTCACGTAGGCTATGCATATGTGAATGGAAAGAGCAATTAATGGGGCCTTAACCACTTAGGGAGGTCCTCTCGATAAATTACTCCTGAACCAATATCAATTATTATGTTCCTTCCAACAACCAACCATACTCCTAAAATCGATTAATGAAATTTACAAACACATGTGGCAGTCCGTGGACTCGAACCCAGGATGCTCACACCGAAAATCAACACCTTATACATCGCACCACGAAGACAGTTAAAGGTTGGTGGACACTGCCTACGATTATTATGCAACTTCGAATCCTGCATATCAATCTAAGCATGTACACACATCCCAACTGCAACTCACGTAGGCTATGCATATGTGAATGGAAAGAGCAATTAATGGGGCCTTAACCACTTAGGGAAGTCCTCTCGATAAATTACTCCTGAACCAATATCAATTATTATGTTCCTTCCAACAACCAACCATACTCCTAAAATCGATTAATGAAATTTACAAACACATGTGGCAGTCCGTGGACTCGAACCCAGGATGCTCACACCGAAAATCAACACCTTATACATCGCACCACGAAGACAGTTAAAGGTTGGTGGACACTGCCTACGATTTATTATGCAACTTCGAATCCTGCAT
Organism: Paralithodes platypus; assembly: GCA_032716605.1. Lineage (NCBI taxonomy): Eukaryota > Metazoa > Arthropoda > Malacostraca > Decapoda > Lithodidae > Paralithodes > Paralithodes platypus. The sequence continues at coordinate 6,932,763 of CM064518.1, forward strand.
ATCAATCTAAGCATGTACACACATCCCAACTGCAACTCACGTAGGCTATGCATATGTGAATGGAAAGAGCAATTAATGGGGCCTTAACCACTTAGGGAAGTCCTCTCGATAAATTACTCCTGAACCAATATCAATTATTATGTTCCTTCCAACAACCAACCATACTCCTAAAATCGATTAATGAAATTTACAAACACATGTGGCAGTCCGTGGACTCGAACCCAGGATGCTCACACCGAAAATCAACACCTTATACATCGCACCACGAAGACAGTTAAAGGTTGGTGGACACTGCCTACGATTTATTATGCAACTTCGAATCCTGCATATCAATCTAAGCATGTACACACATCCCAACTGCAACTCACGTAGGCTATGCATATGTGAATGGAAAGAGCAATTAACGGGGCCTTAACCACTTAGGGAAGTCCTCTCGATAAATTACTCCTGAACCAATATCAATTATTATGTTCCTTCCAACAACCAACCATACTCCTAAAATCGATTAATGAAATTTACTAACACATGTGGCAGTCCGTGGACTCGAACCCAGGATGCTCACACCGAAAATCAACACCTTATACATCGCACCACGAAGACAGTTAAAGGTTGGTGGACACTGCCTACGATTTATTATGCAACTTCGAATCCTGCATATCAATCTAAGCATGTACACACATCCCAACTGCAACTCACGTAGGCTATGCATATGTGAATGGAAAGAGCAATTAATGGGGCCTTAACCACTTAGGGAAGTCCTCTCGATAAATTACTCCTGAACCAATATCAATTATTATGTTCCTTCCAACAACCAACCATACTCCTAAAATCGATTAATGAAATTTACAAACACATGTGGCAGTCCGTGGACTCGAACCCAGGATGCTCACAAGGAATATACCGCATATAGCCCAATTGATGCGATATTTACGCAAATTGTGAATGTGTTTCTAGCAGACAGAAGCCTGAAAGGGTGGGTTGGGGGTGGGTGGGTGGGAGGGAGGCATGCAGGGGTGCAGTGAGTGAGTGAGTGAGTCGTGGAGAGATGGAAGTCAGGCAGATCTCTAGATAGATAACCAGCTTTGTGATCATTGTGGAGGCGCCCCAGGCGTATTGATGTTTGGTATTTTGAACCTTATGTCTACCAGATGGCTGGTGTTCGTTGCCATCAACAGGTCTACAATAACATGAGTCAGGAATGGAGAGAGAGAGAGAGAAACTGAGACATGCATATGTCGTACGTATAAATGGACTTCAGAATTGCATTTTTATGCAAGCAGACATTGCATTTTAGACACATGTGAAGTACCACAGAAACATGTAGGCCATTGACTGTAAATAAAGTACTATATTATAGACCACCAGCGATGGTGCTGAGTCAACACAGGCAGATTGCCTTTTGTGATAGAGGGCTAAATATAGACTGGTGTCTCCTTACACTTGCGAAAGGGTAGATTGCCACCAGAGAAACGTTTACTTATTTATTTCGAAGTAATATGCAATCTAAATGTATATTCGAGACCTACTGCAATTATTTGTATGACAGTCATGACTATGTATAATCCAATATACGCGCGTAGGCGAGACATAAGAAAGCTGGTTGAGCAATTTTCGACACCCACACAGTTATTATTCATTTTTATTTACAATATTATACAATACAAATGTATTTGTGAAGAGTATTTTATCCATTATTGTATTTATACCAATTTTGTTCCCAGACAGAGCTGCTGTAGCTGGAGCATCAAGGAGCGGCAAGGGTCACCTCGTGACCGCTTGACCGTGTGAAAATGAGTGGAGTCACACTGAGAGGGGCAATTTTGCTGAGTTGGGCAATTTTTGACAGAATAAAGTTATATAATTACTAATTCTTGACAGAGACAAACTTTTATAAACCTTGGCATGATATAATTGATAATCCCATCAATTTACAAACGTAAATTGGTGGGATAATTCATTTTTGTTTGTATATTGTCATTTCGATTGTAGACACGAAGTTTTGAGTGATATTTGGTATGAGCTCCTGTGGCATGGTTGGTAAGGTCGCGGACTGGAAAACTCAAAGTGTCGTAGGGTAGTGGGATCGAATCCAGGAGGGGGTTATGGGGAAGGTTTTATATTGTCTAGAAAATTTTTGATAAATTTTTTTTTTTACAAGATCATGCCATTGTATTCAAACAATATGAAATATTCATAGAATATATCATATTGTAAGAATACAATGACATGACCTTGTTTTGTTTTTGTTTTTTTTATTGTTTTTTTGTATTATCTTAGTAGGTTTGACAGGATTTATTGAAACATATTTATTTTTGTACAATTCATTTGAGGTAAGAAAATAATTATATACACATTACTTTGGCTAATAACAAACATATATATTGATATACTAAAAAAATAAGGCATATTACATGTAAATCTTTGAAACTTATAAACTAAATAATGAAACATACAATTATATAATGTAAAAGCTATATCACAGGGACATCTTTGGAACTTATACATTATATAATATATATGTTACATTATGAGGTAGCGTGATCAATTAGGTCAGGTCAGGTAAGGTAGGGCGCGAGTCCAGGGCAGGGCAGGGCAGGGGGCGAGTCCAGGGCAGGGCAGGTGGCGAGTCCAGGGCAGGGCACGGGGCGAGTCCAGGGCAGGGCAGGGCAGGGGCCGACACTCAGTAGTTCTTGAAGGTGTGGTAGTCCCTGAAGCAGTCACCCAGGCAGAGTGGAACTTTGCACTCGGCGCACATTGAGGTGACTCTTTTCGTGACATGGGGTTTCCTGACACTGGAGCTGCAGACGGTGCACTGCGCCTGCCTGTGGCGAGTGCCAAGCATCTCAGTGTTGATGGGGTAGTGTCTTTCGACACCCAGCTGGATGCGGTCAGGAACGTGATCCCCACGCCATGCCGTACGTCTGTGAGTGGTGGTGCCATACTTCTCCAGGAGTTGGTAGGAGACGTTGTACACGAACTCCCGGAATTTCAGCTTCTGGTTTGGGGCCATATCCTTTTTCACCAACCACAAGTTGTAGGCGTTCAGCATCGTTATGTCAACTAGGTGGAGGAAGAGCTTGTGATACCACTTCACAGTCTTCCTCAGACACTCAACGCCTGACAGCTGACAGTCAGACTTGTCCACCAGGCGCATGTTTTTTGTGTAGTCCACTACCATGTCGGGCTTGTAGATTGTCTTCCTGGTTCGGTAGTGGATTTTGCCAGAATCCACCTGGGCACCTGTGTGGACGGTGGAAAGCAGGTGGACGTCTCGCTTATCCTTCCACTTCAGGGCTATCAGTTTCCCACACTTCTCGAGCTGCTTGTATTTCTGCCCCTTTCGTCGCCTTCTTCGCACATGCCTCTCGCGGTGTTCCTGGGCCAGGTCGTCTTCTGAAGGTGTGTCACTGGAGGAGGCATCTGTGAGAGGAATGACATCACCTGTGAACTTTGGCATAAACTTTCTTGTCTTTCTGACAGTCCCACATGACCCCGTTTGGTTGTCATAAAGAAACTGGCAGAGAGCAGGAGAAGTATACCAGTTGTCAGTGTAGATGATGTGGCCTTTGCCCAGGTAAGGTGCCAACATTTTCCTGACGATGGCACCTGACATGCCCATGGGGTCATTGGCAGCGGCTTTCGGTACGTCAATGTCAGTTCCTGTATACACGATCATGTCAAGCACTATTCCAGTTTCACAGTCGCACAACACGAAGAGCTTGATTCCGAACCTATGCCTCTTCAAGGGGATATACTGCTTGAAAACAAGACGTCCTTTGAAGAGCACGAGCGACTCATCAATCACCAAATTGAGGAAGGGGTAAAAGTATTTCCAACAACATGGTGAACACATCCCGAACTTTCCATATCCTGTCAATCCTGTTAGGATTTTCGTTGTCTGCAAAGTGCATAAATCTTAGCAGCAACAAAAATCTGTCACGAGTTATGAACTTATTGAAAGTTGGGGTGGCGATGAGAGGGTCGTGCTTCCAATAGTGTTGCAACACATGCTTCTTGATCAGAGGCATGAGGAACAACAAGGCAAAGAACGTCATAAATTCTTCCACAGTCGTATCCACCCAGCCTCGTATTCTCGCTTTTGGAGAAAGGACGTCCAATCTGCCAAACACCCACCTGTAGTAGGCGTTTGTTTGGGCAACGATGTACGTCATTACCTCCATGTCGAAAAAAGCGAGGAAGAAGTCGCTTTCGTTCGCTTGATCATCACAGGGCCAGTCGTCAGTTGTTCCTGACGTCCCAGGATTGAACTGGGGCACGTCAGGTACAAAATTGACCCCGTCAGACCAATCGAACGAAGGCAGCTCAGGGATCGGAATGTCGTCTGCGTCTGCTTCATCGTCTGAAATATCGCTTCCATGGTCGCGATACAGCACTTCATCATCATTACCCTCCTCTTCACTTGACAGACGATGCCCTTCCTCATTTTCGTCACCGACGTCGGACTCACTCCCACTGTCCACTCCCAAATCCCCCAATCCTTGGTCCCGTGTTAGGGCTTCGTCGTCGAAACCCGGGCTGCCAATGTCCTGCGAATCACCATCAAACAGCAGGGCGGCATACTTAGATGGTGTCAGAGTTTTTCGGGTCACTTTGGCACGTGCGGGAGTCTTATGGACAGGGATAGCAGAGGCGGTGGCAGGGGCGGCGGCAGGGGCGGCGGCAGCGGCGGCGGCAGGGGCAGCAGTGGTGCGTGGCCTTGATGGCAAGATGATGGTGGTGCCTGTCGCCCTTCTCTCTGTTCCTTGGGCAGGGGCGGCATGGGCGGCAGGGGCAGCAGTGGTGCGTGGCCTTGATGGCAAGATGATGGTGGTGCCTGTCGCCCTTCTCTCTGTTCCTTGGGCAGGGGCGGCATGGGCGGCAGGGGCAACAGGGGCAGCAGGGCCGGCAGGGACACCAGGGCCAGCAGTCGCTTTCCCTCTCCCTTTCCCCTTCCCTGTTCCTTGGGCAGGGGCGGCAGGGGCAGCTGGGGCGGCAGGGGCGGCAGGGGCAGCAGGGGCGGCAGGGGCAGCCGGGCCAGGGGCGGCTGGTGGTGGTAGTGGTGGTAGGGGCACTGTGGCTGGCGTACGGGTTCTCTTCCCTACGCCCGTGCCTTTCATTTTTCCTGCCCCCGAAGGTAATGCAGCCCTAGGGCGGCCTCCTGCGTCGCTGGTACCGGTGGCAGGGGTGGCAGGGGTGGCAGTGGTGGCAGTGGTGGTTGTTGCAGTGGCCTGGGTCGTGGTGGCAGTGTCCCGAAAGACCAATGACCTCTGTGCCATTGCCCTGCTTGCACGTGTTTTTCGTGCTTTGGGTGCTGGTGCTTCGTCCTCTGAGCTGTAGGGCGTGTCGTACTGGTAGCTAGGGTCTTTGGCAGCCACCCTCTGCCTTCCACGGCGGCTAACACCACCAGAAGGAGGGCTGGTTGTGTCATCAGGGAGCGAGCGTGAGGGACGTGTGGGCTCCATGACTAGTGCGTGGTTACTGGCGCGGTGGTGCTTGCACGAGTGCGGGGCGAGCGTTTGGCGGGGTGGTATCGAGAGTTGACATGTAGTACTATACCCACACCAATTTTCAGCCGCCTGGCTATAAACGCGCGGTTTTGGTACGTGTTCAAAGTCTCTGCTCTTAAGAGTCTCCCCGCAGTGCGCCGGGGGAACTCTTATGAGTCTCCCCGCAGCTCCCGGGTTAATAGGCGGCCGCAGTTTTGGACCTGGGGAGCTGAAACTTTGCATGTGGGTGGCAATTGACCTGGGTCAGGTCATAGAGGCCCCGAAGCCACGATCGGAGGTCGTTTCGAGGCCGAAATTGATTTTTTTTGTTTAAATTGACAAAAATGGCCGTTTGGGGCAGAAAGAGGCTTCCGATCGAAAAGGTGTATGGAACGAAAGTTGTTCGCAGCCCCCCAATATGGGGGTACAGATGAGTTCAGATCCAAAATCGGAGGTCATTTAGCGCCCGAAATCGAGGTCGCCGTTTAATGAGGCACAGGGAGGTCGAGGCCGGTGATTATGGTAGTAGTAGTATTGTGATGATTGTGGTAGTAGTGATTGATGATGGTGATTATGGTAGTAGTAGTGGTGGTAGTAGTGATGGTGATTATGGTGATTACCCGGGCAACGCCGGGTACCCATGCTAGTATTTATATATTTTTCATGTTGTTAATCTATTAGTTCTCATTTTTGACCACGTAGTGTTGTCCCCGAGTGTTGAGGAGTTAAACCGAGTTTTGAGGAGTAATTCTGAGTTGTTAAGAGTGACTTCGAGTACTGAAGGGTTATTTCGAGTGTTCCCGAGTGATCTCGAGTGTCTTGAGGTTGAGCTGACTCGGGGCCATATTTTCTAACATGTTTGAAATTTGGGCTGCCTGAGCGGAGTTCCCTGGAGTATCAGGGAGTGACCCAGATCGCCCATGGGTGCATGCGATCTTCCAAGAGTCATTACTCAAGTTTCCGAGACTGTGGACTCTTGGAAACTCAGCCTCACACTCCTGAATGTGTGAACTAAGTTTGATGAGTTTGATGATTGTAGCTGGTCGATTATACTGACTGACTGAGAGCCGAACAGAGAATGCGGCCGAAAAAATAAGTAAGTCAGTGGTTGAGGTAGGATGCCCAGAGTCTGATCGTCAGTGCTTCGTTAATTTCGCTCATTGTTGTACACACGTGAGTCGTATTGAAACACTTTGCTAATAAATACTGGGCTTTGTATACATTACACTACTTCCATATACATGTTCGTACCTGGAATTTAACCATTGCACTATGAGAAGTTCTCCCTAAGGTTATAGTTAAATAGTCGTCTTGTGTAGCTCAGATTAAAGAAAACATATAAATATATAAATGTGACGAAGTGTTGAATACTTTAACTGCTTCGGAATGTTGCTAAGCTGGTAAAGTTGTGTAATGTTCGTCAGAACAAAACTTGTGATCGGATTGAGAGTAAACTATTATATAACAATGTGTCGTCGTCACCACAACATCTAGTCGGGCTCACGTCTTTAAGGTTCGTAACAAGTCTCTGCATTCACTTCGTTCACTGAAAAGTTTATCCTAGATATCATAAACTCAATTACTATTTTCACTCTAATGTAAAAAAAAATCCATAATGTATATACGCTCACGAAAATAGTTCCATGCATAAGTATACGTTTTGTTTGTATGGTGAACTACGGTGCATTAGAGACCCTATAGTAGAAAAGGATAATTATTCAGAAAAGGCTCGCTGGCTTATTATAAATAATTTATTTGGGACAATGTAGGTCTATGGAATCCTTATGCTGTACTAGTGTATAATCCACTGTGGGAGAATAATGTTGATCACATTTTTATAAAACCCAATATTATTGCAAAAACGCACAGTACCATCACTCCCAGAGCTCCCCCGGGCGTCCTCACTGTTTACAACGTCTTCATTATTGAGTATATAATCGATATTTACTCCCTGCTGGCAACATAGATGATGATTTGAATAAGTCATGAGGTGGGGGCAAAGCGCCCTTCAACCCATCTTGCATCCCACACTGAAATTATAACTAAAACCATGAAAACACTCTTTTCTCAAAATCTGGAAGAAAAAACACGAAAAATAAGGGTGCGAGCCTTTTCCCTATAATTACCTGTGTGGAATACATAGGCTATAGCGGGAGATGTTCTTCGGTAGCTATTATCTATATTATTAAATCAGTTTGTGTGTCTGTTTGTCTGTCTGTGTGTTCTTAATAGGCGGCCGCAGTTTTGGACCTGGGGAGCTGAAACTTTGCATGTGGGTGTCAATTGACCTGGATCAGGTCATAGAGGGGGCAAGGCCACGATCGGAGGTCGTTTCGAGGCCGAAATTGAAAAAAAAAAAAAAAAAAAAATTGCCGTTTGGGGCAGAAGGAGGCCTCCGATCGAAAAGGTGAATGGAACGAAAGTTGTTCGCAGCCCCCCAAAATGGGGGTACGGATGAGGTAAGATCCTAAATCGGAGGTCATTTAGCGCCCGAAATCGAGGTCGCCGTTTAATGAGGCACAGGGAGGTCGAGGCCGGTGATTATGGTAGTAGTAGTATTGTGATGATTGTGGTAGTAGTGATTGATGATGGTGATTATGGTAGTAGTAGTGGTGGTAGTAGTGATGGTGATTATGTCTTTGGATATATAGGTAAAAGTAGACGACTTGTCGGGTATGGGACCCATTGATTTTTATGTGTATTATAGGTTTGTCATATACCATACTTCATTGCTATATATGTCATTACTGTCGCACATGCATTATATGGGAACTATTTTTAGCACTGTATAACAAAAAATTTAAGTTTGCTGTGGGACACACAATGGGTTGAGGTCAAACGTGATTTGTTGAAATCAGCATCTAGTTTGCCAGTAGGGGGCCTAATTAGGGTTTATCCAACACTCTTGGTCATGTAGCCATCGATAGGGAGATGTTGGCTATAGGTATAATGTTTGTTTTTTTACATTGCTATAATTATATAGTTTCCATAGCATTTGTGACGGCAATAGCAATGAAGTATGGTATTTAGCAAATCAATAAATCATATAAGATTTAACGGGGCCCATATCCGGCAATTCATATATGTAAACCAATAAACACACCATGTGATCAACAATATAATAAAACCACGTTGTTTGATAACTTAGGCACCGAAATGGCATCCAAATAAAATTACAGCAGGATGTCTAGGATACATGCCTATTAGTAGCCTCCATGAGACAACTCGTACCATATTTATTGACAACTGGGCCACACCTATGCCAACAGTCGTCCCTTATAATGTATATGCATGTAACAGTATTAATTTCGTGTAATGTATATGCATGTAACAGTATCAAGTCAAAGTGTAAATTATTGTAGTGCTATGAGGTAACCTGTGTGTGGATGTAGTGGGTGCCTGGAGCTGTTGGTCCACATGTTGCTGGTTGTTGTGGACATGTCGGCTGGGGGGCAACATCATATAGGGAACCAACTCTCACGGATATACCTATAGTCTTGCACAAATGTTATTGATATTGTCTGATTCTCTGTAGAGCTCATCTCAGTAACCATATCAAATTTATGCTTCAGTGGTAGAAGTACGGAAAAATAGGGGATCTCAAAGAATGGTGGCGGAGAGTACAATCGGTAGGCGAAGTCATTGGGTACCATCCGAATGCTAGTAAATCTGTACTAATAGTGAAAGAAAACAAGTATGAAGAAGCGGTGCAGACTTTTGATGAGACAGGAGTGAAGATTACAAAGGAGGGTCAACGCCATTTGGGAGCAGTAATAGGCACAGAAGAATGCAAGAGAGACTATGTGCGAAAAAAGGTAGCGGAGTGGGTAAAGGAAGTGAAAACCCTGGCAGACATTGCGAAATCTGAACCACATGCTGCATATGCTGCCTTCACATATGGTGTTAAGCACAGATGGACCTTTCTTATGAGAACAGTGCCTGACATTAGACAGATGCTCCAACCGCTGGAAGAAGCAATCAGAGGAACATTCATACCGGCCTTAACAGAGATGGAAGGCGTCACGCAAGAGCTAAGAGATCTATTAGCTCTTCCGCCAAGGTTCGGAGGTATGGGGATCATAAACCCAGTGGAGGCGGCACTACATGAGTACCAAAATTCCCTTAAACTTACTATGTCTCTGACAGATAAAATACGGGAGCAAAATGAAAATGATGAGGTGGACGAAGAGGAACAACGAAATGCAAGACAAGAAATTACAAAGAGCAGAGAAGAGAGACAGAAACATAGCCTAGAACAAATTAAGACCAGATGTAGGGAAGAACTGAAAATGAGAGTTGAGATGGCACAAGACACGGGGGCTTCAAATTGGCTCACATCATTACCAATAAAGGAGAAAGGCTTTAGCTTAAATAAACAAGAATTCAATGATGCCGTAGCCTTGAGGTATGGCTGGCCAGTTTCGAACCTGCCGCTGAAATGTGCATGCGGTGAAATAAACAACCCAGACCACTGTATGACCTGTACGAAAGGAGGATTCATCTGTATCCAGCATGATGAAGTACGAGACATCACTGCACAAATGCTGGACGAGGTGTGCCATTATGTCAGAATCGAACCGGAACTTCTGCCTATGGACGGACAGCGCTTGGCCCACAATACTGCAAATACTTCAAATGAAGCAAGAGTGGACGTAAGTGCTCGAGGTTTTTGGACGAGGGGACAACGGGCTTTTTTCGACATCAGAATCTTCAACCCAAGAGCACAAACATATCGTGAGTGAGGACACAAGGCAGCATACTTGAGAAACGAAAGTGAGAAAAAACGCGCTTATGAAGAAAGAATTTTGAACAGGGATCAAGGAAACTTTACTCCTCTGGTCTTCTCATCGTCGGGAGGTATGGGACCTTCTGCAAGTGTCTTCTATGCCAGATTAGCTGAACAAATATCGGAGAAAAAGCGTCAGCATAGAAGCCAAGTTATAACTTGGATGAGATGCCGGCTCTCTTTCTCTCTTCTCAGGTCTGCACTCCTATGTCTCAGGGGTACAAGGTCCTCCCCACTACAGAGGACAAGAGTGAGAGACTTGGACTTTCAAATGGTCGTGGCGGAGGGACGAATTGGGGAACAACTAGGTTGATTGTAGGGAGGTACTGGTACAATAAGATAAACTACAATGTAACTAGAATAAGATAGATTGTACACCACTTTGTAACTGTCACCTTACTAAAAAAAAAAAAAAAAAAAAAAAAAAAAAAAGGAAACATCTTACATTACTGAAATGTTTGTGGACATGCAGTAATGCAAGTAATGGTCACTCTTCTGTAAATCTAAAATGGCTTACTTAAGAATGGGAAAGGGGTGGGACCTTTTTTTTTTTTGTTTTTTTTTGTGGTAGAAGTACAACTGATCAGCCTTAATTCTTAGAGAGAAGATTTTCACATTTGAGTTTGCACAGTGTTCTGATATATATTGCCAGAAGCCTTACTCCCCTTAATGATGGTGCCCATACACAGAAGGCCCCCAAGCGGACCTAATAATAACAAGCAGGCTGCATGTTTGCTGGAGACGTAATCGAACCCTGTTGCTTTGGGATGACTATGTACATCTTCGGTCAGTTGCGCAGAGAGTATATAGTACAGCTGAGAGGGATTACGATTCCCATTTGCAGGAAGTTCTCGCAGGTGCTACTCAACAACATAAATGGTGGGTCCCATTATTTGGAATTGACTCCACCATGCCTCCACTTCGTGATTCTGATGGTTCTATCTCTTTTGATCCATTAACTAAGGGTAATATGCTTTCTAATATTTTCATAGGTAAGCAGAGTGATCAGGAATTGCAATTGCCCTTGACATGTTTCCCTAGTCCTAATCTATAGTCGATAGCATTCAAATCAGCTGAATTGAGAAAATGTTTATTGGATCTTGACACTTATGGTGGGATTGACCCAGATGGATTTTTCCCTGTCTTCTTTAAGAAGATTGCTGTTGTCTTAGCACCTAAATTGGCTATAGTATTTAGGTTGCTCTTGAAATCTGGTAGTTTTCCTCTTTGCTGGCGAAAAGCTAGCATCACTCCAATTCCGAAGGGAGCTACTGCTTCGTCATCCCCATCTGAGTATCGTCCTATATCCATAACGCCTATTCTCTCAAAGATTTTTGAGAGACTTTTAGCTAGACGCCTTTCTTCATACTGTAATCGTCTTGATATAATACCCAATTCACAGTTTGGTTTTCGCAAAGGTTTGGGTACTTGCAATGCGCTTTTAACTTTATCTCATGATCTTCAGTCTTCGTTGGACAAAGGGTATGAATCTCGTGTTGTGGCTATTGATTTTAGTTCTGATTTTGATCTTGTAAATCATAAAGCCCTCTTATATAAGCTGCAACTTCATGGTATTGGTGGTAGTCTTTTATCTATTTTTAAAGAATTTTTGACAGACAGGTCTCAGCATGTTGTCGTTGATGGGTGCATTTCTGTTTCTGTGCCTGTTGTTTTGGGTGTTCCACAGGGCAGTGTGCTTGGGCCTCTGTTTTTCATTATTTGTACTGCTTGCTTGTGCTCTGAGCTTGAAAATAAACTAGTTTCTTATGCCGATGACATAACTTTATACTCATCAATTCCATCTCCAGAGAGTAGAATCGAAGTTGCAGCATCTCTAAACAGGGACTTGGCTAAGATTACCTCTTGGTGTGAACTTTGGGGTATGAAGCTTAATGCTAAGAAAACTCACTCCATGATAATCAGTAGATCACGTACTTTGGCTCCTCCTCATCCTTGTTTGCATGTTTCTGGTGAACAAATTGAGGATGTGTCAGGTTTGCGTTTGCTTGGAGTGACTCTCGATCCTAAGTTGACATTTGAGAAGCATATTCGTTCCTTGTCTTCTACTATTGCTCAAAAGATTTTTTTTTTTTTTTTTTCTATGTGATTGAGGGAGGCAAAAGGCATAACTGCCTATAGCGAGTGCCTCCCCCATAGTTGAAAGAGTGACAGGGCCAAAATCAAGGGACGTTCGAGCCAAAATGCCTAGACACACGGAGTTTGAAGCAATCTAAGTCACAGGAAGAGGGAAAGACTGATTCTGGGAGAGAGTTCCAGAGCTCAGATGTTGAGTAGAAGAAAGTTTGAGAGTAACGTTTCACTCTTGGGTTGGAGAGTTGCACAGAGTAGGGGTGGGATTGAGTTGCAAGACGGGTACCACGTGCCCTACGTAAAGGAGGTGGTATGCACTGGGATAGCTCTGAGGAACACTGATTATTATAGTAGCGATAGAATAGCGAGAGAGATGTAACATTGCGGCGGAGAGAGAGAGATTGCAGAGAGTTGGTGAGCGGACGGGAGTTAATGATACGAAAGGCCTTCCTTTCAACTTTGTCTAGGTTTACTTCGCAAGTGTTACAAAACATTCGCTTGTGAAACCACAGTCGTAAAATCTTTTTATGCTTTAATTTGCCTCATTTTGAGTATTGCTCTCCTGCTTGGAACTCGGCTGCTGACTGTCATTTGAAATTGCTTGATAAAGTTCTTAATTCTATTAAATTTATGCTCCCTGCTCTATCTCTTGATCTTAATCATCGGCGTCGGGTTGGTGACCTTAGTCTTTTATTTTTATTTTGTTAACAATACTCAGCATCCATTGCATAGTGTTTTACCAGAACCTTTTATTCCAATTCGCGCAACAAGATTTACGAGGAGTCTTAATGACCTTGCCATGACTCCAATTAATGTTTCTACATCTCAGTTTTCTCGGTGTTTTATTCCTTCAATGATTCCCTTTTGGAATCATTTGCCAAACGAGGTTGTACAGTCAACCCATATCTCAGCTTTTAAGTCCAGAGTTAATGTTTTATTACAGCAGTACATTTTTGTTTTAATCATGATTTGCTTTTATTCTTTTTAGAATGGTGTTTTAATTGACAAACTGATCTTTTCTTCTGGGCTCTCTAACTACTGTAGCCCTTTTCCTTGTTCTTAGTTGTCTTAGTCTCTCTCCAGTACTTACGGGTATTTTGTGGGGATTCATCTTTTATAGGTGTATCTGCACCCTGTTGGGAGGCTTAGACAGCTTCTATAATAATAATAATAATAATAATATTCACTGTAAGAGGGACAACCTGAGCCAGTTTACTAAAGGACTTGCAGGATTGACCGAACAATTTAGGATCCGTCCGACTCCGAGGCCCTCTGTATATCTTGTTAGCACTATTTTTCTACAGTGGTGTTCGGCTAGTCCATCCACTAACCTGCCTTACCCTTAGATAAGCAGTACAGATTTGTATCAGGTTTACTCCCTTAGACAAAGATTGCCGACCAAGGCTGACGAGTCCCATCCACCCGGATTTTTAAAAGGTTGTCTCCCCTAGATGGGTTGCCGACCAAGGATAACGAGTCACATCCATATATATATATATATATGCGAATATGCTTCCACACTAAAGGTGTGTAGAAAAGGGTAGGTTCACTGCACAAAGTTTAAAAAATTTTAGTGCTAAAATTAAATTGCATATAAAATATATTGCATGCACAAAATAAGGGTTTAAAAAGTATGTCCGAGTATCTTATTAGAAGGCTCGGACTGTTGTGTACATATTAAAATACTGTATATATATATATATATATATATATATATATATATATATATATATATATATATATATATATATATATATATATATATATATATATATATATATACTGTATAATGTATATACTGCATACACACACGTTATTCTAAGATTTCGATCATATTTACTGTATTTTGTTATCTTGTAATTTGATTTATAATTTTTATTGTTGTGGATGACCATCACTCCTCCTAAACCTATTAACTCCCATTACATGTTCCTCGGACAACGATTGCAGTTTTATACATATATTTCTGACAAAGAATTCAACTCAGCTGAGGGAAGTCTTCCAGCAATTAATTTATTACAGACTTTCTCAATTAAGTATCTATCGCTGACAGAGCCCATCCAAGTTGAATGAAATCGTCTACAGATATGTAAAAAAACGCTAATGGCATTATATGACTGAACAGGTTTGAGCGTTCCAGCAGTGTTCACATACTCACAAGGGCAGACCGTAACATGCCTATCTCTTGAGATTTCCATTATATACCTGGTTACCTGGTGTCTTTGGTATTTCCTCCCACCTAGTCTCTTGTTCAGTAATGAATATGGAGTTTTAAATGTCCATTCATGTGATACGTATTGCTTGTGAGGGGTGGTTAGTGCAGTCGTCTCCACTCAATACAAAACTCATATAATCCAGAACCCTTAAAAAGAAAAAAAGAAAAACAAAATAATAAGCCTCACCCCTTTTCCATTCTTAAGTAAGCCATTTTATATTTACAGAAGTGCGACCATTACTTGCATTACTGTATGTCTGCAGACGTTTCAGTAATGTAAGCATGTTTCATTCTATTTTTTTTTATATTCCATTTTTGTTTTCTTATGTATTATTGTGACATTTATAAAGTGGTGTCCTATCTAGCTTATTTTAGGCCCTTATAGTTGATCTTATTCTACTTCATTAAATTTAACCTACTTGCTCCCCAATTGGGCCCTCTGCCACGGCCATTTCAAAGTCCAGGTCACTCATCCTTGTCCTCTATAGCGGGAAGGACCGTGTACCCCTGAGACACAGGAGTGCAGACCTGAGAAGAGAGAGCCGGCATCTTATCCGTGTTATGACTTGGCTTCTATGCTGGCGCTTTTTTTCCGATATTTGTTCAGCTAATCTAGCATAGAGGACACTTGCTGATGGTCCCATTCCTCCCGACGATGCGAAGACCAGAGGAGTAAAGCTCCATTGATCCCTGTTCAAAATTCTTTCTTCATAAGAGCGTTTATTCTCACTTTCCTTTCTCAAGTGTGCCGCCTTGAGTCCATATTCACGATATGTTTGTGCTCTTGGGTTGAAGATCCAGATGTAGAAAAAAGCACGTTGTACTCTCGTCCAAAAACCTCGAGCACTTACGTCCACTCATGCTTCATTTGAAGTATTTGCAGTATTGGTGGTCAAGCGCTGTCCGTCCATAGGCAGAAGGTCAGGTTCTATTCTGACAGCATGGCACACCTCGTCCAGCATTAATTTTGTGCAATGATATCGTGTACTTCGTCATGCCGGATACAGATGATTCCTCGTCTCTTACAGCTTGTTGTATATTTTGAGTTGTATATTTCACCACATGCACATTTCAGCAACAGGTTCGAAACTGGCAACCCATACCTCAAGGCTATGGCATCACTGAATTCTTGTTTATTTAAGCTGAAGCCTTTTTCCTTGGTTGGTATTGAAGTGAGCCAATTTGAAGCCGCCGTGTCTTGTGCCATCTGCCATCTCAAATATCACTTTCAGTTCATCACTACATTTGCTCTTAATTTGTTCTTGGTTATGTTTCTGTCTCAATCCTCTGCTCTTCGTAAAATCATGCCTTGCATTTCGTTGTTCATCGTCGTCTACCTCATCTTTGTTGCGCTAGACATATCGAAGGCCTTCGATAGAGTCTGGCACAAACCCTCATTTCCAAACTACCCTCCTTCAGTTTCTATCCCTCCATCTGTGCATTTGTCTGTAATTTCCTTTCTGGCCATTCCATACGTATATGGAACCACCGCAGCGGTTGTGGACGGCCATTGTTCACTTCCTCAACCTATCAACTCCGGTGTTCCTTAGGGTTCTGTCCTATCTCCAATTATCTTCGAATTGTGTAGTTTCACCCTCTCTCTTCCTCTCATATTAATTTCTTCTTCCATTTTACTCCATTACTTTTTCATCTCCCTATTCTTCGTCTTTTCTCTATTTCTTTCCCCCCCTTTCTTCTTTTTTCCTTCTCCCTCTTTTGCTGTCTTTTCCCGTTCTTGTTCGTTTTCCTTTTCTTGTCTCCCTGTTTATTAATTTCTTCTCCCTTTCTCCTTTGCCTCCTTCTCCCTCTTCTTCCTCTACTTCTTCTTCCTTTTCTTCTGATATAATTTAGCATGTATGAAAGTATGAAGATGTACCAAACTATATCTGTATCACTTACCATGAATAACGCTATGACAGAGCTGTTGAGTTACCTAGCTGGCATGAATAACGCTATGACAGAGCTGTTGAGTTACCTAGCTGGCTTCATTATTTGGAATATATTATACATTATTGATGTTGTACTGTTGGTGTCTTCCTGAATTCTTCATCAACGAAATGTTATCCATTAAAAGGGGGGGGGGGGGGGGTAGTTTGCATACCCTAGACCACTATCAAGATTAAAACAAGGAAAACAAAAGATACATTTGTACAATTCTACGGTAGACCGGAATGCATGTTTTCATTTCAACGATCTTATAAATAGGGAGGGTCTGTGGGAATTATAGCGGTAAGTATTATCTATATTAACCCTCTCACTCCCCTTTACCTCTCCTAATCTGAATAATACAATCGTCCAATACTAGCCAGAAAACTGAACAGAAATGCATAATCGTACTTCTAAGGGTTAAGCTTGGGAAGGATTTGTGGGATTCAGCACACAAGAATGACAGAGAGCGACTAGAAAGACTTCAAGCTAGGGCTACAAAATACACTTATTTATTAGGATAACCTATGAGGATCGGTTAAGAGCTCTTGGTCTCTTCTTGTTGGAAACGCATCGACTACGAGATCAACAAAATGAAGTCTTTAAAATACGAAATGGGTTTGACATTTTTGGTTTTAACAAAATGTTTACCCTAAATAGGAATATAACACGCAACCATGGCTAGAGGTTGGAGCTGAAGAGATTAAGTACTATTATAGGAATATGGAGGCGATTCATTCATGGCCATCCCCTCGGGAATCAAGGTGTTTGGCAATAGATAGATATGGAAACTTCTTCATCTATAAAATGTGTTCTACCTGGAACTAACTTCCCTCAAAAGTTATAAATAGTTATTCGATGGAACAGCTTAAGATAATAATATACAGTACTCTGCACACGTTGCTATGAGAGTAGCTCCTTGAAATGAGCCGCAAGGTCTTTGATAAACTAGTTACTTTGTGTAGTTCACACTCGCCTACTCTCTCTCACCATTACTCCTGACCGCCTCCCCACCCAGCCAATAAGGTCTTGTTATCCAATCTTTTACCGGCATAGCTAAGGCTTCCACATTCCTCTACCATTAACCTCCTGGGAAATAGAGATAATAATACGGGCCCCGAAGCTGGAGGGTAGTGAAATTGAGAGTGAACCCGACCCCAAATAAAATACCAGTTGGAAGTAATTGGAGTAATACAGGTCGTTTGCTGACAATTGGGAGGGGCCAGTGGTGTACTCCAGCTAATGTTCGTGGAGAGTTACACAAACACTCAGACCACACAGACCTTGCATTCCCTACTAGGTGGTCCGGCCTTAAAATTACTGGAGATATGGGCAGTTTATAGTAGAAAAATAGAACAGTAAAGTAGAAGGCTCTCTCCTCATCCTCCGACTAAAAATCCGTACCGGAAAACAGGAGAAAGTGTAACCTTATCGGTCAGGAAATTTAGTCTGAAAGGGAATTTACACTTACATATGTACTGATTAATTTACACTTACATATGTACTGATTAATTTACACTTACATATGTACTGATTAATTTACACTTACATATGTACTGATTAATTTACACTTACATATGTACTGATTACACTTACATATGTACTGATTAATTTACACTTACATATGTACTGATTACACTTACATATGTACTGATTAATTTACACTTACATATGTACTGAGTAATTTACACTTACATATGTACTGATTACACTTACATATGTACTGATTAATTTACACTTACATATGTACTGATTAATTTACACTTACTTATGTACTGATTACACTTACATATGTACTGATTAATTTACACTTACATATGTACTGATTACACTTACATATGTACTGATTAATTTACACTTACATATGTACTGATTAATTTACACTTACATATGTACTGATTACACTTACATATGTACTGATTAATTTACACTTACATATGTACTGATTAATTTACACTTACATATGTACTGATTACACTTACATATGTACTGATTACACTTACATATGTACTGATTAATTTACACTTACATATGTACTGATTAATTTACACTTACATATGTACTGATTACACTTACATATGTACTGATTAATTTACACTTACATATGTACTGATTAATTTACACTTACATATGTACTGATTACACTTACATATGTACTGATTAATTTACACTTACATATGTACTGATTAATTTACACTTACATATGTACTGATTAATTTACACTTACATATGTACTGATTAATTCATACTAATCCAATGTCCAGCAGATAAACATCTAATCTCTTCTTAAGGCGGGAAGGTTCTTTTTGTTGGGCGGTATATACTGTATATTTAGTTTTCATGTTCTTAGTTTCCTCCCTAGACCTCCATCAAGCTTCAAAAACATCCATAAAATCCATCCCCCTTCTACATAATTTTGTACATTTTTCGGTAGAAAGATGTCCCGGCCGAAGGCCATTTCCTCCTAAATTACAGGTTCGCTATCGTTCGTCATGAACAACTCGGCACCTAAATGGAGCAAAAGGTTTTACTATTGACAAAGAAATGGGACGAAAGGTCTTGAAATCGCCAAACTAATGGGCAGAACGTCTTAAAATATCAAAACTAATGGGGCTAAACATGAGGGAGAAGGGGGCTAGAAACAAAAACATTCTCCCTTAAACGTATACATTAATTACTATGGACTACTGTACTTCCCTTGCTAAACTATTCAACTCTTTGACCACACTGCATGTCAAGTTTACTGTGTCAACTAGGCATGGCTTCTTTCCATTTAATTTAATTCCATTACCTTGGATTACAGCATTGTTGTCAATCATAAACAGTGCATTGATATCTACTATGTCAAATAATGTTAAAACACACGATAATCTGGCCTAGTAAAGAGAGAGATAGAGAGAATGGGAGTGAGCGTTTTTTGTTTTTTTAATATTCCAACTACTCCCTCTCGGGCATAGGCTGATAGCCTTTACACTCTACCGCTGAACACGGTGAGGCCTGTGAGGTCTTATTCCAGTCTAGCGAGTGAGACATGCGAAGCTTCACGGCTCGAAGCAACTCCATCTCTGAAGCTGCTCCACCTCTGTGCTTCACAGTCTCATCCCCCAGGCTCGGACCCTCACTCTCAGAACGCCACCTATTGAGCAATTAACTCACTAGGCATTGCCCCCCCTGTAGCATATTTTTGAATATGGGAATATTCATACAATGCTATTTAATCAGGGAACAATGAGGGTATTTATTTGGCATTTCGGTGTGCTGTGGTAATGCACTGATACTAGGTACAGCACAAATTCCATCCCAATAATATCTTCCCATTGACATATTGGGATTCGAATCCGGGTCCATTAGATTACCAGTCCGGTGGCAAGACCACTGTGTGTGTGTGAGTGTATTTAATGATGGTGTGTGTGTGAGTGTATTTAATGATGGTGTGTGTGTGACTTTGACGGGAGAGGACGTATGGATTTTTCTCTCCGTGGTGAACAGCAAGTTAGTGATGGAAGGGGTGGTGATGAAATTGTGATACATACATCAGGGTGAGTGGGAAATTATAGTGATTTGATATTGGGTGAAACTCTGGAGTTCTATCTAACCCAAATCAAACAACAAGTGAAAGAAGAGACGGTAATTTGAAGAGTGCTGTGCCGGGCAGTGAGGGAGGCCTACAGGCTAAGGGCACGCCGGTGCCTGCCATACCTCCCTCCCTCCTCTCCCCCCCTTGACCGTCGCCAGCCAACACCACTCACCCTCGGGTACCCCCCACCGTCCCTTCCACACCCACACCCCTTCTGTCATCACGCCAGCGCATGGAGATACGTGTCATGTAGAAGTGAACCGGAATATTTTGCATTATGCAGAAAAGGCGACTACAGCAAGGGGAAATATGCAGGAGAGAAACAGCGATATACAGTAGAGGCGAAAAGGCGGAGTGAGGGAGTAGAGGAAGGGGCCATAAACCGCGCTGACCACAACACTCTCCCCCCATCCCCCTTTTTCCTGTCACCACCACCTCTCCTCCCCTCGCTAAATATAGTACGATACCTGACAGTGTAAAGGCAAAAATAAGTGTATTTAGGTATTGTTCGTATCTAAATCCGTGGGGGGGATTTATATTGAAAACAAAATGTCAGTGGTAGTTTGGGATGTAATGCTTCACTAGAGGTTTGACCCATTAAGGGGAGGTATTTAGTTTGTTCATTAGACCTCCATCAAGCTTAAAATTACACCCCCTTGAATCCCTTTCAAGATAAATTTGTAAATTTTTCGGTAGAAAAATGCCCGGCCGATTGCCGGTTCCTCTTAAATTACAGACTCGCTATCGCTCGCCAGGATAAAATCGACACCAGAATTGCACGGAAGGTCTTAATATAGGGTGAAAGTTCTTAAAATCACTAAACTAATGGGGCAAACGTTTTATAATATCAAAAGCAATGGGGCTAAACATGAGGGAGAAAGAGGTCAAGAAAAAAATCCCTCAACTGGAGATCTCCTCTTAAGTCAGTGTATGGGCCATATGCAACTTGGGCCCGCCTTGCTGACAGTATGGTCGATAAAGACATTGCAGTTTCTTGAGAAAGAATACAGGGCGATCCTCGTTCACGAGAGAATACAGGGCGATCCTCGTTCACGAGAGCGCGTGGCAGCAGCTTAAAAATAAATGTGTGTTTGTGTAAGAGAGTAGTAGCTGTATAGAGAGAGGGAAATACAGTGACCACAAGTATTCAACCCTCCCCCTCCCCTCCCCTCCCCATCCTTACCCTCACATTCCCTTCCTTCCCCTCTCCCCCTCCCCTCCCCTCTTCCTTCCACTTTCCTCTCTCCCCCCCACATCTCCCCATGTAAACCTCCTCTCCTATATACCTCCCATATAGTCCCTCATGCTACTATTACATGAGTTACATGATGTAATATTGTGTACATATTTTTTCCTGAACATAACTAAATCAGAAGACATAATTGGCAGGTTTCCATTTAAAGTTAGGCATATTTAGAATGTAAAGCGGCTCAAATTGCCAAGGTTTCTTTAGTTTTGTATAGAGTCATTTAGCTTTGAGGAAACATGCCGATTATATTAGGTAAGGTTCATATGATTTATGGCCGAGTCAGGAAATCAGACTTGAAGTGGTATATTCCATGTGAGAGTTATCTCGAACGAACTAGTAACTAAGTATACTATTTAAAATAAGGTATAATTTGCTGATATATTGTGTGCATACTGATAACCAGGACCTTTTTCTCAAACTAATTGTAGATTTCTAACAACATCCTTCTTTAATCCTTAGCACTATTTTGACACTTGTCTTTTTAATCATTTTACTCTCTTAATTAGTGTATTTCCTTTCTCACTACAATAATCGTTTTGTATTATATTTTAAATTTATTTTGTGTTTAATGTTTTTCTTTTCTTTTCGTGTTTATTCTTTGCGCTTATTTTTAAACACTACTTTTATTTTATTTTATTTTTATTTTTTATTTTACAGTCACTGCCTTGTAATATAGCCTGATCTTCTGTAACTTTGCATTATACTATGTGAGTTAAATAACTTCTCTTACTCTTTCTATTTCTAGCGCTACTCATAGGATATTTATATTTTCACCTTTATCGGGCAGAGGCTCGTCCCTTAGGAAGTAATGATAGATAGACTCAGTATTAGAGAATAGGTAGAAAATTAAGATAATAAGACAAGATGCCAGTAACTCGGTACCAGTCGAGGAATAATCCTGATGAAAGACAAAACGCAGTGAGAGATGCAGTACAAATGAACCGTGAAACAGACAATGTAGTTAATGGGGATGTACAAGCAAACCCTGTTAGAGAAAATGCAGATAATAACAATCAACAACTGCAGCCTGCAGAAGAAAATGCAGGAATTAATAATTCGCAAGACAACAGAGGTGTGGAACAAAATAATGAAAATGGTGTAAACGAAGATAATGAGAGAGAAATTATCGAAAATCGTGAACAGAACGAACGACCTCGTAACGTAAACATGAATGGTGGAGAATGGATGGGACATTCTGGTGACAGACTCACAACATTAGTGAACAAAATTTATACAGAAGTGATACAATGGCAACATAATAAGTTTGAACTACCGATTTGTGAAGCCGCAAAAGACATGCTGGGGGAACTCACACGTTATGATCCTATGTGATGTTCAGGATGCCCCTTTGGCGCACGTGGCAATCAAGATAGCTTCTTTCATTCCTCAGTTGTTCCTTCAAAGAAAAAGACCAAAGGCAAAACTGAATGAGAACATTAAAGCGCTGAAACAGAGAATGGAGTGGTGGAAAAATGGGGAGTTAGACAAAATTCTTAGCCAAATACGAGCAATCCAGCAAAGACTGAAAACAAAACAACGAAGAAAGAGGAAGCCAGATGATATGGCACGATCAGTGGGAAATAGCATGAGGATTGGTAA
Organism: Paralithodes platypus; assembly: GCA_032716605.1. Taxonomy (NCBI): domain Eukaryota; kingdom Metazoa; phylum Arthropoda; class Malacostraca; order Decapoda; family Lithodidae; genus Paralithodes; species Paralithodes platypus. The sequence continues at coordinate 6,955,692 of CM064518.1, forward strand.
AGTGGCACAGGCAGTCAGAATGGTCACTGGGGAAGCCTCAAGAAGCAAAACCAGCAAGTGATGAGGCCAAACTAGACGGGGAATATGTTCCTCCAGACCCGGTGATATATGAGAATATAACTGGAGACCTCGTATGGAAAAAGGCGCTGAAAACACAGGGAGGAACAGGTCCATCAGGTGTAGATGCTAAGACATGGAGGATCTTCCTAAGTCAAAACAAGTTTGATTCAGCTGCGGGTGACCTTTGTGAAGCAATAGCAATGCTTGCAAAGAAACTTGCATCATCACCATGCGTGAACATAGAAGCTCTGACAGCATGTTGCCTGATACCTTTAGATAAGAATCCAGGAGTTAGACCAGTAGGCACTGGGGAAGTTCTTAGAAGGATTATAGGAAAAGCAATCATGTCCGTATTTGGAAAAAATGTACAAAGAGCAGTGGGCAACTAACAAGTATGTGCAGGACAGCAAGTCGGAGGAGAAGCAGCAATACGTGCAATGGGGAAGGTGTATGATGAAGAAGATTGTGAAGCAGTACTGCTAGAGGATGCAACAAATGCCTTTAACACCATTAATAGGGAGGCAGCTATTCACAGCATCAAGATCAAATGCCCGAGCATCGCAAAGTACATAGAAACCACTTATAAGGAGCCAGCTAACCTGTATATAGTTGGAAGCACAAAGAAGGAAGAAATGAAAATTCTCAACTCAAATGAAGGAACAACGCAAGGAGATCCAGTGGCAATGGCAATGTACGCACTGGCACTATCTATTCTGCAGCAGAAAATAAAACATGAGGTAACCCGAGTGAAACAAGTGGCGTATGCTGATGACCTCACAAGTGCAGGAAGAATAAGGGATCTCAAAGAATAGTGGCGGAGAGTACAATCGGTTGACGCAGTCATTGGGTACCATCCTAATGCTAGTAAATCTGTACTAATAGTGAAAGAAGACAAGTATGAAGAAGCGGTGCAGACTTTTGATGGGACAGGAGTGAAGATTACAAAGGATGGTCAACGCCATTTGGGAGCAGTAATAGGCACAGAGGAATGCAAGAGAGTCTATGTGCGAAAAAAGGTAGTGGAGTGGGTAAAGGAAGTGAAAACCCTGGCAGACATTGCGAAATCTGAACCACATGCTGCATATACTGCCTTCACATATGGTGTTAAGCACAGATGGACCTTTCTTATGAGAACAGTGCCTGACATTGGACAGATGCTCCAACCGCTGGAAGAAGCAATCAGAGGAGCATTCACACCTGCTTTAACAGAGATGGAAGGTGTCACGCAAGAGCTAAGAGATCTATTAGCTCTTCCGCCAAGGTTCAGAGGTATGGGGATCATAAACCCAGTGGAGGCGGCACCTCATGAGTACCAAAATTCCCTTAAACTTACTACGTCTCTGACATAAAAAATACGAGAGCAAAATGAAAATGATGAGGTGGACGAAGAGGAACAACGAAATGCAAGACAGGAAATTACAAAGAGAAGAGAAGAGAGACAGAAACATAGCCTAGAACAAATTAAAACCGAATGTAGTGAAGAACTGAAAATGAGAGTTGAGATGGCACAAGACACGGGGGCTTCAAATTGGCTCACTTCATTACCAATAAAGGAAAAAGGCTTCAGCTTAAATAAACAAGAATTCAATGATTCCGTAGCCTTGAGGTATGGGTGGACAGTTTCGAACCTGCCGCTGAAATGTGTATGTGGTGAAATAAACAACTCAGACCACTGTATGACCTGTAAGAAAGGAGGATTAATCTGTATCCAGCATGATGAAGTACGAGACATCACTGCACAAATGCTGGACGAGGTGTGCCATGATGTCAGAATCGAACCGGAACTTCTGCCTATGGACGGACAGCGCTCGGCCCACAATACTGCAAATACTTCAATGAAGCAAGAGTGGACATAAGTGCTCGAGGTTTTTGGACGAGGGGATAACAGGCTTTTTTCGACATCAGAATCTTCAACCCAAGAGCACAAACATATCGTGAGCAAGGACTCAAGACGGCATACTTGAGAAACGAAAGTGAGAAAAAACGCGCTTATGAAGAAAGAATTTTTAACAGGGATCAAGGAAGCTTTACTCCTCTGGTCTTCTCATCGTCGGGAGGAATGGGACCTTCTGCAAGTGTTTTCTATGCCAGATTAGCTGAACAAATATCGGAGAAAAAGCGCCAGCATAGAAGCCAAGTCATAACTTGGATGAGATGCCGGCTCTCTTTCTCTCTTCTCAGCTCTGCACTCCTGTGTCTCAGGGGTACAAGGTCCTCCCTGCTACAGAGGACAAGAGTGAGAGACTTGGACTTTGAAATGGTCGTGGCGGCGGGCCGAATTGGGGAACAACTAGGTTGATTGTAGGGAGGTACTGGTACAATAAGATAAACTATAATGTAACTAGAATAAGATAGATTGTACACCACTTTGTAACTGTCACCTTAATAAAAAATAAAAATAAATAGAAGGAAACATGCTTACATTACCGAAATGTTTGTGGACATGCAGTAATGCAAGTAATGGTCACTCTTCTGTAAATCTAAAATGGCTTACTTAAGAATGGGAAAAGGGGGGGGGACTTTTTTTTTTTTTTTTTTTTTTTTTTAAATTTAATGGTGATACAGGACAACATCGAATATATATAATGACCCATGTAATTACAATTGCTGAAAATATATTAATACAACTTTAAGAACGGGAAGGTGGATGAACTACGGAACAATGCTACAAGTTAACCCTTTCAGTCTTCCAGGATGCCTTTCACTTAACCCCTTCAGAAGCACCGTAATGCCTGTTTACCTTTTATTCTGGCTAAAGTTAGACGATTGTATGCAGTTCAAGAAGGACCTGTGTTATAGAAAGTGTGTATTGAAATCATATTTACCCATTTAAGTCTTAGAGGTAGATTATATACTAAATAAAATCGTCCAATGATCACCAGAATATGATAGAAATTACGTAATGGTGGTACAGGGGTTAAAGTGAGATTTTCACTTAAGGGGGTGTCTTTATTTTCTGGCCCTCTTCTCCCTCATGCTTAACCCCATTTGTTTATCTACTGAAAAAAGCACATATGTATCTTGTAGGCCAATGTAGGGGGTCTTTGGAGTATTTTTGGTCAAAATTATCGATCCACAACACAGTAGGTAAACATTTATTTTCAATGACATGTGAATATTCAATGTTTTCCATGCTATTCATATAAGTTTTAATTTCGGGAAAATTAATATTATGCATCAGTAGTAAACAAATCTTGAATGTTTTCATCTGGGGGGAAAAGCCCAGTTTCCCAAGGTTTTATTGGATTTTTTGTTTTTATAAATCTGTTATTTGCCCCCCTGTCGGCAATATACAGTATAGATGATGACAATAAGTCATGGGGGGCTGAGAGGGCTAAAGTCCCCCTCAACCTATTTGTGTATCCCACGGCAGTTAAAATAGACGGGGACGGGATCGCCAGCGTGGAAACTGTTTTTTTCTCCTAGAATAAAACATCCATGATTTGCATAGACTTAATTTTCCCGAAATTATAGCCTATATGAAATATATGAAATATAATTGTACCTAGTGTGTTGCGGATCGGTAATATTTACCTTATTTTTTAAAAGTAAGTTTGATGGAGGTTTTAGGAGGAAACTAAACAAAATAAATACATTAATTACTAAATAAATATGTCTTACAAAATTTAAGATAATAAGGATTATAATGGTGTTAGTTAACATCTTCACTATAGAATGTCTGGGAGGTAATACGAAATTATGATTATATGTGCAACAATATATTTTAAAACTCTTCCCTTCTCACACACACAAATACACACAAGAACAAGCACACACATACAAAAACAAAAAACACACACATTACTCTAAATGGACATAAACCTAAAGCTAAACAGAATATTATATTGTTGTATAATTATACGTTTAGCTAGGAAGTAGTTTACATCAGTATTCATACGCCTTAACAAAGGGCATGAACACTGTTTTTCGAATTCTTTCGCCTTTTCCCAAAAGGTCGTCTGTAAAAGAGCAGCGAAAAGTCAGTTCACTATAGACTTTCTCGGTGACCGGTCATACGGATATAATCTTGACTTTACTTATATTACAAACTCATAAGTACAAAATATAAGTGTACAAACTTTACTTTACATTACTTGACAATTAATAAGTGGTGATAATTATAAGCATACGTCATCCAGAACGTCATCTATGAGTCCAGAACTCCTACACAACACACCATACGGCTGATTACCACCAAACAACAGCCGACCGCTACCGTAAGTACATCTTCCACCCCACCTTTCCTCCCTTCCTCTGTCCGACTAATCGTATCTCACGGTTTTGAAGTAGGTGTGTTGTGAAGCATTTAAACCACTTGTTTTCATTTCAGTCAATGTTACGTTTACGTTGTGTGACCCGCAGAGGGCCGTTCTCGGGCGGCATGATATGCGGGTGTTGTGCATGGGGATTAGTGGTTGGGAATAGGACCAGGATTAGGGATGTAACGATTGATGATCCTAGTTCTAAAAGAATCAAGGCTGGGGCTATTAACTACATGAAATGGGATGTGATTTAACTCCTGGATGTTGCGGGGGAAAAAAATAGTGTGTAAATATGTCCGTGCTTGCCTGATACGTGTGGTATTTTAGGTTGTGGCTGCGTATTGTAAATCGTATAATTGTAGGGTTTAAATATATATCTTTGTGTATGTCTACTAAGTTGTTAGTGATGTTACATAACATCACTATTTGTCTTCTTGTTGCAAGTGGGTCTAGGCTAATGTCTTGTTTGAGCAAAGTGACAATTGTAGTGTGTCTGTAATCACGTCTGATCTATCTTGCAGCTTTGTTTTGTATGGTCTCCAGTTTGTGGTAATTATAAGAAGAAGGCTCCCACACTTATTACTCGTGTTTTTTTCATCCAGATTTTGAGAAATTAGTGTTTTCATGGTTTTAAATATAATTCCAGCGTGGGATACAAGATGGGTTGAGGGGGTCAAAAAATTGCTAAACTACTGGGGCTAACATGAGGGAGAAGGAGGTTCGAAAGAAATCCCTTAAGTTAAAATCTCCCCTTAATTACCGCAGCACCCAGCCATTGTGATTATACCGCATCTTTGGCCTTCCATGAGGGAGAGGGGAGAACAAACTAGTATGGCTGTGTGGCCGGGAGAGAGAGAGAGAGAGAGAGAGAGAGAGAGAGAGAGAGAGAGAGAGAGAGAGAGAGAGGGAGGAGGGAGGGTGTGGTTCAAGAAGGTACAGTTGACCACATAAGTTATGTTCCTTTCTGTGATCTTATACATGGTAAAATATTGTGCGTGATTGAATTACGAGTGTAGTTTCTGATGCAGTTGTTAACTCAGCTGACTAGTCATCTGATGACAAATATACCCTCTCTGTACCGATGGCGTCTTTTTACTTTATTTTGGCTACTATTATACGATTGTATTCAGCTTTAAACGGGCGTCCAGCAATTAACAAACTTCGAAATATCTCACTTAACCCTTTTGACTTCTGCAGATGCTTCTTAAATTGCACAGGATCGTCTAAATAAAGCTAGATATAATTAATACAGTAGGTGTGCAGTTTTCGCATTACCAAAAAAATAAATAATAAAAATGCATACGCAACTTTGCGACCTAGAATTCTGCAAGTAGTAGGCATATTGAGTCTCTTAGGTAAAATCGGTGTATATATATATATATATATATATAATAAATGTTTTTATACTCACAACCGGACTTAACCACCGACAGTCAGAACAAGTGCCCATACTTTAATCCACTATAACACAGCGTGATAAGAGGATACCTGTGTGCAGTGGATTAAAGCATAGACACTTGTCCTGACTGTTGGTGGTTCATGTCCGCCTGGGAGTATATATAATTACATTTATGATCGCATTAAATCCTAACCATTGGAATATTTATCTATAATAAGGTCAGCGTAACATTATTTTGTAGCATTTTGAATATGGTGTAATTCAAATTTAGAATATATATAAGAAAGAAATAGTGACCATAATCTGTGACCTTCACCATTCAGTTTGACCTTTGAATAACAAAAACACAAAATTTGGACAATCGTTGTATTGAACAACCGAATTTGCCAGCAAAATGTGATGATGATAAGTAACCCCTTCAGTACAGTTCTGTTAGTTTCATTTCATACTGGATATCAAGACAATTTGATTTAGTATATGAAGGGCTTCCATAAATTAGCAGGCTTTCAACTATATTAATTAACCCTTTTTACTACCACAGATCCTTCATACGATCCACAAAATCGTCTAATTATAGCTAGACTACAATAAAAAACACGTCACCGGTACACAACGGGTTAAACAGTCTAGGAAGAGTTTAAAGAAAATTATTAACACTCTTCTTATTTTCTTTGACCTTGACCTTTAACCTTAAGTATTATAATATATATATATATATATATATATATATATATATATATATATATATATATATATACTGTATATATACTGGTGTATATATATGATTGAAATATATGATATTTAAGTCAAATGCAACTAACAGTCGTCAGCTTATCGAAAATTGATGATGGTTAACTTATGACCTTGGCCTGTGACCTTGACCTTTATGTCTGATTATATGATTGTTTGCTTTGATGTAACCCTAGAAAATCAATTAAGTGTGTCAAATTTCATTAAAAACCATCAGTTAGTTTCAGAGGTATTAACTCCTTCAGACATATTATGTTCCAGTAAGTCTACGGAGGAGGAGCCCGGTATCATTGCCACTGCACCACACAACTGTCAAAACCACACTGCTGAACGTTAGAATTGTCGGAGAAACCTGGGGTTGCCACCAACCGACAGATCTTCATCTAACTTACCGGACTTACTGAGCTCCATATGACGCTAGGGCATCATATATATAACTTATTCTAGAATTATGAAGATAAGTCCATATGACGCGGTAGCGTCATATGAGTTTTTGGTTCACCCTGTCATATGATGCGGTAGCGTCATATAAGTCTGAAGGAGTTAAAGGAATAGTTGACCTTCATTTGACCTTCATGATGTCTGAAAATGATAATTTTAATTTTCCCTTAAAGCACAACTGTCTCAAAAAAAAAAATTGGTAAGTTTACATGAATAGTAAAGAAATTAGCATATTGACTTTATATATGATGTTGACCCGTGACCTTGACCTATCAAATGGAATTATGTTTATACCTGTATGACCTTGGTCTAGGCATTCTGAATATGCATGATATGCCTAATGAGAATCTTACATTAAATAGGAAGTACTAGTAAAAATCCTATTTCGAACTTTAACCTTGACCTTTGACCTTGACCTTAGAATTTCTTATCCAGGATTTAGTTAGCTTAACAGCAATGTTCATATTAACTAGCATTATGAATATGGTGTAATTCGTATAAAAACACATTGATTACAAATAGTGATCATATATACTGTGACCTTGACCTTTGACCTTTGACTTAAAATAAAATACATATATTTGCATGGTCGTTGCACTGACCAACTGAACTTGCCTGTATAATATGGTGACAAGACATTAAACAGTCTAGGAGGAGTTTAGGGTAAATGACAAATACTCTTGTTTTGACCCTGACCTGTGACCTTAACTATTACAATATTTATGTGAAATTTGATATATATGATATTTAAGTAATAAGCCATAACACAGCCAGTTTTCCAAAATGTTAGTTATCTTTTTTAATAAATAATAAAAGTTGACCTTTGACCTTGACCTGTGACCTTGACCTTTATGTAAGAGTTCATGAAAATCAAATAAGAATGCGTAATTTCATTAAAACCCCTCAGTTTTCATATATATTAATAGAATAGTTGACCTTGACCTTTGACCTTTATCTTGACCTTTATATGTCTCAACATTTATTATTTTCCGTTTCACTTGAAGTACAACTATCACACCAAATTTTGTGAAGTTTGCATGAAAAGTAAAGAAAATAGCATATTGACCTTATATTTGATGTTGACCCGTGACCTTGACCTATCAAATGGAATTGTTTATACTTGTATGACCTTGGTCTAGGCATTCTGAATATGCATGATATGCCTAATGAGAATCTTACATTAAATAGGAAATACTAGTAAAAATCCTATTTCAAACTTTAACCTTAACCTTTGACCTTGACCTTAGAATTTCTTATTCAGGATTTAGTTAGCTTAACAGCAATGTTCATATTAACTCGCATTATGAATATGGTGTAATTCGTATAAAAACACATTGATTACAAATAGTGATCATAAATACTGTGACGTTGACCTTTGACCTTTGACTTAAAATAAAATACATATATTTGGATGGTCGTCGCATTGACCAACTGAACTTGCCTGTATAATATGGTGACAAGACATTAAACAGTCAAGGAGGAGTATAGGGTAAAATTTAATGACAAATACTCTTGTTTTGACCCTGACCTGTGACCTTAACTATTACAATATTTTTGTGAAATTTGATATATATGATATTTAAGTAATAAGCCATAACACAGCCAGCTTTCCAAAATTGAAGTAATCTTTTCTTAATAAATAATAAAAGTTGACCTTTGACCTTGACCTGTGACCTTGACCTTTATGTAAGATTTCATGAAAATAAAATAAACATGCGTAATTTCATTAAAAACCATCAGTTAGTTTCATATATATTAATAGAATAGTTGACCTTGACCTTTGACCTTTATCTTGACCTTTATATGTCTCAACATTTATTATTTTCCTTTTCACTTAAAGTACAACTATCTCACCAAATTTTGTGAAGTTTGCATGAAAAGTAAAGAAAATTGCATATTGACCTTTTATTTGACCTCAACCTGTGACCTTGACCTTTCATATGGAATTGAATAGTTTCTTGTATGACCTTTTCCTAGGTATTCCGAATATACATGATAAGCCTAGTGAAAATCTAACAGTTAGTATAAGAAATACTAGTAAATAAACTATTTTGACCTTTGACCTTGAACTTTGACCTTACCCTTTAAAATATTTATCTAAGATTTATGCAATACGATATCAAGGTTACCAGTAACTTGTATTGTGAAAATGAAGACATTTGAGTAAAAAGTAAAATAAATAGTAAAAGTTGACCTTTGACCTTGACCTTTGTGTAAGAGTATTTTTTTATTTTTGTCATTTACATTGCCCTGGAAAATCAAATAAGCATACCTAATTTCATTAAAACCCATCAGTTAGTTTCATATATATTAACCCTCTCCGACATATGACGCGATGTTGAGCCTATTAGGGATACTTTAAAACCTTTGTTACCATCAGGGGTATTTAGAAACCTTTAGTTTAGTTACTTCAACCTCTGCAGTTGTCTTTGAGTTAGCTGTGGGTAGAAAACAAATTTGGGAGAAGTAATTAAAAGAGTGAGAGAACTCTATTTCTTATTGCTAATCTGGCAACCTCTGCGTCATATGGTCGTGAGAGGGTTAATAGAAGTTTACCTTGACCTTTGACCTTTATCTTGACCTCTATGATATGTGTGTCCAAATGTATTATTTTCTTTTTCATTTAAAGAGCAACTATCTCACCAAATTTTGTGAAGTTTGCATGAAAAGTAAAGAAAAATGCATATTGACCTTTTATTTGACCTTTACCTTTCATATGGAATTATATAGTTTCTTGTATGACCTTGGCCTAGATATTCCAAATATACATGGTAAGCCTAGTGAGAATCTAACAGGTAGTATATGAAATACTAGTGAAAAACTTATTTTGACCTTTGACCTTGACCTTTGACCTTACCCTTAGATATATTTACCTAAAATTTTGTCAATATGATATAAAAGTTACCAGTATCTTGTATAGTGAAAATGAAGACATTTGAGTAAAAACTAAAAAATATGAAATATTGACCTTATTTTTATCCATGACCTTTGACCTTAACCTTTAAGTTAAACGGAAAAATTATTTTTGACTGACCATTGCATTGACCAAATAGATATACCTGTGAAATTTGGTGAAAATCCATTGAACGGTCTAGGAGGAGTTTCCGGACAGATAGACGGACGACGACGACGGACGACGACAGACAGGCTGGTTGGTGGTGCACAGTATACGGGCGGGATCTGTTTGCGCTATACCACTCTGCTTCGCAGAGTTGACAAGACGTCACCGGTACAGAAGGGGTTAAAAGAAACCATACTCGCAATACTTTCATACTAGTTTTACTTTCATATATAAGATCAAGACGGGGAAAAGAACTTATGTGGGCAACTGTACAAGGAATAATTATTATCTTCAAAGATGCTGTTGTCCGTTCTACGTACTGTACAGTGAGGGTTCTTCATGTAATAGGAAATATTGCTTTGTGTAGTAGCCTACCCCATTGCAAGTGTGCATTGTCCAAAATTTCAAGGTGCAAGGTGAGGGTATTTGATATTACATATTTCTATACTATAGTATGCTTTCTGTAATATAATTAAATATCGCTGACATTGAAAACATATTTCTTTATTATAAATGGTGTATGTACAAAATGTGACATTTTTCTATTGTTACATACATTTAATGTATTCGTTTTATTTGGCAGGACCTTAGCACATTGAATTAATATATATGCGCGGAATTTCGGTGTGAGTATCCTAGGTTCGAGTCCTTGGAGTGCCACATGTATTTGTTGATTTCATTTATTGAGTTTAGAAGTAAAGTTGGTTGGTGAAAACATGTGAATTAATTCTGGTTCAGGAGCAATTTATAGTGAGGCCTTCCCGAGGGTTAAGTGCCCCATTAATTACTCCTTCCATTCGTCTATACATTAGGCTACCATAGCACAGTTGGAATGTATGTACACTCACGCGCACTAACAGTTGCTCAGGGGTGGGTCCTTCCTTTCCCTACTCCACCCTGGGCAGGTGGAAGGGGGGAGTCGGGTCCTAGTCTACCCCACCTTTCTTCTCTAGCTGGCAGTTAGTGGTTAGCAACGATTGTTCTCATGTCTTGCAAATTATTGTTAAACCATCATTGCACATGCTTACAATGACCAACATTTAAAAATTATTAGGAATTTATTAATACAATATACTGCATGGATGTATTCTGAAAATTATATTCGAAATGGAAGGTGAGACATAGTTCAGTGCACTACACTCCTTACAGAGCGTGCACAATTATATTTACTGACTACTGTCTTCTTGAACTGCTCAACTGAGGAAATGTTTAAAACTTCTGAGGAAAGTTTATTCCAGGTAGAACAGATCTTAAATGGGAAACAGTTTCCACAACTACTAGTGCTAAACCTTTTCAGTGCTAACTGCCAGCCATGGTTGCGTATTGTATTCATATTGAGGCTAAACAGTTTGCTATAATCCACATTGCCAAACCCATTACATATTTTAAAAACTTGAATGAACTGACCTCGTAGAGAGAGAGAGAGAGAGAGAGAGAGAGAGAGAGAAAGAGAGAAAGAGAGAGAGAGGGAGGGAGGGAAGCAGAAGATCACTACAGCCAAGATTCTTGTAACTTACGTTGTGTATAGAGACTCAGTTTGAGAATACAATCATGCAGTATATTTTATTAATGAATTCCTAATACATTTTAAATGTTGGTAATTGTAAGCATGTGCAATGATAGTTTAGCAATCATTTGCATGGCATGAAACAATCGTCGCTAATCACTAACTGCCAGCTAGAGAAGGAAGGTGGGGGAGTTGGGGATAGTTTGGGGGTGGAAGGTGGGGGTAGACTTGGACCCGACTCCCCCCTTCCACCTGCCCAGGGTGGAGTAGGGGAAGGAAGGACCCAACCCTGAGCAACCTTTAGTACGCGTGAGTGTACCGTCTGTCAAAGATCCAGCTGACCCACCCTCGCTCTGGGACTCACAGTTGTATATGGCAATACTTGGTGTAGTAAGGAGGCGTGTCTTACAGAGATTGTGATTGGTAGATCTGTTTTGGCTATATCAGTGTCATACCATAGATTTAACAAGACAAATGAAACATACAGTATACGTAATACAAATGCATAAATTGCTACATAATATAATGACATTTCTACAAATGTTCGTAGATGTTCTTAAATAAATTGACACTATCGTTCGCCGCTATTTAATGATACCACCTAACCATAGGTGGTATTATTAAATAGCGGCGAACGATTTTACGTGTGTGATTGTGTGGGAGGGGGGTGGGGGAGAGGTAAAACACTAACGTGGGTATTTGTTCTACTAAGTGCCTATAGTATTACAATGTTATTAATAACACCTTACTATATGCCAGGGAGAGACAATGCGAGGCATAACGACCGACATAAAGGAGCGTGGAGAGAGAGAGAGAAAGAAAGAGACCCATACGCCTCCTCCAGTATTAATTGAACTATATATTCGCCAAATATCAGTTATTATTGTTGTTCACGTTTAAGCTCTTCATTACCTACGCACATCACCTAATGCATGGCGAGTTCATATGAGAATTGCTGAATATTACCATCGCTTTGACGAAAATATCTGAGACAACGTTAATTCAGACTGAAAAATATGTGTATTACCCTACACTTAAGGTCATATAATACCTCAATAGACATGGTGACAAATGACAATTTTATTGAACAGTCACCATTTGTGAAACTAAATACACTATTGCATAATAACTGTATTCCATTTTATATGTAAATATTGTTACGATCCAGGTTCTCAAAGACACAGGGCTCTTCAACATTGGACTAGATAATGGCAAAAAGCAACAACGGTAACACTAGATCCAACCCCTGCCTTAACCCTTATTTAGCGGCGAGCAACATAAGTCGAGTTAAATAAAGCTGGACTATGTGGCGGCGCTCGACATAACTCGAGTGGCAATTTCAGCACGTAATGTGGCTGAGAGAGAGAGACAAGTGGTGGCAGGAGACTAGCGAGCGTATGACTGCTCCAGACCACCGCGGCGAACCTACTGACACAAATCTCAGCTCCCTCCTCCCTCTCTACATACTCAATTATGTACTGAAAGTACCGAATTACCTGCTTTTTGCACTCGCGTTGCACGGTTATTGCAAGAAAACTATCCATCATACAAGGATCGTTATGGTGTCATTCGAAAGCTCTGTTTATGCCCTTTCAGGGATAGGTACTTGTTTTACGTTCTGGGTCTTATTTAGGCATGAAAATGATCACGTAAACAGCCCTATTTTGGCTAAAAACACCCCGCTGTGCGGTACACATAAATAAACCGCATAGGCCGCTCGTAAGGTGTTAAACACTGGAAAACAAAACACCATTACCGCCCTGAGTCGTGCCTGGACAACGAGGTATCCTATGACTCGGTAACTGGTGCACACACACTAGGCTGACGCTCAATGAAACAGCCTATTCTCAAACAGTAAAAGATTACTCGATTAGGTTACACAAAGAAAAGATAGTTAACGTGATTAATTAACGTTACGGTAGATACTCAAATAACTGGCACTCCTGTATTAAAGAAAGTGCAATGCTAGTCCTGCAACATCAACTGGAAACTTCTGAAATAAGTCTGATGCTGGGAAGATGTTCATAAAGAATCTTGAACAATTATAATGCAGAATACGGGTCACAATAAATGCTAGGACATATAGTAATAATAGGTAGGCGAATAATAAAGACTGCGCAAAAGTAGTAATGCTCGACAACTAAAGAAATGATTCGTGACACAACGCAACAGCCTACTCGGGTTGTGCAACTCAACAACAACCTCGGCTAAAAAGTGCAGTGAATAATAATGTTGCATACATATAATAATGGGGCTTATCTCTAACCAGTGTCTGCTCAGTTAATAAAGTCTAGCTGGGGTATCAAGGCAGGGCAACAATGGGCGAGCATGCGGCTCGTAGCCTAACGTTGTCCGAGAGTGGTATAATGAAGATTACGTTATATGACGGGGATGCTCTCTTGATAAATCTAGGTCTCTACTACCTAGCTCTATCCTGGCGATCCCTCAGAAGTCAACACAAAGAGGCAGCACTATGTTGTGAGGGATAGGCTATGGCCCTCTCACACCACAGCGCTGTGCTCGCAAAGTAAACCAACCCGAAGACAACTTAGGCTCCCACAGTACCTGTCGATGTCGTGCAGAGCTTAGCTAACACTGCACACATCGGAGACAACGACACAGTAACCTTACCCCTAGTCTAGCTTTAGATAACCAAGCAGAATCACTCAACACCTTGCAAGGGAGACATATACCGGTCTACAACCTTCCCGAGAGAGGACACATACGGAAAAGTCCGTCTCTCTAAACCTCAATAAAGCATAATACCTCCTTAACCTAATACATGGAAATATCTGAGAGCTTCGCGTACAATACGACTGGTCGACGGTGAACATCTACGCTGAAACCAGAAGGGATGTTGAGTTTAATAAAGATTAGGGAATGAGAAAGGAGAAGTCGAGAGAGAGAAATAGTATGCAAAGTCGCGAGTATGGGGGACAGAATTGCAAAGGATGTAGGCGATACGCGTGTCAGGCAAGCTCTGAACTGGTAAAGAACACGAGGCAGCGACGGGAAGGGACTAGTTGACCACCCGGCCGCCAACGCCGTCAGCGCACAAGCGAGCCGCGTCATAGCTCACCTCGCTGCCGGGTGTACTCCCTCACACTCTCTCGCTCGCCTCCCACACAAGCAACATTTATATTATAGCGAATATAAAATATAAGGCGCGGTCACAGACCAAAACAAAGACCATTTCTAGACTGTCTGTGGCAACACGACACTAATGAAATAAAGCAGATCATTCTAGGACAACTGTAGCCTATCCCCCCATCCTGGCGAGCGCTAGCGAGCTGCAATGCCCCACGCAACCATTCTGCTAACGCCGGGAGGCGTCACACCCCCCCCAAGATATGGACACTCAACCATGAGCCCATATCTGAACAGGCAGAATGTCGCTAGAATCTGCCACTCCTAACCACTCCGCCTCTCATGGAATGCAAGCTCAGTTTCCTCAAAACAAAAATACAACAACATTTTATATATAAAAAAATCTTATCACCCTTCCCAAATATAATACATTAATTCATAACATTGTGCTCCCAGAGCGAGCTTTAAGAAGCACAGCCTACTGAGGGAAAATCATCTGCACTCAGTACTCAGTTACAATATTATCTTAAAATTAATTATTAAAAAGAAAGATTTGTATTTATTTCATATTTTATTTTAATGTTGTTTTTGGCGGCTACTATAGATGTAGCCTAATTTTCTTCTAATCAAAGCCAACAACTCCTGCCCTGCGACCCTACGCTGATGCTACACACGCGAGCCAACAAGCACCAGTGCAAAAATACACCGCGAGCCAAGACAGGAGGCTATACCAACATGGTATGTTGGTAGCCTACCCCGGATCCTCCACCCACGACAGACACTGACTGAACAGCGAGGGTTCTCCTGCAAACAAAGCCAAAACATTATCAGTGCCCTTAGCATGCCACACATCCAACTTGTGTTCCAGCAGCACAACAACACCTGACACTGATAAACTGCCCAGTTCATCGCAAGACTGGCACTTCTCTTCGCTCTTTCCGGCAACGGGGCCTGCCAATAACCCTTCACTAGTTCTACCTTCGTGATGAGCGAGGCAGCCCCGAAGCGGTCTATGGTGTCGTCAACTCTGGGTAATGGATAGGCGTCTGTCAGGGATAATGCTTCCACACTCTTGCAATCAACATACACACGGACTCTGCCACCAAACTCAGGTTGCAAAGCCACTGGCAACGACCACTCACGATATCCCTCATCCCTCAGACCCCCTCTCCATACGCCGTCCAGCTCCGCCTTCACAACAGGCTGTCGAGCAGGATTCACACGGTAGAGAACCAACTCGAGCCTTGCACTGTCTCCAGCCTCCCTGTCGGATTCTACCCCGTACATCAGGCCTGGAGAAGCAACAAACATGCGGATGGACTGCCACAGCCTAGTAAACAACTCCTCTTGTCGCTCAGGAACAAGAGGTTGCAACTTATCTCGCAGAACAATATGCCTAGTGCCCTCTGTTACGACTGGGGTTTAAATATATCAGGGCTCTTATTCATTGGACTAGTAATGGCATAAATGCTACAACGGAAAGTGCTAGCTCCAACCTATGATGTATATTCCCAGTGAACAAAGAACACAAATACTCTACAGAGTTCTATATGCAATAATAGGCTATCAAACTCTCAATAAATGTGCGTCTACTCTAGATTCCCAAGATTTTTCTCAGAGGCCCCAAGGCTCACACAAATCTGATGGTTAGAACCCATGCTATATCTCCACTTCCCATCACCCAGCGGCAGTAAAATATTTGGCACAGTTCTTCAACAAAACATTTTTCAAAATTATAACCCTCCCCAACACCATAGGTTAAATTATATGTAGTTATGCTCCTCAAGAGCGAGCTTCTCTAGCCCAGCATTCTGAGAGGAGGGCAACTCAGAATTACTGCTATAACATACTAAAAAAATTCAACTATCAAAGAAAGAGTTTTTATATGATTTTTATGTTTATAATTTGTTTATTTCGGCTGCACTATAGGGGCAAGCCTAGTTTTTTCTTCTATACCAAACGCTCAACTCCTGCTTTACGACCCAATACGCTGGGCTACAACCGCGAGCCAACAAGCACCAAGCGCAAAATACTATCCAAACTAAAGCAGGAGGCTACCCGTGTGTCAATCTACCGAGGATCATATACCCTTGAACGACCATCTGCAACCACGTTGTCACAACCGGCAATATGGCGTATGTCCAGGTTATATACCAATAATCTTAGTGACCACCTGGTCAGCCTCATATTCCGATTGTGAAACTGGTCGAGAAGGAGCTTCTCGACAACAGAGCAGCTCCCCTGGGCTGAATTGTACTTCTCCGAGCAGAAACTAACAGGATGCTCCAGCCCATCATCGTCCTTTTCCACAAGGACGGCACCAGCCCCCACACCACTAGCCTCCGTTGCTAGTTGGAAAGGTAGGCTAAAGTCAGGGGCCCTGAGGATCGGGTGAGTGCACAACAGGTGGTTTACTTCTCTAAACACCTTCTCACACTCAGGCGCCCATTTGAACTTCTTATCCTTCCAGTTATCCTCCACCTGAGCTTGACTGTCCCATTCTCCTTCTCCACCTTGACTGCTAAACGTCATCACAGGCACAGTGAGAGGCTCAGGGGGGTGCCTCCCATACTCCTTCATGGGATTAACATGACATAACTGATTGCACTTCCGTCTGTCTGGAGTGGCTACCAAGTAAACCAGGTCTGATAGCTCCTCCACCACCCTATAACGACCAGCGTACTTCGCGGATAAGGGGTGACCTACAAGGGGCAGTAGAATCAACACCTCCTGACCCACGTGCAATTCCCTGAGTTCAACCTTGAGGTCGTACCTGTCCTTCCTGAGGGCCTGAGAGCTAGTCAAATTACGGCCAGCCAACTCCAGACTGCGCAACATCCGTTCTCGACTGTTGAGGACACACTTGAGCATAGAACAAGGTTTTTCTGCGCCCTCCCATACTTCTTCAACCATATGGAGAGGCCCTCTGACACGGTGTCCAAAGACGAGCTCATTAGGGCTGAATCCCAAACTCTCCCCAGGTACCTCCCACACAGCAAACAAAACACATGGCAGGCCAAGATCCCAATCCCTCCCACTCTCAAAGCAACAACAACGAAGCACAGATTTCAAGGCTGAGTGCCATCGCTCTAACACACCCTGGCTCTCCGGATGATACGCAGATGACACAACCCCAACAATCTCATGCTGCGGCATTGCTTGAACAAAGAGGCTAGAAGTGAAGTTGGGTCCCTGGACTGACTGAATCCCCTGCGGGTAACCATACCGGGAAAAATACACTAGCAAGCTTCGGACCACCGTCTTCGCTGACCCATTTTTCATAGGGTACGCATCAGGGTACCTTGTTGCTACATCTCCCGACTGTGCATCACTGTCCTCCTTCAACTCTTTCGTCTTTTTAAGCCCATCCTCTGCCCCTTCAGGAACAGTTACTGGGTCTTCTCCAGACTCGAAATGTGGTCCTAATAATGAGTCCCCGAGAAGGTCCGTTGATACTAAACTCTCAACCGCATCAACTTTCAACCCCTTCTCGGTACCCTTCCTCCGCTGATCTAAAGATTGTTGACCAGAATGTGACTCCCTGGATGCAGGATCTCCGGTGACTACACCCGCCATAGGCTGCACCGGACACTGCACAACCCACTCCTGCTCCTCCCTACTCACGTCGGCCGGCTTCTCGGCAACGACCAAGGGTGGAGCCTCAGAAGTAGGTCCCGCAAAGTCATTGCCGAGAAGGAGGTCGACGCCCCCAACAGGTAACTTCTCCACAATTCAGGTCCCGAGTCACACCATCAACTTCCACCTTCATTCTTACAAGCGGGTATGACCTTGTCGCATTAACTCCCTGAACCACAACCACCCGCGCCGTATTGACAGGTTTACCAGTGAAATTTCTCAACAGTGTTTGCGATGCCCCAGTGTCACGCAAAATTCTCACCTCATGTCTTCTACCCCCCCACTCCACACAACCGAGTCCCCTGTGGTCACTAAAGGCATCACGGACAGGGAATAAGCCTTCCGGATCCTTCTGCACTGGCAGTGTATTTACCTCGGAAGAAATGCCTCTAACAAACTCCGATGTCCTCTTGAACACTCCAATGCCGTGAGCAAAAGACACGGCTGCCGGAGGAGGTCGACTAGGGCACTCATTTGCCTTATGACCCTCCTGGTGGCAACTAAAACAGATAAATTTCGGTTTCGGCTTATACTGTGATGTAAAAGGCCCCTGACTTTTCACATACGGTGTGGTGTAAGGCCTGGATTCAGTTTTAGTTTCATGGCTCTTCTGTTTAAATGTGTCATTGTTCCGGGGAGGGGGAGGATAACGGTCCTTAGCACTTACATCGTACATCTGTGAGGACCCGCAACCCCGAATCAACGACAGCCGTCGATCAGCCATTTCTGCTGCTTCGACTAGAGTTCTTGGGTTTTTCTCCTTCAAGTTCAAAGTTAGACCGCCCGTGCTCTTAAAGAACTGCTCCAACATCATCAACTGCTTAACTCCATCAAACGTTGTGAAATCAGATCGGAGCCAGTTCCCCATAGCATCGGACAAGTCCCGGGCGTGTTCCAAAAAGGTGCTATCTCTTCCCTTAGTTACACCCCGGAACTTCAAACGGTACGTTTCTGGTTGCAGTTCGTAAGCCCTCAGGACAGCCTCGTTGAGATCCTCATACACAATACATAACTCCAAAGGTAACGCATCATAGGCTTTAAGACCCTTGCCTATTAATCTAGAGGATACAAGTGCTGCCTATTTATTCTCTGGCCACTGGTGTTCCTGGCACTTCTTCTCAAAGCGTGTGAAAAATTCTGTTACACCACTCTCATCAAACACCGGAACCAGTTTCAATAAGTGCGAGAGAGACTGCTCATGAACACGGTTACCAGCCCCAAGTCGCTGTCCCGTTGTCTCTACTCGCGACTTCTCTACATCCATGTCGGCACAGTACCTAGTCGACTCTAAATCAGCTTGGATTTTTGCTAGCTCTATGTGCTGGTGACTTTTTATCTCTTCTATCTTGGCTCTCTCTTCTATCTTGGCTAATTCTATTTGCTGCTCACCTGCCCTGATAGCCTTTCTCTCTTCGATCTTAGCTAATTCGAGCTGAAGCAATAATTCTGGAGTTAACCCTTGAGGAGGTGAAGGTGCTACAATGTTTGAAATTACCGGTGGTCCCCCCAGGGGCAACCCACCCTGCCAGTCACCACCCAACTGCGGAAGCGTACCCGGGGTCGGCAAACTACTGGGATGGCTGGGAGTCGAGTGTAGGGGAAGCATGGCCGAAGGGCTCTGAGCACTCAACCCATCTCGCTCACCAGTCACCCTGCCCAGTACACACGTTATCAAGTTATCCCTGGTCATGCTGCTAGTAACCGCATGACCGATAGCTGTGGCCAGGCATTGAAGACCGTACCGATTCATACCCTCCAACCGCTCGGCAGTAACAGGCCATTGCAAAAATATCCTAGCATCCTCTTCACAGTTCACCTGATTAACCATTTCATCATGCTGCTGTTCCTCCGTTTCGACATGACGTACTGTGTCTCCATTCTCCTCTGATCCGGTATAAGACATGATGCTCTCAAAAATTTCCCACCTCAATATTCAGAAAAGAAGCACCCCAAACTCTTATACCTCAATATACACACAAAAATTCTCGGAAATACTCAAGGGCTATACTATGTTGCAAAACAAAATTATTCTTGCTGATCCCCGCAAAATATTCTCCAAAACAACAAATGTTCCCTGCTAATAAATGTAGGTTCACCAAATCCTAGGTAAGGTCGCCATTTGTTACGACTGGGGTTTAAATATATCAGGGCTCTTATTCATTGGACTAGTAATGGCATAAATGCTACAACGGAAAGCGCTAGATCCAACCTCTGATGTATATTCCCAGTGAACAAAGAACACAAATACTCTACAGAGTTCTATATGCAATAATAGGCTATCAAACTCTCAATAAATGTGCGTCTACTCTAGGCTTAATGTTATGTGAAAACAGCCTATTACTACCTATAACCGAAGGTGCTTGGTTATGGTATGCAAAGTAAGGTGGTAAGAGAAGTTACAGCTTACGTTACTTTAATCAATAAATGTCAGGCACTCCTGCATGAAAGAAAGTGCACTAAAGTCCTTCAACACTAACAAGGAATCTTCTTTAAATGTTAGATGCTATAAAGATGCTCGTATCGGAAATGGAACCCAAAAAGGCAGGCAGCGGAACAATGCTCGTGCAGCCTATGCACACAAAAAGGCAGAATATATAATGCCGTCGGAGCCAAGAATATCCTAAACACTACAACAATAATAATAATCGCCACGACAATGCAGTATTCCTATCAACAAAAAGAGCCTAAGTCGTTTGTGTCTCAATACATCAAACTAGGCTGCGAAATGCTTGTGTAATCATAAACGGGTATACATAAAAAGAGTAATTGGTTTAATATACTTAATGTCTACTGTGACTGATAAAGTCTAGCTAGAGTCAATGATACGAGATACTGGTGCGCATGGCATGCCGCATAGCCTAGTGCAAATCTCAAGTCTGTGCGTCAAATATTACGTTATAATGAATGGTAGCTCTCTTGAGAAACCTTAATACCGAAGTATTAAGCGTTCTCCTGGCGTACCTCAAAGACAAACAACGAGCTTAGAACAGTGCAGAATGGTATAGGCAAAAAGCCCTCATTCGTGCATGATCTACTCTCAATGGCACACAGACTAGAATTTACTCAATCAACTCCAGTTCTCAGGTATGTCGTGCCGCTTTTTCCTAAAGCCAGCACTCATAGGAAACAATACCTTATAATATCCGACCCCTAGTCTAGCATTATCTAATCCAGCAGAACACTAATAATTAAAGGAGGCGGTACTAAATAATATGAATGCCAACCAATGCTTCGTGATCCACTTATCTTAACAACTAAACATACATAGGTTATATCAGACCTTAACGCACAATACAACTGGCCAGCATTAAGCTGATTTTGCAGAGTTAACCAGAGGGGATATAATGTTAATAAAAGGTGGTGAAAGATATGGAAAATGAGAGAGATAGGCAGAGGAAAAGATTCTCAGGTACAGAGCAGGGGACAGGTAGCAAGGGATGAGATAGATGCGTTCTAGAAACCAGATCTGAGGGAGAGAGTGGCGAGGAACTGTATATATACTCGCACTAGCTCGAGCCGCGTGGGAAAAAAGCGGTTACAAGTCCTCTAGCCACTAGCAAGGGAGCTAACAGCATGGGAAGGACCTCTCTCAACCAACCCCCACGAGGCAGCCAGCCGTGACGTCATCGAGCGGGACAAAAACACTACGCGCTCCCTCTCACTCTGTTCTACTCTCTCTCTCTCTCCCAGATCCCATCATTACTAGTTAATGATAAAACATATACTTTACAATTATAATATAAAGCCTTGACATGGGTGAAAACAAAGAGCCTTTCTGGACTGCCCATGACACGAGCTTTCATAATATGAAATAAAGCACACTCTAATACATAAACTGTAGCCCCATCCACTGCCCTGGCGATCCTAGCGAGTCACTGTAGGACAAGCCATGCGGTTCTAACGGAGTGGTTAACGTCACACCTCCCACATCTCCTTCACCATGTGGAGAGGACCCCTCACCTGATGCCCGAAAACAAGCTCATTTGGACTGAAACCGTGACTCTCTCCAGGTACTTCTATTGCCGCGAACAAAACATACGGCAGACCAAGGTCCCAATCCTTTCCATTCTCTGCGCAGTAACATCGAAGCATGCTTTTCAGCGTGGCGTGCCACCTCTCCAACACCCCTTGACTCTCCGGGTGATACGCAGAAGAGACGACAGTGCTGATGCCATGCTGAATCATAGTTTGTTTGAACAGATTAGATGTAAAACTAGAACCTTGGTCCGATTGCACCTCTTGCGGGTAACCATACCGCGAGCAATACAAGAGCAGGTTCCGGACAACAGTTTTCGCCGTGCCATTTCTCATTGGATATGCATCAGGATAACGAGTGGCCACATCCATGATAGTTAATAGAAATTAATACCGGCACTAGTAGGGGGTAGGGGTCTGACCATATCAATGATGACCTTACTGAAGGGCGGTCCACTGACAGGAATGGGGTGCAACGGGGCTCTCGGAATTATTTGGTTAGGTTTTCCAACCCTCTGGCACGTATGACACCTTGCTATCCAGGTTACCACCTGCCCCTTCAACCCCGGCCACCAAAACAATTTTTCTAAAGCCGCCACCGTTTTTCTCACCCCTAGATGTCCTGCCAGTGGTATGTCATGCGGCAACCTCAGTAGGCTATCCCTGCACTCCCGTGGCACCACCAACTGGTCCACTACTCCGGACCCGTCTTGCCAACTACGTTTAGGGTCTTGAAAACGCCTATAGAGGATGCCTTCTAAATACAAAAAATCTGGCTGTGCATCGCCGTCCTCGTCGAGCTCTACAGCTCCATTAGCACACGTTTGGAGCTCAGGGTCCTCTAGTTGCAACCGACGTATATCTGAGGGTGCCAAGCGATCTAACTGCTCCCGGAGCAATGCATGACATTCCCCGATACTGGGCTGCTCCCTCTGTCTCTCTCGATGTACATAACGTTGCTGTCGTGGAGACTCGTCATGCCCAGCCTCGTCACTCTCGATGACAGGCCCAGGGGCTACTCCAGAATTAAGTAATGGTGCTAATACTGAATCACCCAGGAAAGCCGCCGAGTCAAAACTCTTAAAAACCAACTCCAGCTTTAGCCTCCTCCTGTTGATCGTTCCTCCGCTGGTCTGAAGACGGAGGACTAGGCTGTGACACTTTAACTGCCCGAGCTCGGGTGACAACACACGCCATGGGTTGTGTCTGGCACCGCTCGACCCACTCTTGCTTTTCCCTACTCACGTCGGCCGGCCTCTCGGCAACGACTAAGGGTAGAACCTCAGAAGCGGGCATTGCAAAGTCGTTGCCGAGAAGAAGGTCGACGCCCTCCACTGGCAGTTTCTCCACAATCCCGACATCCAATTCACGTGCCACACCATCCACCTCCAACTCCAACCGCACCAGCGGGTATGACCGAGTTGCATTAATACCCTGCACCACTACCACCCGAGCCACGTTTATAGGGTAGCCAGTCAAGTTTTTCATCAGAGTCTGGGAAGCACCTGTATCACGCAAGACCTCTACTCCATGGTTGCGCCCCGCTCACATCACGCAACCCCGTCCTCTATGGTCGCAAAAAACATCCTGAGCAGGGTTCGAGCCTCCCAGGTGCTTCTGCATTGGCTGTGCCTCAGCCTCTGACGAACTGCCCCGGGCAAACTCAGACGACTTCGGAGACACACCAATGTTGCAGGCCAAAGACACAGCTGCTGTAGGTGGTTTGCTAGGACAGACTCTTGCAAAGTGCCCCTTTTTATGACAATGATAACACTCCAACTCCCCTTTGGGCTTCCCTTGGTACTCGGAAGGGCCCGGCCCCTTCTTAAACGGGACGGTGCTAGTCTTGTGGTCAGTCTTGGTATCATGGCTCTTGTACTTGTTTGCATAAGGTATATCACTAACTCGGGGGGGTGGGGCATCACGCCCCTTGTTACCTGCCTCACTACGCTGGGCAGACCCGCACCCACGAATTAGTGATAGCCGGAGGTCAGCCATCTCAGCTGCCTCCTGTAGAGTTTTTGGTTGCTTTTCTTTCAGGTTAACGTCAGGTCGCCGCCCGTGCATTTGAAAAACTGCTCTAAAAGCACCAACTGTTTAATGTCGTCAAGCGTAATAGCTTTCTCCGACCTCAGCCAATTCCCAAAAGCATCGGACAGCTCCCGGGCATGCTCCAAAAAGGTGCTCTCCCGACCCTTGGTAACACCCCGGAACTTCAACCTGTACGTCTCTGGTTGTAGTTCGTATGCTCTCAGGACAGCCTCCTTGAGTTCCTCATAGATAATACAGGACTCTATAGGCAATGTATCATAAGCCCTGAGTCCCTTGCCCACAAGTCTAGAGGAAACAAGGGCTGCCCACTTCTCCCCAGGCCACTGGTGTTCCTGGCACTTCTTCTCGAATCTCATGAAAAATTCGGTGGCACCCGACTCATCAAATACAGGGACTAGCTTCAACAGGTGCGACAAAGACTGATCATGCCCACGATTCCCATCACCGAGACGTTGCCCTGTCGTTTCCACCCGAGTCTTCTCAAGATCGATATCTGCCCGGTACCTGGTAGACTCAGCCTCCGACTCGGATTTTATTCTCGCGAGTTCGAGATTAGTCTGTTGTTTAGCCTTAGCGAGTTCGAGATCCATCTGTTGTTTAGCCTTAGCGAGTTCGAGATCCGTCTGTTGTTTAACCTTAGCGAGACGTTCCTCACGCTCAGACTGCATCTTAGCCATCTCAAGCTGGAAGAGCATTTCTGTATTGAAACTTTGAGGAGGAGGTGCAACTATTGGAGGCCCACCCAGCGATCCTAAACCACGCTGCCAGTGGCTATCGGACCGCGGGAACGTACTAAACTCCGGCATCCTAGAGGTCCCGATGGGAGTAGAGCGGAGGGGGGGCTCGAGCAGAAGTCCCCGAGCCCCCTCTCCACCCTGGACCTCACTAGCCGCCCCCAGTACGTAAGCCCTCAAATCGTTCTTCTTGATGCCATGAGCCACCTTAAGCCCCATGAGGGGAGCCAAACACTGTAGACCATACTTGCTAATTCCCTCTAGTCGATCAGCTGTTATAGGCACCTCCAAAAACTTCTTTGCGGCCTCCTCACTAGTCACTAACCCCCCTGGCATCTGCCCATCAGAGCCTGCATCATTCCCTGAACTCTCAGTATGATCTGATTCGTCTCCCATTGTGTCCACCAAAAATTCTCACGTTTATAAAAAAAAAAAAAAAAAGTACCCAAGCTCCTATGTAGCACTATTCACTTGCCAAAAATGTCTGAAGACTCTCAAGTGCTATACTACTTTGCCAAAACAAATTTAACGTGCCCACTATATTCCTCAATAAAACAAATGACCACAACAATCCTGCAATTATCTCTTAGTTCACAAGATCCTGAGCTAGGTCGCCATTTGTTACGATCCAGGTTCTCAAAGACACAGGGCTCTTCAACATTGGACTAGATAATGGCAAAAAGCAACAACGGTAACACTAGATCCAACCCCTGCCTTAAACACTGGAAAACAAAACACCATTACCGCCCTGAGTCGTGCCTGGACAACGAGGTATCCTATGACTCGGTAACTGGTGCACACACACTAGGCTGACGCTCAATGAAACAGCCTATTCTCAAACAGTAAAAGATTACTCGATTAGGTTACACAAAGAAAAGATAGTTAACGTGATTAATTAATGTTACGGTAGATACTCAAATAACCGGCACTCCTGTATTAAAGAAAGTGCAATGCTAGTCCTGCAACATCAACTGGAAACTTCTGAAATAAGTCTGATGCTGGGAAGATGTTCGTAAAGAATCTTGAACAATTATAATGCAGAATACGGGTCACAATAAATGCTAGGACATATAGTAATAATAGGCAGGCGAATAATAAAGACTGCGCAAAAGTAGTAATGCTCGACAACTAAAGAAATGCTTCATGACACAACGCAACAGCCTACTCGGGTTGTGCAACTCAACAACAACCTCGGCTCAAAAGTGCAGTGAATAATAATGTTGCATACATATAATAATGGGGCTTATCTCTAACCAGTGTCTGCTCAGTTAATAAAGTCTAGCTGGGGTATCAAGGCAGGGCAACAATGGGCGAGCATGTTGCTCGTAGCCTAACGTTGTCCGAGGGTGGTATAATGAAGATTACGTTATATGACGGGGATGCTCTCTTGATAAATCTAGGTCTCTAGTACCTAGCTCTATCCTGGCGATCCCTCAGAAATCAACACAAAGAGGCAGCACTATGTTGTGAGGGATAGGCTATGGCCCTCTCACACCACAGCGCTGTGCTCGCAAAGTAAACCAACCCGAAGACAACTTAGGCTCCCACAGTACCTGTCGATGTCGTGCAGAGCTTAGCTAACACTGCACACATCGGAGACAACGACACAGTAACCTTACCCCTAGTCTAGCTTTAGATAACCAAGCAGAATCACTCAACACCTTGCAAGGGAGACATATACCGGTCTACAACCTTCCCGAGAGAGGACACATACGGAAAAGTCCGTCTCTCTAAACCTCAATAAAGCATAATACCTCCTTAACCTAATACATGGAAATATCTGAGAGCTTCGCGTACAATACGACTGGTCGACGGTGAACGTCTATGCTGAAACCAGAAGGCATGTTGAGTTTAATAAAGATTAGAGAATGAGAAAGGAGAAGTCGAGAGAGAGAAATAGTATGCAAAGTCGCGAGTATGGGGGACAGAATTGCAAAGGATGTAGGCGATACGCGTGTCAGGCAAGCTCTGAGCTGGTAAAGAACACGAGGCGAGGCAGCGACGGGAAGGGACTAGTTGACCACCCGGCCGCCAACGCCGTCAGCGCACAAGCGAGCCGCGTCATAGCTCACCTCGCTGCCGGGTGTACTCCCTCACACTCTCTCGCTCGCCTCCCACACAAGCAACATTTATATTATAGCGAATATAAAATATAAGGCGCGGTCACAGACCAAAACAAAGACCATTTCTAGACTGTCTGTGGCAACACGACACTAATGAAATAAAGCAGATCATTCTAGGACAACTGTAGCCTATCCCCCCATCCTGGCGAGCGCTAGCGAGCTGCAATGCCCCACGCAACCATTCTGCTAACGCCGGGAGGCGTCACAATATACAAATAATTAACAACAGTTCCATTATACAGTATTGTTGATTAATCCATATATTGTATATCACATTTTAGATTATTATTACGTAAACAGATTTAAAGTGTTTTATACATTCGGTAAATCTTATTATTATATCCATCAAATTAACTCAAGATATGAAATATCATGATTTAGATCAATTATCTTTGTGTTGGGAAAATGTGTTGAGAGTCACAGTTGATTATAAGTTTGATAAATATTGATTAAAGTTATCATGATTCACCATGTTTTGTAAAATCAATTGCATTTATAGGGAAGACATTCATAGGTTCATTATGATTCTAAATTACCAGTAGCCAGAAAGAAACATTGCAGATGATGTCATATTTGACTGTATTTAGCCAGATGAAAGTAATGACACTTCTGATTATATATTAAACAATTGATTTACATTGAGACATATTTGTTGATAAAATATTTCCTTTATGGTCACGGTACAATTAAACCAGCTGGCAACCGTGTTTGAACTTTAGATATCAAATTATTTTCTATTCATGATGATATAAAGTCGATTTTCCTGTGTGGCTCCTGTCAAACTACCCGCTTTCCTCGCCCCCCTCCCTCTCCCATTGCATATTTTGAGTATCTTAGCCTTTCTTGCTCTCTGACACTAGGATGAGATTAGCATGATTCGTTATACAGATCCCTCCGCCAATACCACTTCTACTAGTCCAGCGGCATAGGTGAAAATTATGAACTACAGGGATCTGCCTTGCTTAGGCCAATCGGCTTTCTGCAGACTCCCATTTTCTTATGTTCTTATGTTCTTAAAATTCGTTAATTTTTGAATACCAGCATGACACTAAGTCTTGGCACAGAATTAGGGATATACATACTGATTCATTTGTGATATAGTGCCATTCTCAATTCACATTTTTATGAGCCAGAGGACGGTTTTCGTAAAATGGCATAACACGACATAATTTGTATGTCGGGAGATGGGGGTATAGGTAGGGGAATGGCCATAACTCTCATAATTTTCCATTTATCCATCAAGTATATGTATTAAATGTTTCACAATACCCTTTAGTAGTTCATAATGTTTCACAATACCCTTTAGTAGTTCATAATGTTTCACAATACCCTTTAGTAGTTCATAATGTTTCACAATACCCTTTAGTAGTTCATAATGTTTCACAATACCCTTTAGTAGTTCATAATGTTTCACAATACCCTTTAGTAGTTCATAATGTTTAGTAGTTCATAATGTTTCACAATACCCTTTAGTAGTTCATAATGTTTCACAATACCCTTTAGTAGTTCATAATGTTTCACAATACCCTTTAGTAGTTCATAATGTTTCACAATACCCTTTAGTAGTTCATAATGTTTCACAATACCCTTTAGTAGTTCATAATGTTTCACAATACCCTTTAGTAGTTCATAATGTTTCACAATACCCTTTAGTAGTTCATAATGTTTCACAATACCCTTTAGTAGTTCATAATGTTTCACAATACCCTTTAGTAGTTCATAATGTGTAATTGTTTGGTAAAATGTATGTTTTTCTAGCATCCCAGTTGTCAAACTCTCAGAGTTAGCAAAAGACTATTGTTTAAGACTAGAGCAGTTAGGCCTTGAACAATGTAAGAAAATACATACCTGTCGACTGAAAGATAAGCTGCTGGCACATATCCCGCATCTGAGAGCATATCCTAAAGGGCGTGATATTATGATGGGATTTGATGATGACGTTGCTTTTCTACTGTCCAATGTGTGTCAACAAAACAAAAATGCTGATGCAATAAGTCTTGCCCAGGCAGCAAAGATAGTTCAAGAAAAACTGTTTGCCGAAAATACACCTTTCAATGGAACATTTTCCACAGACTGCCAAGCTAAATCTGTCCCACCCTCACTCCTGGCTATGGTAAATATGATACTTCAAGGACCAAATATTAAAGACCTAACAGTATATTTCAGCTGGTCTTGGAAATACTGTCTGTGAGCGGGTCAGAGACACCCAGGTTGTATGGCCCCCTCAACTACTTGTCAATCTGTTCACTACAGTAGCAATTGACACTATTGATCATAATCCCTCTGGATGCTTGTTGAAGGTGAACTGCAAACTAAATGAACGACGCTATCAGAAGCATCAAAAGCGTGCTATGAACTTGTACACTGCGGGTGCAAGACAAACTGCACATCTTGCTGTAAATGTGTGAAAGCTGCCCTATCCTGCACCCCACTATGCATGTGTGATGGGATGTGCACTAGAGATTAGGTACTAGTTTCCATTAGATGCTGAATGTCATAGCCTGCAGCTAGTATAGTAAATGTACTGCTATATTTAATATTTCTGAAGTAACGAGTATTGTAATTGTACATTGTAGTGATCGAATGGGTCAAATATATTTTAGTGGTTAATGATGATATTATGTTAGTGTACAGTATAGTTGGAAGTATTGATATTTGTAGCAACATGCAGTATTACGTGTTCCCTTGAATATTTTTGTGAAATCGTCATCGAAGTGCCACCAAAATGGCCAATTGTAATCAAAGTGCATGTATATACTGCTGTATTAACATGCTATGATAACAAATGTACAACACTTGTATGAAGAGCGTAAACTTTCATGAAGTTATGATGATTTCTGGGCCACTACCCTTTTTGTGATATCATACATAATATTTGCAAAGTAGTAAAAGTCTGTTTCCTTGGCAACAACTCACTTTCCAGTTCGGCACTATATTTCAAAATTATAGTCAAATGTTCCTCTACATATTTGCAAAGCTTCATGCTGGTATCAAAAAATGAACAATTCATCCATAATGTTGAGCTATGCCGCTGAACTATACTGTTAAATCTCACATTTCTTACTCGTAAGACTTACCAACATGTCTCAGGGTAAATCCTATGACCTAAACTATTCAGCTTCAGTACCAATCTGGTTCTTTCTGATTAACTTTCACTAAATATGAACATTAGTAATACGTATTCGCTAACTTGGAAGACAATAGACACAATCATTACAAACATATAGTAGAAATGTGTTGCTATGACTGGAGAACCCTGTCCAGTTCTTCGGAGAGAGAGAGAGAGAGAGAGAGAGAGAGAGTGTATTATGCTAATTTGTAATCAGACTATCAAATTTCAATATGATTGCAAATGGCGTGGTGTGACGAATAATTACCAGCGATTAGATGTAAGATAAATATCGTTAACCAAATCAACATATTACATAGCATAGGGCTCTTCATAATTTATACAAGTGAGTCTCACTTAAGTATGTCTTGCACCGTCTATGGTTTTTGTTTTGTTCATGTTAATACTAATATCGTCATTGACAATAGGTAGAACAACAAATAGGACCGTATTTCTAGTCATGCCTACGTCTTGTCTACTGCTTAATGAATTATGACAAAGTGAGACTGAGTGTTAGTATGTGAAAGATAAACTTCATATCAGACAGATTCTTCGAGGTAACACTTTGTTTCTACAATTTTCGTTCATGAAGGAAACTAATTTAACTCTGCACATACCCGTTCACTGCTATGCAGGGATACCACTAGCCATTACTGGGGCACCTGTGTCTGTCCCGTATATTACGGCAAATTATATTATGCAATGTTCACTTTGTGAAGACAAATACCTTCTTCATTATGCAGCCAACATTAAAACACGAATATATATTGTTGAAACACGAGTAAGTTGTGGCAGCCAACGGGTTTTATATGCGTTGCCAACCAATCAATATAATGTGCTTAATTGTTTAAGCATATCTACGAACTTTTGGTGACATTTCATTATCATATATTGCGATGTATAAATTTGCATTAGGCTATTTGTTTCCTTTGCCTTGTTTAATATGTCTTCTGACACTGAAATAGGCGAAATCAGATCGACCAATCACAATCCTTGTAAAACAAAAAGACTCCTTACTTCAACAAATATTGCCAGATAAAACTGCGAGTCCCATAGCGAGGGTGAGTCAGCTGGATCTTTGACAGACTGTACATGCTCAGATCGATATTCAGGATTCGAAACTGCATAATAAATCGTAGGCTTGTGCATAATTCTCTAACTGTCTTGATAGCGTAATGCACAAATGCGCGAAATTTCGGTGTGAGTATCTTAGGTTCGAGTCCTTGGAGTGCCACATGTATTTGTTGATGTAATTAATTGAGTTTAGAAGTAAAGTTGGTTTGGTGAAAACATATTAATATATGAAAATCATCTCTTATCCTTTCCATTAAAACTCTCCCACGACGGATGAATGACACACTGTATTTATACTTGACAGTAATAGTAATTATAAGCAGTTATTGTGCTCAGGGACTGGGGTTACCTCTTAATTTGTTTTGTAAATATAATTCTAATTACATGAAATAAATAAATAACATATTTGAGGCTTGATCCTGGAGATTGTTATCGTTGCAAGATATTGAGTTAATTAAGTGTTATGCTCTTTCTCTCTGTCAAAGTGCAGGAGGTAACTGGTAGGAGTAGCGGTGGTCAGGTTATATTTAAGTTATAATTAAGTTGTATGCTCTTTCTCTCTGTCAAAGTGCAGGAGGTAACTGGTAGGAGTAGCGGTGGTCAGGTTATATTTAAGTTATAATTAAGTTGTTTGCTCTTTCTCTCTGTCAAAGTGCAGGAGGTAACTGGTAGGAGTAGCGGTGGTCAGGTTATATTTAAGTTATAATTCAGTTGTATGCTCTTTCTCTCTGTCAAAGTGCAGGAGGTAACTGGTAGGAGTAGCGGTGGTCAGGTTATATTTAAGTTATAATTAAGTTGTTTGCTCTTTCTCTCTGTCAAAGTGCAGGAGGTAACTGGTAGGAGTAGCGGTGGTCAGGTTATATTTAAGTTATAATTAAGTTGTATGCTCTTTCTCTCTGTCAAAGTGCAGGAGGTAACTGGTAGGAGTAGCGGTGGTCAGGTTATATTTAAGTTATAATTAAGTTGTATGCTCTTTCTCTCTGTCAAAGTGCAGGAGGTAACTGGTAGGAGTAGCGGTGGTCAGGTTATATTTAAGTTATAATTCAGTTGTATGCTCTTTCTCTCTGTCAAAGTGCAGGAGGTAACTGGTAGGAGTAGCGGTGGTCAGGTTATATTTAAGTTATAATTAAGTTGTATGCTCTTTCTCTGTGTCAAAGTGCAGGAGGTAACTGGTAGGAGTAGCGGTGGTCAGGTTATATTTAAGTTATAATTAAGTTGTATGCTCTTTCTCTGTGTCAAAGTGCAGGAGGTAACTGGTAGGAGTAGCGGTGGTCAGGTTATATTTAAGTTATAATTAAGTTGTATGCTCTTTCTCTGTGTCAAAGTGCAGGAGGTAACTGGTAGGAGTAGCGGTGGTCAGGTTATATTTAAGTTATAATTAAGTTGTATGCTCTTTCTCTGTGTCAAAGTGCAGGAGGTAACTGGTAGGAGTAGTGGTGGTCAGGTTATATTTAAGTTATAATTAAGTTGTATGCTCTTTCTCTGTGTCAAAGTGCAGGAGGTAACTGGTAGGAGTAGCGGTGGTCAGGTTATATTTAAGTTATAATTAAGTTGTATGCTCTTTCTCTGTGTCAAAGTGCAGGAGGTAACTGGTAGGAGTAGTGGTGGTCAGGTTATATTTA
Organism: Paralithodes platypus; assembly: GCA_032716605.1. NCBI lineage: Eukaryota > Metazoa > Arthropoda > Malacostraca > Decapoda > Lithodidae > Paralithodes > Paralithodes platypus. The sequence continues at coordinate 6,988,584 of CM064518.1, forward strand.
AGTTATAATTAAGTTGTATGCTCTTTCTCTCTGTCAAAGTGCAGGAGGTAACTGGTAGGAGTAGCGGTGGTCAGGTTATATTTAAGTAATAATTAAGTTGTATGCTCTTTCTCTCTGTCAAAGTGCAGGAGGTAACTGGTAGGAGTAGCGGTGGTCAGGTTATATTTAAGTTATAATTCAGTTGTATGCTCTTTCTCTCTGTCAAAGTGCAGGAGGTAACTGGTAGGAGTAGCGGTGGTCAGGTTATATTTAAGTTATAATTAAGTTGTATGCTCTTTCTCTCTGTCAAAGTGCAGGAGGTAACTGGTAGGAGTAGCGGTGGTCAGATTATATTTAAGTTATAATTAAGTTGTATGCTCTTTCTCTCTGTCAAAGTGCAGGAGGTAACTGGTAGGAGTAGCGGTGGTCAGGTTATATTTAAGTTATAATTAAGTTGTATGCTCTTTCTCTCTGTCAAAGTGCAGGAGGTAACTGGTAGGAGTAGCGGTGGTCAGGTTATATTTAAGTTATAATTAAGTTGTATGCTCTTTCTCTGTGTCAAAGTGCAGGAGGTAACTGGTAGGAGTAGCGGTGGTCAGGTTATATTTAAGTTATAATTAAGTTGTATGCTCTTTCTCTGTCAAAGTGCAGGAGGTAACTGGTAGGAGTAGCGGTGGTCAGGTTATATTTAAGTTATAATTAAGTTGTATGCTCTTTCTCTGTGTCAAAGTGCAGGAGGTAACTGGTAGGAGTAGCGGTGGTCAGGTTATATTTAAGTTATAATTAAGTTGTATGCTCTTTCTCTCTGTCAAAGTGCAGGAGGTAACTGGTAGGAGTAGCGGTGGTCAGGTTATATTTAAGTTATAATTAAGTTGTTTGCTCTTTCTCTCTGTCAAAGTGCAGGAGGTAACTGGTAGGAGTAGCGGTGGTCAGGTTATATTTAAGTTATAATTAAGTTGTATGCTCTTTCTCTCTGTCAAAGTGCAGGAGGTAACTGGTAGGATTAGCGGTGGTCAGGTTATATTTAAGTTATAATTAAGTTGTATGCTCTTTCTCTCTGTCAAAGTGCAGGAGGTAACTGGTAGGAGTAGCGGTGGTCAGGTTATATTTAAGTTATAATTCAGTTGTATGCTCTTTCTCTCTGTCAAAGTGCAGGAGGTAACTGGTAGGAGTAGCGGTGGTCAGGTTATATTTAAGTTATAATTAAGTTGTATGCTCTTTCTCTCTGTCAAAGTGCAGGAGGTAACTGGTAGGAGTAGCGGTGGTCAGGTTATATTTAAGTTATAATTCAGTTGTATGCTCTTTCTCTGTGTCAAAGTGCAGGAGGTAACTGGTAGGAGTAGCGGTGGTCAGGTTATATTTAAGTTATAATTAAGTTGTATACTCTTTCTCTGTGTCAAAGTGCAGGAGGTAACTGGTAGGAGTAGCGGTGGTCAGGTTATATTTAAGTTATAATTAAGTTGTATGCTCTTTCTCTGTGTCAAAGTGCAGGAGGTAACTGGTAGGAGTAGCGGTGGTCAGGTTATATTTAAGTTATAATTAAGTTGTATGCTCTTTCTCTCTGTCAAAGTGCAGGAGGTAACTGGTAGGAGTAGCGGTGGTCAGGTTATATTTAAGTTATAATTCAGTTGTATGCTCTTTCTCTGTCAAAGTGCAGGAGGTAACTGGTAGGAGTAGCGGTGGTCAGGTTATATTTAAGTTATAATTAAGTTGTATGCTCTTTCTCTGTGTCAAAGTGCAGGAGGTAACTGGTAGGAGTAGCGGTGGTCAGGTTATATTTAAGTTATAATTAAGTTGTATGCTCTTTCTCTGTGTCAAAGTGCAGGAGGTAACTGGTAGGAGTAGCGGTGGTCAGGTTATATTTAAGTTATAATTAAGTTGTATGCTCTTTCTCTGTGTCAAAGTGCAGGAGGTAACTGGTAGGAGTAGCGGTGGTCAGGTTATATTTAAGTTATAATTAAGTTGTATGCTCTTTCTCTGTGTCAAAGTGCAGGAGGTAACTGGTAGGAGTAGTGGTGGTCAGGTTATATTTAAGTTATAATTAAGTTGTATGCTCTTTCTCTGTGTCAAAGTGCAGGAGGTAACTGGTAGGAGTAGCGGTGGTCAGGTTATATTTAAGTTATAATTAAGTTGTATGCTCTTTCTCTGTCAAAGTGCAGGAGGTAACTGGTAGGAGTAGTGGTGGTCAGGTTATATTTAAGTTATAATTAAGTTGTATGCTCTTCTCTCTGTCAAAGTGCAGGAGGTAACTGGTAGGAGTAGCGGTGGTCAGGTTATATTTAAGTTATAATTAAGTTGTATGCTCTTTCTCTCTGTCAAAGTGCAGGAGGTAACTGGTAGGAGTAGCGGTGGTCAGGTTATATTTAAGTTATAATTCAGTTGTATGCTCTTTCTCTCTGTCAAAGTGCAGGAGGTAACTGGTAGGAGTAGCGGTGGTCAGGTTATATTTAAGTTATAATTAAGTTGTATGCTCTTTCTCTCTGTCAAAGTGCAGGAGGTAACTGGTAGGAGTAGCGGTGGTCAGTTTATATTTAAGTTATAATTAAGTTGTATGCTCTTTCTCTCTGTCAAAGTGCAGGAGGTAACTGGTAGGAGTAGCGGTGGTCAGGTTATATTTAAGTTATAATTAAGTTGTATGCTCTTTCTCTCTGTCAAAGTGCAGGAGGTAACTGGTAGGAGTAGCGGTGGTCAGGTTATATTTAAGTTATAATTAAGTTGTATGCTCTTTCTCTGTGTCAAAGTGCAGGAGGTAACTGGTAGGAGTAGCGGTGGTCAGGTTATATTTAAGTTATAATTAAGTTGTATGCTCTTTCTCTGTGTCAAAGTGCAGGAGGTAACTGGTAGGAGTAGCGGTGGTCAGGTTATATTTAAGTTATAATTAAGTTGTATGCTCTTTCTCTGTGTCAAAGTGCAGGAGGTAACTGGTAGGAGTAGCGGTGGTCAGGTTATATTTAAGTTATAATTAAGTTGTATGCTCTTTCTCTCTGTCAAAGTGCAGGAGGTAACTGGTAGGAGTAGCGGTGGTCAGGTTATATTAAGTTATAATTAAGTTGTTTGCTCTTTCTCTCTGTCAAAGTGCAGGAGGTAACTGGTAGGAGTAGCGGTGGTCAGGTTATATTTAAGTTATAATTAAGTTGTATGCTCTTTCTCTCTGTCAAAGTGCAGGAGGTAACTGGTAGGAGTAGCGGTGGTCAGGTTATATTTAAGTTATAATTAAGTTGTATGCTCTTTCTCTCTGTCAAAGTGCAGGAGGTAACTGGTAGGAGTAGCGGTGGTCAGGTTATATTTAAGTTATAATTCAGTTGTATGCTCTTTCTCTCTGTCAAAGTGCAGGAGGTAACTGGTAGGAGTAGCGGTGGTCAGGTTATATTTAAGTTATAATTAAGTTGTATGCTCTTTCTCTCTGTCAAAGTGCAGGAGGTAACTGGTAGGAGTAGCGGTGGTCAGGTTATATTTAAGTTATAATTCAGTTGTATGCTCTTTCTCTGTGTCAAAGTGCAGGAGGTAACTGGTAGGAGTAGCGGTGGTCAGGTTATATTTAAGTTATAATTAAGTTGTATACTCTTTCTCTGTGTCAAAGTGCAGGAGGTAACTGGTAGGAGTAGCGGTGGTCAGGTTATATTTAAGTTATAATTAAGTTGTATGCTCTTTCTCTGTGTCAAAGTGCAGGAGGTAACTGGTAGGAGTAGCGGTGGTCAGGTTATATTTAAGTTATAATTAAGTTGTATGCTCTTTCTCTGTGTCAAAGTGCAGGAGGTAACTGGTAGGAGTAGCGGTGGTCAGGTTATATTTAAGTTATAATTAAGTTGTATGCTCTTTCTCTGTGTCAAAGTGCAGGAGGTAACTGGTAGGAGTAGCGGTGGTCAGGTTATATTTAAGTTATAATTCAGTTGTATGCTCTTTCTCTCTGTCAAAGTGCAGGAGGTAACTGGTAGGAGTAGCGGTGGTCAGGTTATATTTAAGTTATAATTCAGTTGTATGCTCTTTCTCTCTGTCAAAGTGCAGGAGGTAACTGGTAGGAATAGCGGTGGTCAGGTTATATTTAAGTTATAATTAAGTTGTATGCTCTTTCTCTCTGTCAAAGTGCAGGAGGTAACTGGTAGGAGTAGCGGTGGTCAGATTATATTTAAGTTATAATTAAGTTGTATGCTCTTTCTCTCTGTCAAAGTGCAGGAGGTAACTGGTAGGAGTAGCGGTGGTCAGGTTATATTTAAGTTATAATTAAGTTGTATGCTCTTTCTCTCTGTCAAAGTGCAGGAGGTAACTGGTAGGAGTAGCGGTGGTCAGGTTATATTTAAGTTATAATTAAGTTGTATGCTCTTTCTCTGTGTCAAAGTGCAGGAGGTAACTGGTAGGAGTAGCGGTGGTCAGGTTATATTTAAGTTATAATTAAGTTGTATGCTCTTTCTCTCTGTCAAAGTGCAGGAGGTAACTGGTAGGAGTAGCGGTGGTCAGGTTATATTTTAGTTATAATTCAGTTGTATGCTCTTTCTCTCTGTCAAAGTGCAGGAGGTAACTGGTAGGAGTAGCGGTGGTCAGGTTATATTTAAGTTATAATTAAGTTGTATGCTCTTTCTCTCTGTCAAAGTGCAGGAGGTAACTGGTAGGAGTAGCGGTGGTCAGGTTATATTTAAGTTATAATTAAGTTGTATGCTCTTTCTCTGTGTCAAAGTGCAGGAGGTAACTGGTAGGAGTAGCGGTGGTCAGGTTATATTTAAGTTATAATTAAGTTGTATGCTCTTTCTCTGTGTCAAAGTGCAGGAGGTAACTGGTAGGAGTAGCGGTGGTCAGGTTATATTTAAGTTATAATTAAGTTGTATGCTCTTTCTCTGTGTCAAAGTGCAGGAGGTAACTGGTAGGAGTAGCGGTGGTCAGGTTATATTTAAGTTATAATTAAGTTGTATGCTCTTTTTCTCTGTCAAAGTGCAGGAGGTAACTGGTAGGAGTAGCGGTGGTCAGGTTATATTTAAGTAATAATTAAGTTGTATGCTCTTTCTCTCTGTCAAAGTGCAGGAGGTAACTGGTAGGAGTAGCGGTGGTCAGGTTATATTTAAGTTATAATTCAGTTGTATGCTCTTTCTCTCTGTCAAAGTGCAGGAGGTAACTGGTAGGAGTAGCGGTGGTCAGGTTATATTTAAGTTATAATTAAGTTGTATGCTCTTTCTCTCTGTCAAAGTGCAGGAGGTAACTGGTAGGAGTAGCGGTGGTCAGATAATATTAAGCTATAATTAAGTTGTATGCTCTTTCTCTCTGTCAAAGTGCAGGAGGTAACTGGTAGGAGTAGCGGTGGTCAGGTTATATTTAAGTTATAATTAAGTTGTATGCTCTTTCTCTGTCAAAGTGCAGGAGGTAACTGGTAGGAGTAGCGGTGGTCAGGTTATATTTAAGTTATAATTAAGTTGTATGCTCTTTCTCTGTGTCAAAGTGCAGGAGGTAACTGGTAGGAGTAGCGGTGGTCAGGTTATATTTAAGTTATAATTAAGTTGTATGCTCTTTCTCTGTGTCAAAGTGCAGGAGGTAACTGGTAGGAGTAGCGGTGGTCAGGTTATATTTAAGTTATAATTAAGTTGTATGCTCTTTCTCTGTGTCAAAGTGCAGGAGGTAACTGGTAGGAGTAGCGGTGGTCAGGTTATATTTAAGTTATAATTAAGTTGTATGCTCTTTCTCTGTGTCAAAGTGCAGGAGGTAACTGGTAGGAGTAGCGGTGGTCAGGTTATATTTAAGTTATAATTAAGTTGTATGCTTTTTCTCTCTGTCAAAGTGCAGGAGGTAACTGGTAGGAGTAGCGGTGGTCAGGTTATATTTAAGTTATAATTAAGTTGTATGCTCTTTCTCTCTGTCAAAGTGCAGGAGGTAACTGGTAGGAGTAGCGGTGGTCAGGTTATATTTAAGTTATAATTAAGTTGTATGCTCTTTCTCTCTGTCAAAGTGCAGGAGGTAACTGGTAGGAGTAGCGGTGGTCAGGTTATATTTAAGTTATAATTAAGTTGTATGCTCTTTCTCTCTGTCAAAGTGCAGGAGGTAACTGGTAGGAGTAGCGGTGGTCAGGTTATATTTAAGTTATAATTAAGTTGTATGCTCTTTCTCTCTGTCAAAGTGCAGGAGGTAACTGGTATACGGAGTAGCAGCGGTGGTCAGGTTATATTTAAGTTATAATTAAGTTGTATGCTCTTTCTCTCTGTCAAAGTGCAGGAGGTAACTGGTAGGAGTAGCGGTGGTCAGGTTATATTTAAGTTATAATAAGTTGTATGCTCTTTCTCTCTGTCAAAGTGCAGGAGGTAACTGGTATACGGAGTAGCGGTGGTCAGGTTATATTTAAGTTATAATTAAGTTGTATGCTCTTTCTCTCTGTCAAAGTGCAGGAGGTAACTGGTAGGAGTAGCGGTGGTCAGGTTATATTTAAGTTATAATTAAGTTGTATGCTCTTTCTCTCTGTCAAAGTGCAGGAGGTAACTGGTATACGGAGTAGCGGTGGTCAGGTTATATTTAAGTTATAATTAAGTTGTATGCTCTTTCTCTCTGTCAAAGTGCAGGAGGTAACTGGTAGGATTAGCGGTGGTCAGGTTATATTTAAGTTATAATTAAGTTGTATGCTCTTTCTCTCTGTCAAAGTGCAGGAGGTAACTGGTAGGAGTAGCGGTGGTCAGGTTATATTTAAGTTATAATTAAGTTGTGTGCTCTTTCTCTCTGTCAAAGTGCAGGAGGTAACTGGTAGGAGTAGCGGTGGTCAAGTTATATTTTATTGTTTTCTATTTTTATGAAGGAGCCCTTAACAATTTGTCGTGTATGAAGCTGCCCTTAACAAGAGTCTCCCACAAAGTTAAACCAGTTAAAAAGTTTGTTTTATGGTATATTGGAAAGAAGTGCGGGGCGCTTGTTTAGTGCAGTGACATGCATATGGGGAGGAGGCGTTTGTGATAGTTGGCTAGATTACTCTCTGTGTAGGGGAGACAGAAACAGTGAGGGAGGCCATACAAATGAAAGAGGAGTTCCAGTAACTAATTTTCACATAATTATGAGGCCACACCCGGGTATTGCCAGATGTGGCTACAGTCATCAATTACTATATATCACATCATGCTATAATATCACTAGCTCGAATCCCTGAGATATATAAAGGAAATTCAAATTGAAGGAAGGCATGCAAATGAAAGGTGTGGTGGAGTGGTCTAGCTACTGGGCTGTTAATTGTTCTTAACCCTCCATCTGCCACACTTTCCGAGACCCTTGAACGTAGCCAGTGCGGAAACTACATTTAAAATACCCAGGAACCATTGACAACAGTCAGATTAGTACTCCCTCTGCATTTGTTTGTGTAGTTTTGACCCTCTTGATATGTGTTTTTGGGCCTGAAAGTATGTAGGCGACCATTGCAGACTTTTCTCAGATTCAAAGTTGCTTCAATTGATTATCAAGTGATGATAATATTGTGTGTTAATCATGTTATTGATGGAGTCCAAAGACCCACCTTCTATACCTTCCATCCCCCCCCCCCCATCCCCCAATTCCTTCATACCCTCCATAATTTGTCAACCCTTCCATAAATTTGGTCACATATTTTAGGGCAATTGTTATATATAAATAAAATGATAGAACTTACACCTGACTGTTTACATGAGAATATATTTAGTACTTTATGTAAGGTGACACTTGTTATATACTTGTGTATGCTAATATTTGTTTTAATTATTCTTATAATTGTGATATTGCTGTATCAATATAATGTAAAGAAACAAAGGGACAGTTAAGCCAGGTCACAGATGATTCATACTCTTCGCCATGGTAGTTCGGACCAATTCCATTTTTGACAATATTTACAAAAAGTTGTGACTTTTAAAGCATCTATTGCACTGGCTAAGAATGACTCCAGTGATGTATATTCATGTCGATGGCGGACGGGGATTTAAGAGTTTCTGGTTCAAATACCGATGTGTCAATGAGAAGATATTATTGGTATGGAACTAGTGTTACACTTGCCACAATTCCCACCGGAGCACCATCTAGAGAACACGCTTGTTGTTTTCAATACAATTACATTGTATGAATATTTCTATATTTAAAATATGCTATAGGGAGTGAGAAGATTAATAAGTAGCATATGAGTGAGAAAGGTTCATCGAAGATTATGAGATACGACGTTGAAACAGTAGCAATCAGGCTTCGAACAGTCAAAAATTCACCATGCCATGTTCAAACGGCCAGGTGCTGTAAGCAGAATATAAAAAAGCTGGTTGCAAAACACGTATTTTGTCATTTCACTCGTAATCTGTTATGAAACCTAATGCAATTGTACTGAGCGATTGAATATACAGGATACAAACCTATGTCCAGAGAAAGAGATGGACAAAAAGACACATAAACACTCTGTTGTTAATAAGATTACATCAGGGTGTGATGTTAGGCTATGTGCTATGTTAGGCTAGCATATATATGGCTGGACTAAGTTGGAATAAGTAAACTAAGGTTTGATTGGAATAGAAATGCTTAATTTTGGTTAAGTTACATTTGGTACTATAAGGGCTTTATAAATGTATATCAAAATATTCAACATCAAAAGGTATTTAAGATACATTTAAACATTGGGGTGTATTTTAATCTATGGCTGAATTAATTCCATACCTGTTGATGAACGTCCATTAAACAATTTAGTGACTGGCTGATTCCAATTACCGCAGTCCACTTTGTCGCCCGGAGGATAAAGGATTTGTGGTCTATCCGACAAAAAACTTTGTTAGTCAGTCGATTAAAAAACAGCTAGCCTTAACATTAGGTAACCAAGTATACATAATATGTCTAACATATTCTATTCTAACTGTATTATCACCTGTTAATTAACTGTGATGGCGGGAACACCTGGCACCAACTACTGGATTCATAGCAATCACACCACGTTTGATGGCTGTAATTAGCTGTACTACTACTACTACTACTACTACTACAAATAATAATAATAATATTGATAATAAAAACCAAGAGAAGTACTAAGAGATGCAACCAATCAGAGGATCCAATCAGTTGGCACATCGCAAAACCTCGAGCATTACACATACACCTTTGCATAAAGATATTTCGTTAACCAACAGCTTGTTCGTGACGAAACTTCACAGGAAGGTGCATTGCCTGAGTACTATTATGATGGACATAGTATGATAACTCTTAGACATTGGGGAGAAGAATGGCAGACTGGTAAACAGCATCAAATACCTGTGTGGCAGCAGGGGTCACCTATTGTTATGCCCTGTTTTTCTACAGGATTAACTTGGGTAATGTGAGTTCTAACTGACTGGGTATAGAAGGCTGCATGCACAAAACAAGGTATGAGAAACAGAGAACACAAAATAAGCACACGGTAACAAGACACACGATCACTTTTATTGATGTACACACTTCTATAGTTTTCTTGATGATGATTAATATGAAGCATAAGAAGATATGAATACTCGTACAAGACAAATGATAGAATTGAACAACACTAGCATTAAGTGGATCTGGATGTAGCCTAGTCTCCCACTTCCAACGTTCAGGTATTAATCTTCTGATCACTGGCTTTATTCACAAGTTTATATACTGGAGACCATAAATGTTACTTATAGATTCATTCACTGTTAGATTTATCACTGGTAGCTCTGGTGCACAAGTAGTAGTTCACAGACTAGATTAGACACGCGTATTTTAGAGCACGGGAATTCTAGTAACCTCAGGGGGGTACTGATCTAAGTTTTATATTCTTGTATCAGAAACACAAAGAACGCAAATCAGTGGGCGAACATCAGATATCACTAGGGTTTCACTTCTATGTAATAATATCTCGATATATGGGTAATTACGAGAGTTAATATCGCCTGTTAATTAATAAACACTGATACGCTTAGCACTTCCTAATGGAATGGTTATATATGAATTATACTGGGGCAAAGATATAGCCACTTCATAGAAATATTAATAAGTGAGTCTCTAAATAGCACTGTAACACTGTAGCACTGATAGAGTGAATCTTGGGTAGTATTTGATTGGTCTGGTCCTGGTTATCTTGCGTCCGTGATGTTGGGGGCTAACGACTGGTTCCGCGGCCGTCCAGATGGTCCATATGTAGAAAGTTCTCAAGACGGATCTCTTGGCGATCGTTGCTGGTTACACTCTTATATACCCTCTGGTTTCTAGACCTGAATCACAGATATTAGGATCTACCTGTCAATCTGGATCGGAATTAACGCCAAGCGCATCTCACGTCGATCGCTCAGCTTCCCGGCCTGTATGAAGGTTATAAGGTGCACGTAGATTTCTTTTACGTGGACAGATCCTTCTATCTAAATCTGCCACGGAGTCTGCCGGCTCTGGAACTCAATTCTCAGGAACAAACAATGATAGAGCTAGAGGTCAACTCAAGGGACCAACCACTGGTTGGTGTCTATCTTTCAACTGATTTTACTGGGGGCTGGAGCTCGGTTTATAGGTTCGGTTTTGGACCCTGTAGGCAATAGGGATCTTGAGTTTTGATGGACTTATTTGAGCTCTCAATTGATACGGGAACTAGGTAAGGTGGTGATTACTGTTGTGGCACATGGCTGTATGGAGCCTTCATAATGTGATATAACTGAGCCTTAGTAAGAGGTACTATTTTGGCTATACTGGAAGTATTTAGGGGAGAGAGACTGGATCTACTTTGCGAGGAGGTTAGGGACATCTTTGATAGGAGCGTCTCTCTTAGATTGCTCAGTCTTCATTCTATGGTATAGCTGAGGTGCTAATTTGGTTATCGGAGTATGCAAGAAAGGTTAATGGGTTATTGTGGGTTAATAGAGGTTAGTAAGGGTGTTAGTCATACATGGTTAGTTCATTGATAGGAAGAATTCCTGTGCTACCTGGCAATGACCCGGAAGTCAAAACAGGAGTCAGGTATACCTCCGCAGGGGTAGGGGTCTCCCTCCTCGGGTGGGTGAAAGGGGTAGGTGCGCGTCCTCTCTCTGTGATGGTTGTCTGGGCGGCTGTGGCTGGGGGCTTGCCATATTACAAGTGTTTGTAATAACCCTCTGTTTATGAGACAGATGTGGGTGTTCGTAATACCAAAACCGAAGGTGCCTTGATCAGCTGGTTTAATTGGTTGGGTTGTTAACCCCTAACTATCGGCGCGCAACATAAGTCGAGTATAATAAATCTGGACTATCTGGCGGCGCTCGACATAGGAAGCCCTCCGAATCATAAGGGGACCAACCGACATATTCTTACTTCTGAGAAAATCAAGGTCAAAGTTTGGCAATATTCAAAATATGTGTAACTCTTTAACCCGGTAAGGTGCCCTCTTCATATTTTTACTGAAGGTAGCTGAAGAACTACTCTTTCATCCCAGCATGTAACAATAGGGGGTTCCATGTCTATATTTTTAGTAAAAACACCCAAACCAAAATTATCCTCTTTTTTTTTGAATGGCCAAAATGGCCAAAATCTAACATTAACAGCACTTTGACCACGATTTTTTTCCTTTAAAGATAATAATACACTGATATTGGGTAGTGTACGTAATTCTCCATCATTCCCACCCACAAGCCTCCAATTTCCATATTTCAGGTAAGGCAGGTAAGTAGTTAATAATTAACAGGTAAGTACAAGGTTATGGGTAAGTGAACGTACTTTTGTGGTTTAAACATAATAAAACAATGTTAATAGAATAACAGCGTGCACAACTTACATTGTAGGTTGAATGAGGTTTGATATATTCAGGTTGAGTCATGTAATAATCCAGGACAAGGTGTAATCCATAGAGATTAACAGGATGTCAAACAAGAGAAGAGTTCATTATTTTTAGCCTCTATTATTGTAAGAGAGAATAAAGAGATAAACATAGAAAGAAAGAAAGAGAGAGGAGAGAGAGCTAATCTTCGTCCCTGAGAGCGTCCGGCAAACGCTCCGCAGGCGCGTACTCCCAAGCCTTGTCATCTGGATCCGGGTCGTCCGGATCATCCACTTCCATGACGAGTGTGTCCTCCTCTGGAGCCTGCCCCTGATTCATGAATACCTTATCCAGCCATGCTCGACCTCTCACATCCAGGTAACTCCACAGTACACGGAGATCCTTGATTTTAGCGGCCTTTAGCTTGACACCGTTGGGGTACTTGATGGGAAGGTCGGCAGTTGATAAGTCAAAGATGTCACTGTAGGGCTGCTTGCCAGGCATCAGTCGGATCCTCTTGTCCAAGTCAGGTATCTCCATGTCATACAGGTAGGTGTTCTTGAGTATGTAGCCTTCAGGGTAGCTGGAATCCACAAGCAGTTGCCTGGCCTTTGAAAATCCAGTAGTTTTACGGATGGTGACATAATCCTTTAGGGAACGAATGCTGAAGAAATCTTCCTTCTGCATGTGGGTAACTACATTCTCGTGCTTCACTGCGGTTTTGATGATTTTCAGGTACTCGTACACGTTGTAGATAGCAAGCTTCGATCGCACCCTCTTTTCAATGTGGCTGAAGGCACGGTCGCATGGGAGGAATGAATGGCCTGGCACCATAAACACTATCTCCATCCTCTCGATGCGCATGGAGTGTAGCATGCGAAGGGCCATTAGCATGATATGTATGTTTTTATTCTGCCCCGCGCAGTTATCTGCAAAGACCCTGAGCCTCCTGAAGGGTCTCCCTGCATCAAATTCTCTATCAACCCATTTCATAATGCAGCTACCTATCTCATCAGACCCTCTCTTGGCAGTATGCTCCTCCCAGACAAACATATTACCAACTCCCTTGTTCATGTCATATATGCAGAAATTGTAGACCCACAGCTTCCGTTTGTAATAAGCTAGACCAGTCCTAATACGTGGACAAGGCAAGGTCTGCTGTAGGTCTATGGCAACACAGCGTAGGTTTTGGTCATCTGGGATGAGAAGGCTGGTCTTCTCACATTCAGACAACAGGTCCTGAGGTACTCTGGCCGCGCTCTTATGTTCCACAAGCTGTTGCTCCATTTCTTTATAGTCTTTGTGCTTCATTTTGAGGTGGTAGATTTTGTTCTCCACTAGTTGGCAGGTGTTGCAGAGGTCTGTTGCGGGCGGCTTGAAGACGATGTTGTAGTGCTTTGTAAAAACATGATGGTAGAACCGGGGACTAACTGCCTTCTCACCCGGGTAAACCTCCGCTAGACATGTCAGGTAATGGCCATGCAAGTCAATAATCTTCAGGCCATGCTCAAGGTACCTGCGGTGTGGGGCATGGGCACGCGTGTAGTGGCTAGCAGTCGTGTTGAGAGACTCTATGTGCTCCCACACATGCTCAAGTGGGGGACCATTGATAGCTCTACCTGAAGCGTGGCGGCCACGCTTATCACGACTGGGGGTACCTGCTGGGTTCGCCAATCTTTTCTTCATGAGTACAAGAAGTTTTTTGTTTTTTTATGCCATGTATGGCCATAAAGGCTTTGCGACATACACGAACATCTACATTGTTCACTTTCACAAAATAGTTGTATATGTGAGGCTTAGCATTGGCCTCTACCTTTGTGCACCTACGTTTCACAGGTACTTCCCTAATTAACCCTTGCAAATATTGGTTATGAATATCGTAATCCCCAACACTCCAAAAAAACAGAAAATATAGCTAGAACATTCTCTTCACCTACTTTATCAAAGCAACCATCATTGCATCTATCACCAATTTTCCTAGCAGCCACAAATGTTTTTGTGTTATATGACACATAAGCCTCCCCATGATTACGCTTTTTGTTGGCCATAATTTGTTTCCAACACTGAGGATTCGGCACTCTCTTACGTCCCCTCTTAGCCACTTTTCCACGTGCTGGGTTACCACTAGCCCGATGAACAACTTCACCCACAGCCTCAGAATTATCCCCATCACTCTCATTAACATCATTTTCCTCATTATCACGGACTTCTACCTCAGGGAGAGGCCCAACAAGCACCGCAGTGTCCCCCACCATAGGACTAACAGCCACCTCAGCCTCACTGCCCCCAACCTTGGCTCCAACAGAACCTAATGTATCAGGATCTTGGGTCTCAAAATCACTCATGTTAGCATCCGAATCTGACCCCTCATCACATGTTGGTAAGTAGTCTTCATCACTGCCATCACTGGAATGAACGGTGGTGTCCATTCCTATCAAAGGGTTGCGTTTTTTTGTTGCACCATAGAATGTACGTAGGCCAATAGGCCTAGTTGTCACTCCTGATGGACCTGGTTCTGGCTCGGGGTCCTCATTTTTGTTCTGCATAGTCACTAGTAGCCTATTGTTGGCGGATACTGTCTTATTAAAAATGTTGTTATTTATAACTCTGTGCTGTAAAAAAGAAAGGTGTAATAAGCGATAATATGAGCAATGAACCTGCCGCACCATGCATTCGCTAGAGAGATGGGTCCAGGAAAAAAAAACTCAAGCGTAAATCTGCCCTTAAGTGATCACTGCCAGGCTATATTAAGCCCTTCTGTACCGGCCACATCTTTTCATCACAATGTTGGTATGTAGTCTTCATCACTATCATCACTGGAATGAACGGTGGTGTCCATTCCTATCAAAGAGTTGCGTCTTTTTGTTGCACGATAGGCCTAGAATGTACGTAGGCTAATATTTTTCACTCCCGATGGACCTGGTTTTGGCTCGTTGGGGTCCTCATTTTTGTTCTGCATGGTCACTAATTGTTGGCGGATACTTATTGGTTATTTAGAACACTGTGCTGTAAAAAATAAAGGTGTAATAAGCGATAATATGAGCACTGAACCCGCTCCACCATGTATTCCTCAGAAACCGCGGGAGACTATGTTATTGTGTGAAGGCTGCCACCCCGCATCCTGGCCAGCCAATGGGAGAGCAGAGCCGAGCGCGAGGTGGGTTGGCGGCGAGTTTTCATTGGTTCACGCACCATCGCCCGCGCGGGAGAGTGAGAGTATGGAGGGATTAACTGAGTGTCGTTTGGACCCCTTGTGTCATGTTATATTTTTCCCAGGATATTGGTGAGTGTTCCCGAAAGGCGAAAAAGTTACCTTAACATCCAGAACTCTCACTCTTACAGTTTTCGTCTTAAGGGTACCAAACGACTACCAGTGTGTAGGGGAGAAGTTGGGCTATGGCGCCACGTGCTTGGCGCGGAAATTCAAAAAATGTCGTTTGGTCCCCTTATGATTCGGAGGGCTTCATAGGTCGTGTGGCAATTTCAGCACGTAATGTTGATGAGAGAGAGAGACAAGTGGTGGCAGGAGAGTAGCGAGTGTATGACTGCTCCAGACCACCGCGGCGAACCTACTGACACGAATCCCACCTCCTCCCTCCCTCTCTCACTCGCTACATACTGAATTGTATGGGGAAAGTGCCGAATTACATGCTTTTTGCACTCGCGTTGCGCGGTTGTTGCAAGAAAACTAGCCATCATAAAAGGATCGTTATGGTGTCATTGGAAAGCTCTGTTTATGCCCTTTCAGGGATAGATACTTGTTTTACGCTCTGGGTCTTATTTAGGCATGAAAATGATCACGTAAACAGCCCTATTTTGGCTAAAAACACCCCGCTGGGCGGTACATATAAATAAACCGCTAGCCCGCTAATCTAGTGTTAATTGCATGGTTTGTTGGATGTGGTGGAGAATGGGTTGCTAACTCTGCCACATTTATCTGGAAGTATGGCAATAGAAGTTAGTCACTGGCGAGGCGGCTAGCCTCGCACTGACGATCATTTGGTACAGGGTTCTGAATGGGTTGTGAGGGAATAGATGGTATGCAAAGGGTTAGTAAAGTTCTAATGGTGTTCCTTCCTACTGGGGAAAGGTAGGCTGGATAGGAGTATATATACAAAAGGTTTGAGAATATTAGTAACGGAAAAGTTAAGGATATTCAGGGGGTATGGTGGAGAGGCTAGTTTAGGAGGGAGTCGAGGAGCGTGGGGCGTTAACGAGAGGGAGAGGGTTAAGGGGGGCTACGTGGAAGTTTGACCCTAAGGTCTCTGGGCGTAGGGGTGGCATTAGGCTACAGTTGGTATCTTAGACTGGGGGTTAACGACAGGGAAGGTAGGGTAATCAAACGCTACCGGAGGATGAGCAATAGGTGGTGATATATGAGTCTGGAAATTATAGAATCATGTGGACTGTGGGGAAGATGAGGTTAGCTGTAGGTGTGTGCTTGACTGTGGATAAAAGTAGAGAAAAACATAGTGTACTATTACTCGTCAATACGATGGGTTATGGGCACTATTAGTTGACACGATTTCTTGCTGATCTAGTTGTCCCTGGGAACTGCGTTTTCTATGAAATATATACCAAAGAAGCGACAGTTCGTAGGGGTAGCTTCGTTATTGTTTCGTTGTAGATATGCGTCGAGACAATGGTAAAAGAGGGTTATCTATACAATCTCTGGTTGGGGTAAGAATTAGAGTTACTGCATGGTTGCTAACATCTTCAGTCATTATCTCTGTCTAGGTCTTACAGGAATAATGGTTATATATACAATGGTGTACCTGTGGGTATCATAGTTTCTTATCAATTATGACATGGGGGTTAACATATTACTTCTCGGATGGAAGAACATACATAGATTTATGGGGGCGGTTTGTCTTCAGAAACTTAGTCTGGCAAGACAAGGTATTTTAGGGTATGTTGATATTGATATCTTAACTTAGGGACAGGGCATGGGTGTATTAAATTAAGGTGTATTCATGTTCATCATCATGTAGGTAGAGTCTGGCGGGTAAGAGGTGTAGGACACGTACGGTACGGAGATAATAATGGTGTTAAAGAAATTACAAATTACTTAACAGAATCTAACCACATAATAGAACGGAAAGACAGTGTGAAAGACCTCGGGGTAAAGAAATATGGGTTTCAAAGTACATAACCAGGTCAAAGTGGCGGCTGCGAAACGTCTAACGGGTTGGATTCTGCGTACTTTTAAAACACGCGGTGAATTGCCTATGATAACGATCTTCAAATCTCTAGTGCTACCGCGGCTTGAATACTGTAGCGTATTAACATCCCCATACAAAGCAGGTGAAATAAATGACGTAGAGAGTGTACAAAGAAATTTCACTTCGCATATAAGTTCGATAAAACATCTACACTATTGGGAGCGTTTAAGAGCACTGAATCTGTACTCACTGGAACGTAGAAGAGAACGTTACCTAATAATATACACATGGAAAATCGCAGAGGTTAGTACCAAACCTACATACTCCGATAGTCATGAAATTCAGTGATAGGAGAGGCTGGGAATGCGAAATCCCCCGGATGAATAACAGGGGTGCTATGGGCTCTCTGCGAGAGGGCTGGTTATCACACAGAGGCCCATGTCTCTTCAACAAACTCCCACGGCGAGTAAGAGACATGAGGGACATCTCGTTAGACAACTTCAAGAAAGCCCTAGATGTCGAACTGCAAAAAGTGCCAGACGAGCCCATCCTCGCAAGGGAGCGAGCTGTCGCTTCAAACAGTCTACTGCACCAAATCACCACCCATAACGAGGGGCGTCGCGCTCCTTGGTGCCGCTAGAGGAGCGGCGAACACATCCAAAGGTATCCAAAGGTAAGAATACGCGAGGTGGGGGAAGGGTCAGTGGTTAGAAGCGATAGGCAGGTGTGGTTTGGAGCTGCTTAGCCCTGCGGGCTTCGGCCTGTCTGAACTGGTTGGCTTGGTGCCTTCTCTCCTTCTTTCTTCTCTCACGCTGATCTATGGGGCGTCTGCTCTCACCGGGTCCTTTCGTTCTGTGGGCCTTTCCTTCGGGTGTTTCTGTTCCCGTTTCTTTGTTGTTCTCGCTCGTGGCTTCCGTGGTGGGCTTCTCGTTCTGGGGCATTTTAGGGGGTATTCCTAGTCTCGCGCCGGCTATTGTTCTGGTTCAGGTTGTGAGTGTGGCTAGGGAGTTAGAGGATAGTTAAGGGGGGTACAAGGATAGGTCCTTCCCTTCTATTTGTTCAGGTTAGTGAACGAACTGAGTTGGCATGTTATAACGTTCTTATGGCGTCTTTACAGGGGGAGGGTTGTGAATTGTAAATGGGGTGGTTTGAGGCTAGGTGCCGCGCCGCTCGTGACCTAGGGTAGTGAGCCTTAATGCGCTGGACATAGGGGTGGCATTTCCCTACGATCGAACAGGTAGGGTGGTGTGTGCAGCGGGGCGTGAAGGATAAGCGGACAGGATGACCCAAACAGGGTACCACTGAGCATAGGGTCACGAAGCAAAATAGAGTAGTGTGGATTGTGGATACGAAGGAGGTGATTGGAAGACGTATAACAATTGTGGAAAAGTAAATGGAAGAGAGGAACACAATGGCGGATAAAAGATAGTTAACCTAAGGATTGAATACATGCATGAATGACGACATTATAGCCGTCGTCCTAATAAAATGATGAAACCGGGTTGGTATGCACGTGGCACAATACGACACAAGGACAGTGCCGCTATGTCGTATCAATACTGGTGGCATACTCCGGTTAATATTATATATACACTTAGTTACTAGAAGAACAAGGCAAGGAGGGGCGACTGAGCATGGGGGTACATATATCTATACTCGTCATGGAGAGAGATACGAGGTAGCTTTCCTGCATCTCTCCTGATAATCGTCTGCAGATTGGTCATAGTGAGTTTATCCGAATTAACAGGCCTAAATCAATACAATAACTGGCATAGGGTTATCGGGTGTATAGAGTCGTGGTTAAAGGTTGTTACATAACTCGTAACTAACTTATCTAAATCAACAGGCATAAATCACTACAAGAACTGGCAAGGGACACAAATTGACAGACGAACAAAACAACGGGAGGTTAGAGACATAGAATTGCTATAATTGGGGGGGGGGGGGGACTATGATTGTTATATAACTAAATACAGGGCTGACGTAATCACGATCTGATTTGGTGTGAAATGGAAGCTAAGGTGTCTTAGATCGCCGCGAACCTACACAATGAAAGTATTCTAGCCTGTATGGTGGTTACATAATTAAATACATACTTAGGTGGTACATCAAGAATATCAGTGAGTAAAGTATTGTGGTTTGTATATTAGAAGACTGTGATTGAGAGACGTATAATATGTGGAATGAATTGAGAGAGAGAGAGAGACCAAATCGGGAATGGAAAAGGGGCCTGGGATCTCGCTGGGGATGGGAGTTTCGCTCTCAGGATTTTCGCTCCTGTGGCTCATTAGGGTTGGAGGTTTCGCTCTCAGGTTTTTCGTTCCTGTGGTATTTTACTTCCGTCGCCTTTATATGAGGTACGACCTCGTACCTCAAGGTTGGAGTACGTAGGTTTGTTTAGGGGGGCCAGGTCAGGTCGGTGAGGGGGTTAGGTTGGAGGGAAATGGCAGCCTGTCGCTGAGGACGAAGATTAATTACTGTCATCCCGACTAGCAACAGACTGTTCAGAAAAGAGAGACAAAAACTTAAAACATTTTATTCTGGAATGTGAATAATATAATGAAATTAGGAAAACAAATAACAAGATTACTCAGGCTATATATATCCAAGACACTGAAAACTAATAGGAGAGTTACTATTCAAGAAAGAATGGAACGAGGGAAGAAAATACATAGATGTTGGAAAAGGAGAGAAAAGAGGATAAAAGAACTTGACGAAAGAACAGATAATTAAGAACACAGGAAAATTAAGAAGAGCTAAAGTGTTTAACAATGTATAAAACAAATTTAAAAGATAGTAAGAAAAGTGTAGGCTAACAAGAAAGGGAGTACTATTAAGGAAAAAAATATATATAATATAATTATACAGTAAATTTATTATGGAAAACATGTAAATTTATAGAATCATGCCCAATCGCTTAGGAATTGAGAACAATACAAAACAAAATCCCATGGAAAATCCAGTACAATAACATCCTCATCATCATCAGGGGGGCTGGATTAGTTAGGGTCGCCGTTAGTCTTATATCCCGTTAGGTCTGCCGTTAGGAATGTGGGTCTGGGTGAGAGCTGGCCCGGGGCCAGTTTTGGAGGGAGGTTTGAAAGGTTGCGGTCGGGGGTAGTGATAGGGGGTGGGGGGCGGGGGGGTTAAAGGTGAAACGGGCAGGTCGAGTCGGGGTTGTTGTTGCGGAAGAGGTTGGTGCTGGGGAGGGGTTGAATTGTGTAGAGAGTTGTGGTCGTGAGTGGGGTTGGGGGAAGGGTGAGTAAGGCTGGAGGTTGAGAGTTTACGATGATCGGGTGGTTTGGAGGTTTGGAGTGTGGGGATTTGATAGGGAGATGGTGGGGGGGGGGGGGGGGGGGGGGGGGGGGGGGGGGGGTCTGGGCAGGCAGGGTTGTGGTTTGAGAGGGGTTGAATTTGGACTGATTTTATTTTCGGGAGAGACGTGGATGGGATTTCGAGGAGTGGTTGAGGTTGAGAGGTTGATTATGTTGTTTGGGGCAAGAGAGAGGATAGTATTTTGGGGGTTAGTCAAGGTGGAAAAAGTGTTGTGGTTGGATTTGGATGGGCGTGGTATTTTGTCGAGCGGGATCTTTGTTGGTGGAATTTGGGGCGGATGGGGTAACGGTGAAGAGGGGGGTAAGGTAGGGGGGGAAGAGGAGGTAGGGGTTATGTACGGGGGTGATTTTGCGTTCTGAATGTGGTCGTGAGAGGTTAGGCTGGCAGGATGGGAATTGGTGGAGGTTGAGAGTTTAGGATGATCTGGGGTTTTGGAGAGTGGGGGTGTGGGAGATTGACAGGTAAATTGTGGGGATGGGGTGAGTAGGTAAGTTTGGAGAGATTGTTGGGGAAGAGATTTGTCTCGGAAAACAATGGAATTTGGTAGGATGGATGAAGGAGACATTGATGGAGATTTTGGTTCTGGTGCTGGATTATGGGGCAGAGGTAGGTTGGCGAGCGGGGGTGTTACTGGAGGTGGATTCAGGAGCGGTTCGGGTAATGTTGGAGAGGGTGACAAGGGAGGGGGGAATAGGAGGTAGGCGGAGCTGTAGAATTCTTGGTTGATGCGGGTGTTTGAAGGGGTTCACCGAGGTTGGGCAGGGGGGGAGATGATGGGTGGGGGGTGAGGTTGACAGTTTTGAGGGGGGGACAGGTGATGAATATGAGGAAGTGAGAGGCGTGACAGGTTGTTGAGGGATTGACGGGGGTGAAGGTTGGTCTTGGGTGACAGGGGCATATGAGAGAGTGGAGGGGGGCTCATTTTCTGACCAACATTTTTCAGGGGTGATATTGAAAGAGAATTGGTTACGGTGGGGTGACCATTTCTGCGTGCTGTGGTTTGTTGGCAGGCATAGAAAAAGGATGGGGTTTATGGGGTAACACAATAATTGATGGAAGATTATCGTTGGTGGATGGCTGGGCAGGGGAAAATTTAGGGATGGTCAGAGAGGATAGAGGCAAAGAAGAGTGCACTGGGGTTGGACTTTCATCGGGAGTCATTTTGGAAGGGTGCACGGAGTTTGATTCCTTAGGGGAATGGAGGGACTTATTGATAGTGTTCAGTGGAGGAATACATTTACTTTCTTGGATAGGGGCTGAAGGGGTGGATAGGGGATTCACAGGGTGTTTAGACATGGCTGGGGGTGAAAAAATCTCAAGAGCTTCATTTACTAAGGGGGAATGTGAGGGAATGGATGGATGTGGGTGAACAGACCTCGGACTCGAGTTGGTAATGGTGAAGGGTTGTTCCTCATTGGTCGTAGCTGGCGAGTTGTTTGGAGTGGTGGGTGTCCGTAGAAGTTTTCGTATTTCTCGGATGTTCTGGTGGAAACTCGCTGTCCCATGGTCCATGAAATGTTGGTAGATGTCTACCGGAAGGACGTTCACCAGGGAGAGGAACACCTGTTGTTCTTGGTATTCAAGGGTTCGTGAGGGACATGCGGATTTGATGTGCCCCCATACCTTGGTTAGGGTGACGTCCAGGCGTCCTTCATATACCACTTAATCGAGTTGGCACATTTCTCTGATGGAGAGCATATGTTCTTCGAATGAGCCGTCCAGGTCGAGATGGGCAGTGATGTGGGGTGGGAGGATGTCGAACAATGCGGTGAATAAGTGTTCATTTTGTTGCTCGTCATCTTGAGAGCTATACCTGGTCCTCACGTATCTGTAGAGTTGTACGAGGGTCACATTGATAGCCCCTTCATACTTGATCTCGTCGACTTTTATTATTTTGGGGGCGACGAGGGAACCCAAAAGTGGCCCTAAGGTCCGGATCACGAGGGATCGAAACTGGTTCCAGGTAAGCTTTGGCGCTACCTGTTTAGCAATTTGGGAAACGGCTTTTCCCAACTGCATAATGTGCAATAATGCAACGGCGATTTTCTCGCGGTCATTTTGAAGTGCCAAATCTAACACTGGCTTTACTATGTCTAAGTAAGTGGCGATATCATACGTGTTTACATCATACTTGGGAATGTGAGTGTAATAGCGAGCTGCCATTTTTGCGATGTTACCATGCTTCTACTGTTTCAAAAATTGTAATGCAATGAAATCTTCTATCCGAATCAAGAACCACCACTGCCGCCAATCTTATGCCCTGTTTTTCTACAGGATTAACTTGGGTAATGTGAGTTCTAACTGACTGGGTATAGAAGGCTGCATGTACAAAACAAGGTATGAGAAACAGAGAACACAAAATAAGCACACGGTAACAAGACACACGATCACTTTTATTGATGTACACACTTCTATAGTTTTCTTGATGATGATTAATATGAAGCATAAGAAGATATGAATACTCGTACAAGACAAATGATAGAATTGAACAACACTAGCATTAAGTGGATCTGGATGTAGCCTAGTCTCCCACTTCCAACGTTCAGGTATTAATCTTCTGATCACTGGCTTTATTCACAAGTTTATATACTGGAGACCATAAATGTTACTTATAGATTCATATTCACTGTTAGATTTATCACTGGTAGCTCTGGTGCACAAGTAGTAGTTCACAGACTAGATTAGACACGCGTATTTTAAAGCACGGGAATTCTAGTAACCTCAGGGGGTTACTGATCTAAGTTTTATATTATTGTATCAGAAACACATAGAACGCAAATCAGTGGGCGAACATCAGATATAACTAGGGTTTCACTTCTATGTAATAATATCTCGATATATGGGTATTTACGAGAGTTAATATCGCCTGTTAATTAATAAACACTGATACGCTTAGCATTTCCTAATGGAATGGTTATATATGAATTATACTGGGGCAAAGATATAGCCACTTCATAGAAAAATTAATAAGTGAGTCTCTAAATAACACTGTAGCACTGATAGAGTGAATCTTGGGTAGTATTTGATTGGTCTGGTCCTGGTTATCTTGCGTCCGTGATGTTGGGGGCTAACGACTGGTTCCGCGGCCGTCCAGATGGTCCATATGTAGAAAGTTCTCAAGACGGACTCTTGGCGATCGTTGCTGGTTACACTCTTATATACCCTCTGGTTTCTAGACCTGAATCACAGATATTAGGATCTTCCTGTCAATCTGGATCGGAATTAACGCCAAGCGCATCTCACGTCGATCGCTCAGCTTCCCGGCCTGTATGAAGGTTATAAGGTGCACATAGATTTCTTTTACGTGGACAGATCCTTCTATCTAAATCTGCCACGGAGTCTGCCGGCTCTGGAACTCAATTCTCAGGAACAAACAATGATAGAGGTAGAGGTCAACTCAAGGGACCAACCACTGGTTGGTGTCTATCTTTCAACTGATTTTACTGGGGGCTGGAGCTCGGATTATAGGTTCGGTTTTGGACCCTGTAGGCAATAGGGATCTCGAGTTTTGATGGACTTATTTGAGCTCTCAATTGATACGGGAACTAGGTAAGGTGGTGATTACTGTTGTGGCACATGGCTGTATGGAGCCTTCATAATGTGATATAACTGAGCCTTAGTAAGAGGTACTATTTTGGCTATACTGGAAGTATTTAGGGGAGAGAGACTGGATCTACTTTGCGAGGAGGTTTGGGACATCTTTGATAGGAGCGTCTCTCTTAGATTGCTCAGTCTTCATTCTATGGTATAGCTGAGGTGCTAATTTGGTTATCGGAGTATGCAAGAAAGGTTAATGGGTTATTGTGGGTTAATAGAGGTTAGTAAGGGTGTTAGTCATACATGGTTAGTTCATTGATAGGAAGAATTCCTGTGCTACCTGGCAATGACCCGGAAGTCAAAACAGGGGTCAGGTATACCTCCGCAGAGGTAGGGGTCTCCCTCCTCGGGTGGATGAAAGGGGTAGGTGCGCGTCCTCTCTCTGTGATGGTCGTCTGGGCGGCTGTGGCTGGGGGCTTGCCATATTACAAGTGTTTGTAATAACCCTCTGTTTATGAGACAGATGTGGGTGTTCGTAATACCAAAACCGAAGGTGCCTTGATCAGCTGGTTTAATTGGTTGGGTTGTTAATTGCATGGTTTGTTGGATGTGGTGGAGACTGGGTTGCTAACTCTGCCACATTTATCTGGAAGTATGGCAATAGAAGTTAGTCACTGGCGAGGCGGCTAGCCTCGCACTGACGATCATTTGGTACAGGGTTGTGAATTGGTTGTGAGGGAATAGATGGTATGCAAAGGGTTAGTAAAGTTCTAATGGTGTTCCTTCCTACTGGGGAAAGGTAGGCTGGATAGGAGTATATATACAAAAGGTTTGAGAATGTTAGTAACGGAAAAGTTAAGGATATTCAGGGGGTATGGTGGAGAGGCTAGGTTAGGAGGGAGTCGAGGAGCGTGGGGCGTTAACGAGAGGGAGAGGGTTAAGGGGGGCTACGTGGAAGTTTGACCCTAAGGTCTCTGGGCGTAGGGGTGGCATTAGGCTACAGTTGGTATCTTAGACTGGGGGTTAACGACAGGGAAGGTAGGGTAATCAAACGCTAGCGGGGGATGAGCAATAGGTGGTGATATATGAGTCTGGAAATTATAGAATCATGTGGACTGTGGGGAAGATGAGGTTAGCTGTAGGTGTGTGCTTGACTGTGGATAAAAGTAGAGAAAAACATAGTGTACTATTACTCGTCAATACGATGGGTTATGGGCACTATTAGTTGACACGATTTCTTGCTGATCTAGTTGTCCCTGGGAACTGCGCTTTCTATGAAATATATACCAAAGAAAGCGGCAGTTAGTAGGGGTAGCTTCGTTATTGTCTCGTGGTAGATATGCATCGAGACAATGGTAAAAGAGGGATATCTATACAATCTCTGGTTGGGGTAAGAATTAGAGTTACTGCATGGTTGCTAACATCTTCAGTCATTATCTCTGTCTAGGTCTTACAGGAATAATGGTTATATATACAATGGTGTACCCGTGGGTATCATAGTTTCTTATCAATTATTACATGGGGGTTAACATATTACTTCTCGGATGGAAGAACATACATAGATTTATGGGGGCGGTTTGTCTTCAGGAACTTAGTCTGGCAAGACGAGGTATTTTAGGGTATGTTGATATTGATATCTTATCTTAGGGACAGGGCATGGGTGTATTAAATTAAGGTGTATTCATGTTCATCATCATGTAGGTAGAGTCTGGCGGGTAAGAGGTGTAGGACACGAGGGGTAGTGGATACGCGAGGTGGGGGAAAGGTCAGTGGTTAGAAGCGATAGGCAGGTGTGGTTTGGAGCTGCTTAGCCCTGCGGGCTTCGGCCTGTCTGAACTGGTTGGCTTGGTGCCTTCTCTCCTTCTTTCTTCTCTCACGCTGATCTGTGGGGCGTCTGCTCTCACCTGGTCCTTTCGTTCTGTGGGCCTTTCCTTCGGGTGTTTGTTCCCGTTTCTTTGTTGTTCTCGCTCGTGGCTTCCGTGGTGGGCTTCTCGTTCTGGGGCATTTTAGGGGGTATTCCTAGTCTCGCGCCGGCTATTGTTCTGGTTCAGGTTGTGAGTGTGGCTAGGGAATTAGAGGATAGTTTAGGGGGGTACAAGGATAGGTCCTTCCCTTCTATTTGTTGAGGTTAGTGAACGAACTGAGTTGGCATGTTATAACGTTCTTATGGCGTCTTTACAGGGGGACGGTTGTAAATTGTAAAGGGGGTGGTTTGAGGCTAGGCGCCGCGCCACTCGTGACCTAGGGTAGTGAGCCTTAATGCGCTGGACATAGAGGTGGCATTTCCCTACGATCGAACAGGTAGGGTGGTGTGTGCAGCGGGGCATGAAGGATAAGCGGACAGGATGACCCAAAACAGGGTACCACTGAGCATAGGGTCACGAAGCAAAATAGAGTAGCGTGGATTGTGGATACGAAGGAGGTGAATGGAAGACGTATAACAATTGTGGAAAAGTAAATGGAAGAGAGGAACACAATGGCGGATAAAAGATAATTAACCTAAGGATTGAATACATGCATGAATGACGACATTATAGCCGTCGTCCTAATAAGATGATGAAACCGGGTTGGTATGCACGTGGCACAATACGACACAAGGACAGTGCCGCTATGTCGTATCAATACTGGTGGCATACTCCGGTTAATATTATATATACACTTAGTTACTAGAAGAACAAGGCAAGGGGGGGCGACTGAGCACGGGGGTACATATATCTATACTCGTCATGGAGAGAGAGATACGAGGAAGCTTTCCTGCATCTCTCCTGATAATCGTCTGCAGATTGGTCATAGTGAATTTATCCGAATTAACAGGCCTAAATCAATACAATAACTGGCATAGGGTTATCGGGTGTATAGAGTCGTGGTTAAAGGTTGTTACATAACTCGTAACTAACTTATCTAAATCAACAGGCATAAATCACTACAAGAACTGGCAAGGGCCACAAATTGACAGACGAACAAAACAACGGGAGGTTAGAGACATAGAATTGCTAGAATTGGGGGGGGACTATGATTGTTATATAACTAAATACAGGGCTGACGTAATCACGATCTGATTTGGTGTGAAATGGAAGCTAAGGTGTCTTAGATAGCCTCGAACCTACACAATGAAAGTATTCTAGCCTGTATGGTGGTTACATAATTAAATACATACTTAGGTGGTACATCAAGAATATCAGTGAGTAAAGTATTGTGGTTTGTATATTTGAAGACTGTCATTGAGAGACGTATAATATGTGGAATGAATTGAGAGAGAGAGAGAGAGACCAAATCGGGAATGGAAAAGGGGCCTGGGATCTCATTGGGGATGGGAGTTTCTCTCTCAGGATTTTCGTTCCTGTGGCTCGTTAGGGTTGGAGGTTTCGCTCTCAGGTTTTTCGTTCCTGTGGTATTTTACCTATAAAGCTGAGGGACGAGTGGCCCAGGTACATTTGGTCACCAAGACCAGATCAGAGATCATCTCCAAAGGAGGTCTGGTTGGCCTATCCCCAGCTCCTGTACACAGCTGTAGTGAAGTCCAGCATAAAGCAATAGAAGCCACGAAACTGAGCCTGGTGGATGAGAATGGAAGGAGAAGCCAGCTGTAGCCATATGTGGTGTCTGAAACCCAGTGGTGACAGCCAAGTTTCCTGTCACCCTGTGATTACATCAGCGGTGCATGCTTACTCTACAGTCACCTGGCGGTGACCATGGTATTTGGCGCACATGCACCCATCATTGCCTCGACCCTGTTCCTGCAAGACGTCGGCAAGTTTAGTAGAAAATAAAACATTTCAGGGACGTAATCTGTTTTCGTCCTTGTTTTATGGACGGTACAAAGGCTGAACACGGGCGGATGATGAACGGTAGGAAGGCGGGAAACTCGCTTTTGCATGCCCCCAGCATGACTTCGCACAGACCCCCCTCCGTCGACGTGGACCTCCCACCATCTTCATTTTGGCCCACCCACGCCCTACGGCCATCTTGTGAAGGTGCTGACCTAGGACCGACCTTTCCACCTTGTTTAGACACGTTAAAAGGCCACGCCTTGACTCATTTTGTCCATGATTTCGATTACCTTTCCCTGACCTTGCAGGATTTTGCACAAAGTTTTGCGAAACACACAATCTGGAAGGGTAGGGACGCCAGTATAACAGACCCTTTACCCTATTTAGTTATTAAGGTGACATTTTGTCAGAGCTGGGCACCACAAACAAAAAGTCAAGTCAGCAAACACAAATCAGCAAACCCAGAACATAACTTCAGCAAACACAAATGTGCAAACCTTGTGAAATTTCTAGTCCTCAAATGCAAATATGCAAACGCAAACAGTTTTTTATTAATTTTAAATTTAAACTACAGAATCAAGGGTAAATCAATAAATTCAATCTCTAATGTCAATAAATATATATATTTACTTAAATATAATGTTGCCCAACTTCCATGGACCTCAAGGATATACATACAGGCTTTTAACCCATAACTAGCGGCGCGCAAAATAAGTCGAGTATAATAAATCTGGACTATCTGGCGGCGCTCGACATAGGTCGTGTGGCAATTTCAGCACGTAATGTTGCTGAGAGAGAGAGACAAGTGGTGGCAGGAGAGCAGCGAGCGTATGACTGCTCCAGACCACCGCGGCGAACCTACTGACACGAATCCCACCTCCTCCCTCCCTCTCTCACTCGCTACATACGGAATTGTATGGGGAAAGTGCCGAATTACATGCATTTTGCACTCGCGTTGCGTGGTTGTTGCAAGAAAACTAGCCATCATAAAAGGATCGTTATGGTGTCATTGGAAAGCTCTGTTTATGCCCTTTCAGGGATAGATACTTGTTTTATTCTCTGGGTCTTATTTAGGCATGAAAATGATCACGTAAACAGCCCTATTTTGGGTAAAAACACCCCGCTGGTGGCTACATATTATATACCGCCTAGGCCGCTCTTAAGGTGTTAAAGCTTGGAAATTGCTGTAAATTGCCAAAACATTCCAGAACGTCACCCGCAGTGAAAGGGTTAATATATATAGCATAGGCCACTTAGTTTGTCCACATGGGCAGTAAAACGTTGGGGCAACTTGTTTATGGGGAGAGTGCTTCAGTAATAATCAGTATTCGCAATTCCGCACCATTCAGGAGGAGGTACGCCGGATCACAGAGGTGCAAGGAGGCGATTTATTCGTGGTCCCCCCTTTGGGAATGGCAATAGGCTATATATGCCTAGATAGGTCTACTTTGGATAGATTAAGTAATTTAATAGAAAATAGCCTAGGCCTATTAATTTTAAGCTCAGAATAAAGGCCTAGCTTCAGATCAAAATTTAATAACATTATATTGTATGCTAAATTTAGTCTAGGCCTATATGATACTTTCAAAATTAACACTTTCTACTTGACACTAATAAAATGAGTGTGATTATAGGCCTAGGCCTATACATATAAGTTAGAACATGCTATATTTAGCCTAGGCCTACATGCTTTGAGGCATTTTGATGGAATTAGTGACTGATTATAGCCTAGACCTAGGCCTAGGCTATAATATATTAAAGTTAGAACATGCAATATTTAGCCTACATGCTTTGAGGCATTTTGATGGAATTAGTGATTATAGCCTAGACCTAGGCTATATAGGCTATTTAGAAGTTAGAACATGCAATATTTAGCCTACATGCTTGGAGGCATTTTGATGGAATTAGTGATGGACTGATTATAGCCTAGACCTAGGCTAGCCTATATATATATAGAAGTTAGAAAATGCAATATTATTTAGCCTACATGCCTTGAGGCATTTTGAAAGGATTAGGGTAGCCTAGGCCTAGCCTAATAAAATTACTTATATTAGTAATTAGCCTATAGGCCTAGGCTATATTTAGAAGTTAGAACATGCAATATTTAGCCTACATGCTTTGAGGCATTTTGATGGGATTAGTGATTATAGACCTAGGCCTGGCTATATAGCCTAGTTAGAAGTTAGACTTAGCCTAGGCCTACATGCTTTGAGGCATTTTGATGGGATTAGGGTAGCCTAATAACATTAGTTTAGGTTAAAAATTAACAGGCTATCAATCAAATTAACGATAGCCTAACTTTATAATCTTAAATTAGGCTAGATTATAAAGTTATAAAGCCCTTCTCCAGAGACATCTTCTTGGTAATTACAGGCCCATAGAAGGTTTCTAGGTGGGGCCAGGGGTGGCTTAGGTCCTCGATTTCTGCATGCTCTGCAGCATCACTGTCGGATGATGGTGGTGAACTGCTCCCCATGTTGTTAGCAGCTGCGGTAGGCATGATGCTAGACTCCATGTTCACTTCAATAGGCCGAAAATATAAACAAAGTTGAAGTGCTAGCAGGTTGGAACTCTTGGACTGCTGTGTGTTGTAGATGTTAGCTCGACGTTTGCTACTAAGTAAGTGAACAAACGTGAAGAGTCGATGTATAGGCCTAGATTCCAGAACACAGGTAGTTGGCTTGGTCACATGACTTTTTTGGCTGGAGCTGCAGGAGCGGCCCAGGGCTGGCTGGCGGCTGGAATTTTT
Source organism: Paralithodes platypus (assembly GCA_032716605.1). Classification (NCBI taxonomy): domain Eukaryota; kingdom Metazoa; phylum Arthropoda; class Malacostraca; order Decapoda; family Lithodidae; genus Paralithodes; species Paralithodes platypus. The sequence goes on from CM064518.1 coordinate 7,018,785, forward strand.
ATTTTGCGGACTCGAGGTTTGCAACATGGAGGTACTTTTCAGAGCTTCAAACCCGCAAATAGGCAGCCATTTTGGCGCCAACGCTAATTCGCCAACAAAATGACACTTCCGCCATGGCGGAATTGGCTATTTGCGGAAGTGTTGGCTAAAGTGCCCAGCTCTGCATTTTGTTTTGGGGTGGGGGGGGGGGGGGGGGGGGGGGTAAGATGATCGTGTAACAGATGTGTATAGTGATGTGTTTTGTTATGTGGGAGCAATTGGCATTTGGAAAGGGGTTTATTATATAACGGGTGTGGATATTATTGAATTTGTATTATATTAGATGGTTTTGGCATCAATCTATCATTGTAACCAACCTAAGTGTCAATGATAGTTGATGATAAATATTAAAGAAAGTAAAGATATTGGTTTTGATTAACGTTGTTGAAGAATTATGTATTTCAATTAGGTTCAATGTGTTCATAAGTGATTGATGAGATAGCAGATATTGTAGCGATAAGATTAGCAGTTATCTTGAAGTTCTCGATTTATGTATGTGAAGGCAACTATTGTGCAAATTAATGCTTACTTTGGTGAGTCTGACGAGAGGTTAAGTGGGTTGGACGGAATTCTCTACAAACCCATGTTGAATAGGCTACTGGCAGGCAACCTTTAACGGGAGTAATATCCAAAGTAGAGTACTGCGCTACCAATAAGAATAAGTCATACTTAGCTTTAGACTTCTAAATTGGAGGAAAGATTGTCTAACCCTAGGACCAGGTTAAAACTGGAGATATTTATTGTCACGGCCCTACAGTGTTGAACCCAAGAGATTAAAATTCAAACACCGGCAACACGCTATCTGACTACGGACATAACACCTAAATGGTTATTAACACAACAATGAAGAAAAGGATGATATCAAACACCACTAATTTTCTTATTAATTAAATTATAATTAACTAGGGTAAACAAACAGGTTGACAAGCACAATAATTCAGTTAATCAAAGCAATGATCTTTGATACAAAACACCAGAATGAACACCCGAGTAACAATGCATAAGAATTGACTAAACACCGAATGCAAGCTTTAAGTAAATGCACTCGTTACAAGGAATAAACACACTGAGAGGACACTGAAGACAAACGGTATCAACACTTAGTACACTGAATATAAACTGTGAATTACAACTCAATCACAAATCAACACACACCATAAAACACCACTCACGGATATTTAATTAACATTGATTGACAGGCTACCGTGTTTAGATAATTATCGCCAGATAACGCTCGGACGACGTATTTACTCAAAGACACGAATCAGTGTCCTCTAAACAAACACATGAACACACACCAACATAAACGCACACCAACATAATATAGAGCACCACACACACACTAGGACTCGTTACACATACACAATAATATGATTGCTGTCTCATCTCCCTTCCAAGGACACCAAACAATACACTCACCTAAGTGTTGTTTCGCTGGCCAGCTTGCCAGAATGTACTCGTACTCACTAGCGCTCGCCAGGGCAGTGAAATGGGCTATAATAATCATAGAACGATGTTCTTTCTTTCTTAGTGTTTATGTTGTCACAGACAGATCAGTGGTGGTCTTTATTCTTGTCTGTGACACTTGGAAGTATTTTATATCATTGATAGAGTATAAAATATGTAGAGTGAATTGCAAGGAGAGAGAGCGAGAAGGAGCAGCGAGGTGGTAGTGTGTGCGTGTGTATGTACGTGTGCATCCCTCGCTTGGGCTGTGCCACCCGCTCGTGATTGGCCGGCGGGCCTGATGCGTCATATGACGCCTGCTCTTCATGATGTAGTCGTCTCTGATTGGAGGCCGCTGTCTTAGTAAGGTGGTGCGGGCATCCTTCCCGCGTGCCTCTTCAGAGCTTGGTATGTTGTGCTTGGTCCTAGACGTGCCTTGCAATCTGTCCCCAATCTAACCCTCTTTACTACTGTTTCTCTCTCTGAACTTCTTCTTTTCCATACTTCTTGTCTTTATTCAATTACTTATCCCTTCTTACACCGAATGCAAGCTTTAAGTAAATGCACTCGTTACAAGGAATAAACACACTGAGAGGACACTGAAGACAAACGGTATCAACACTTAGTACACTGAATATAAACTGTGAATTACAACTCAATCACAAATCAACACACACCATAAAACACCACTCACGGATATTTAATTAACATTGATTGACAGGCTACCGTGTTTAGATAATTATCGCCAGATAACGCTCGGACGACGTATTTACTCAAAGACACGAATCAGTGTCCTCTAAACAAACACATGAACACACACCAACATAAACGCACACCAACATAATATAGAGCACCACACACACACTAGGACTCGTTACACATACACAATAATATGATTGCTGTCTCATCTCCCTCCAAGGACACCAACAATACACTCACCTAAGTGTTGTTTCGCTGGCCAGCTTGCCAGAATGTACTCGTACTCACTAGCGCTCGCCAGGGCAGTGAAATGGGCTATAATAATCATAGAACGATGTTCTTTCTTTCTTAGTGTTTATGTTGTCACAGACAGATCAGTGTGGTCTTTATTCTTGTCTGTGACACTGGAAGTATTTTATATCATTGATAGAGTATAAAATATGTAGAGTGAATTGCAAGGAAGAGAGAGAGGAGCAGCGAGGTGGTAGTGTGTGCGTGTGTATGTACGTGTGCATCCCTCGCTTGGGCTGTGCCACCCGCCCGTGGCCGGCGGGCCTGATGCGTCATATGACGCCTGCTCTTCATGATGTAGTCGTCTCTGATTGGAGGCCGCTGTCTTAGTAAGGTGGTGCGGGCATCCTTCCCGTGCTCTTCAGAGCTTGGTATGTTGTGCTTGGTCCTAGACGTGCCTTGCAATCTGTCCCCAATCTAACCCTCTTTACTACTGTTTCTCTCTCTGAACTTCTTCTTTTCCATACTTCTTGTCTTTATTCAATTACTTATCCCTTCTGGTTCTGCATACGACTTCCATAGTCGGCCAGTCGTATTACCAGCACCAGTTCTCACATATATGTTTTGCACTAGCTTTAGGGATTATTAGAGTCATAGTCACATGGTATCATAGTATTGGGGTGCTTCTAATTATTGAGTTGTTCTTTCCTACTATTCAATGCTAGACAGTCGTTGGTCGTTGTCTGAGTTATGTATGTGGCAAGTCAGAGCCCGTACGACTTCGACGGAGCTAGGAAGCCTGTAACCCTTGTGCATATTTTTCCTTTGTGAGTGTTGCAGCATACAAGCGAAGGGCTTTTGCCTACTCTTGCTCGTATGCTTGCTACCTCATTTTGTTGACCTTTGTGGAGCGCCAGGGTAAGACCAGATACTTGAGATCTGGACTTACCAAGAGAGCCTCCTAGTCACTTAACGTAACATAAGGGAAATCTGTTCAAGGGGAGATAGTAGGCTACGAGCATGCTTGCGCTCTGCCTAGGTTCCTTGTACCTTTTATGCCACTGCTAGACTTTATTAGTGAGAAAGACAGCATTGTGTTTATTAACATTAATTGCGTTTGCTTTAGGAATTATTCACGCCTTATTTTAGCCTGCGAGAGACAGGCGAGGAGGTGGAGAAGGTGGAGTTGTTTAACGGCGTTCGGGTGGTGAACAATGAGGAGGATGCTCGGAGATTTTTGGAGGAGCCTGTGACGGCGAACCTGGTGTCGGGACTGGACCGGTACGGACTGCAGTGTGTAGCCACGGTCTTAGGGTTTTCTGGTACTAGCAGTTTGTCGAGAAGTGAGCTGGTTACCTGTGTGCTGGGTGGGGTGCATGGGGGTTCGGGTGGAGCGGGAGCTGGGGCACCTTCGTCCCAGCCCCCATTCCACTCAACTCCTATCATGGCGCCCCCTCGGGGTCCGGTGCCGAGTAAGTTCCCGCAGGCCAATGTCCGCTGGTGGTTGGGTATGCCTCTAGGTGACTCACGGGGTGAGTCCCCGATAGTAGCACCCCCTCTTCAAAGTTTGTCTCCCGAGATGTTGTTCCAGCTCGAGCTCGCCAAACTCGAGCAGCGGAAGCATGAGGCTGAGCTCCAGCAGCGGCAGCGAGAGGCTGAGCTCAGGCAGCAGCAGCAGCAGCGAGAGTCTGAGCTCAAGTATAAATATCAGGATGAGTCTGCAAGGTATTGTGCCGATATAGACCTAGAGAAAACTCGTGTAGAGGTGACGAGGAACCGGGTCGTCCAGGGGGGTCGACCCCATGACCAGTCCCTGTCGCATCTACTAAAGTTGGTTCCAGTGTTTGATGAGTTAGGAGTTACAGAATTCTTTCTCCGTTTTGAGAAAAAGTGCCGGGAGCACCAATGGCCCGAGGAGAAGTGGGCAGCCCTTGTTTCTTCACGATTGACGGGGAAAGCACTCAAGGCGTACGATGATTTACCCCTAGAGTCTTGCATTGACTACGAGGTATTGAAAGAGGCTGTCCTGAGGGCGTATGAATTGCAGCCAGAGACCTATAGGCTGAAGTTTAGGGCTGTTCCTAAGAGAAAGGAGAGTACTTTCCAGGAACACGCTAGAGAGCTGTCAGATGCGTTTGAGAAATGGATAAGGTCGGAGAAGGCAACTACTTTTGATGCAGTAAAGGAATTAGTGTTGTTAGAACAATTTTTCAAATGTACTGGCAGTGACTTGACTCTTAACCTGAAAGAAAAGCAACCTAAAACTCTGCAGAAGGCGGCTGAGCTGGCTGACCTCAGGGTGTCATTGATTCGTGGGTGCGGGTCTGCACAGAGAGCTGAGGCAGGTAACCAGGGGCGTACCACTCCACCCCCCCGAATTAATGACACAACAAATTATCCTATTAAGAGTACTGGTGCCAATTTTGATCCCAAGTCGAAACCCTTCCCGTTAAAGAAAGGCCAGGGCCCTTCCTCACCTCAGAGGAAGTCCAAGAGCGAAGTGGAGTGTTTCAAGTGTCATGAGAAGGGGCATATTGCGCGCTCATGTCCGAGCACACCGCCTACAGCAGTGGTGTCACTAGTGAGCAACATCGGTGTGTCTTTGAGTCTTTGAGGTCTTCCGCGTTTGCCCGGGGTAATATGTCGGTTGCGAAGTCACAGTCGGTGCAGAAGCAGCAGGAGGGCTCGTCACCCATCCGAGATGCTTTTTGTGGTCATAGGGGGCACAGTACTGTGAGGGGGGCTGGTGTGGAGCATAGGCTTGAGTTGCTGCATGATACAGGCGCTTCCCAGACACTTATTAAGAATTTCACTGGCAAGCCTATTAACGCGGCTCGGGTTGTGGTGGTTCAAGTCATCAATGCTACGCGGTCTTACCCGCTGGTCAGAGTGGAGCTAGAGGTGGACGGTGTGACACAGGAGTTGGATGTGGGTGTTGTGGAGAAATTGCCAGTTGAGGGGGTCGACTTCCTTCTCGGTAACGACTTTGCGGTGCCTGCTTCCGAGGTTCCACCCTTAGTCGTTGCCGAGAGGGCGGCCGACACTAGTAGGGAGGGGCAAGAGGGGCTCGAGAGATCTCAGTCCGCTCAGGTGTCACAGCCTAGTACCCAGGTTTCAGACCAGCGGAGGAAGGGTCGGAAGGAGAAAGTCAAGGCTGGTGATCGGGTTGAGAGTTTGGACCCAGCGACACTCCTTGGTGACTCGGTACTTGCACCAATTTTGAGCTCCGGAGTGGCCCCAGAACCTGTCCCCCCTAGTGACATGGTAGGGCGTGATGGCACTCCGCGACAGAGTAGTTCCCAGGTGCAACTATAAGATCCTAGTCTTGAGAGTTGTGGGAACGGGGCTATTGAACTCGATGAGGACGGGGAAGCATGTCATGTGAACCTGTTGAAGGAGTTTGTGAGGCAACCACCTGAGCAGCCTACTGTCCCTGTGTTGGTCTGCAGCGGCCAAGGTGGAGAAGGAGAGTTGCGCAGTGAGACACAGGTGGTGGAAAGTTGGGATTGTCATGTCTCGGCGGATCAGTGGGCGGGGAACACGAGGCAGGTGGCTGTGGAAGCGCTTGAGCACCGCCTGAGCAACAGTGTGCAGCGATCCAGCACCTGCCCGGTTCATACCCCAGTTTGTGCCGAGCACCCAGGCCTCACAACTCATGCGGTGCACGATGTTCCGCTGGCAGGTCACTTGGGTGTGAGTACACCGTTGGCCTCGTTGTTTCAGTTGTTCAAGGTGGGCGACGAGGCTTTGGCATGGTTGTCAGGTCTGGGTCGACCCGTGGCTGCTAAGGGTGGTGGTCAGTATCAGGCCATTAAGCACATTGGTGAGGTTAACTATGGAGTAGATACGCCCGATCGTCGCATAGCCTCCCAATGCTGCCCTAGTAAAATGCAACAGCCCTACCATAGACCGACTGTATCTGGCCGTGGCGCTGAAGGCGGTGATGCTGCGCAGGCAGATGTAGTCGCAAGGAATGCGGGGGTGCGCATGTACGGTATCGGCGGGGAAGCATTAGCACTTATGAACTGTGGGAGTGACTGTACAGGTGGTACAGATTGTCCCGCTCATGACCTGACTGTTTTAGGGACAGAGGTGGAGAAGGAGGGAGGCTATAGTTTAGAAACTGCGGTCCCGGCTGGGTTGTGGGAGGGCAATGAGCATGTTGTTCTTCGAGATAAGTTGCAACCTCTTGTTCCTAAGCGCCAAGAGAAGTTGTTTACTAGGCTGTGGCAGTACGTCCGCATGTTTGTTGATTCTCCAGGCCTGATGTCCGGGGGGGGCACCCGACATAGAGGCTGGAGACAGTGCAAAGCTCAAATTGGCTCCCTACCGTATAAATCCTGCTCAACAGCCTGTCGTGAAAGCAGAGCTAGACTTCATGTTGGAGAAGGGTCTGAGCGATAAAGGATATCGTGAGTGGTCGTTGCCAGTGACTTTGCAACCTGAGTTGAGTGGCAAGATCCGTGTTTGTGTTGATTGCAAAAGTGTGGGTTCATTATCCCTGACAGACGCCTATCCATTACCCAGAGTTGACGACCCCATAGACCGCATCGGGGCTGCCTCGTTTTTCACTAAGGTGGAAATAGTGAAAGGTTATTGGCAGGCCCCGTTACCGGAGAGAGCGAAGAGAATTGCCAGTCTTGTGATGGACTGGGCAGGTTATCAGTGTCAGGTGTGGTTTTTCTGCCGGAACACAAGTTGGATGTGTGGCATGTTAAGGGCACTGATAATGTTCTGGCTGATTGTTTGTCACGGGTGGGTATGTTTTAAGGAGAACCCTCGCCGTTCAGTCAGTATGTTTGAGAGTGGAGAAAAATTAGGCTTGCCCCTGTAGTGCAAAGCCGCCAAAAACACTATTAAAAATATAAAAACCTAACATAAAAACTCTTTCTTTTTGATAGTATAATGAAGTGTTTTATGTTTGTGATTGTGCCTTGTTTTCACACCTTGGGGGAGTAGCTGGGTGATGCGGGGTTGGTGGGCATTCTGTCTGGTCAGATGTGGCGTTCACCTGAGGTTAAAACGTCCCACATCTTGGGCGGGGTGTTACGCTGGCCAGCTTGCCAGAATGTACTCGTACTCACTAGCGCTCGCCAGGGCAGTGAAATGGGCTATAATAATCGTAGAACGATATTCTTTCTTTCTTAGTGTTCATGTTGTCACAGACAGATCAGTGGTGGTCTTTATTCTTGGCTGTGACACTTGGAAGTATTTTATATCATTGATAGAGTATAAAATATGTAGAGTGAATTGCAAGGAGAGAGAGCGAGAAGGAGCAGCGAGGTGGTAGTGTGTGCGTGTGTATGTACGTGTGCATCCCTCGCTTGGGCTGTGCCACCCGCTCGTGATTGGCCGGCGGGCCTGACGCGTCATATGACGCCTGCTCTTCATGACGTAGTCGTCTGTGATGGGAGGCCGCTGTCTTAGTAAGGTGGTGCGGGCATCCTTCCCGCGTGCCTCTTCAGAGCTTGGTATGTTGTGCTTGGTCCTAGACGTCCCTTGCAATCTGTCCCCAATCTAACCCTCTTTACTACTGTTTCTCTCTCTGAACTTCTTCTTTTCCATACTTCTTGTCTTTATTCAATTACTTATCCCTTCTGGGTCTGCATACGACTTCCATAGTCGGCCAGTCGTATTACCAGCACCAGTTCTCACATATATGTTTTGCACTAGCTTTAGGGATTATTAGAGTCATAGTCACATGGTATCATAGTATTTGGGTGCTTCTAATTATTGAGTTGTTCTTTCCTACTATTCAATGCTAGACAGTGGAGGGTATCCTTGGTCGTTGTCTGAGTTATGTATGTGGCAAGTCAGAGCCTGTACGACTTCGACGGAGCTAGGTAGCCTGTAACCCTTGTGCATATTTTTCCTTTGCGAGTGTAGCAGCATACAAGCGAAGGGCTTTTGCCTACTCTTGCTCGTATGCTTGCTACCTCATTTTGTTGACCTTTGTGGAGCGCCAGGGTAAGACCAGATACTTGAGATCTGGACTTAACAAGAGAGCCTCCTAGTCACTTAACGTAACATAAGGGAAATCTGTTCAAGGGGAGACAGTAGGCTACGAGCATGCTTGCGCTCTGCCTAGGTTCCTTGTACCTTTTATGCCACTGCTAGACTTTATTAGTGAGAAAGAAAGCATTGTGTTTATTAACTTTAATTGCGTATGCTTTAGGAATTATTCACGCCTTATTTTAGCCTAGGTTGATGCATAGTGCACAACCCAGTTTGGCTGTTACGTTGGCTAAGGAAGTACTGTTTTGAGTGGCTATTATTAGTGTTGTCACAGAGTTGTTGCACTCCCTTGTTTTATATATATGTATCCTACTTGTTGGTGTATTTAAGATCCACGCTTTGGTGTCCTGCCCCTGCATTATTTCTGTTCTATATTCGACGAGCATCTTAGAGCATCAGACGTTTTCAGAAGATTCCATATCTGTTTGCTGTAGGACTAGACTTCCAGTGTTTTCATAGAGCATTGAAGAGTTTAGTGTTGAGTTCAGACTCACACTAAAGTTAACGTAAGCATATACTCCTTTATTAAATCTTGTCATAAGTTTATTTAAGCATTGCTATTACTTGAGAGCATTTTATTAACGTAAGTAACTCCTGTTGTGAGTAGGCTTTGCCATCACCGGAAAGCCTTTGTAGAAGTGCACTAAACCCAGTTAATTGATACCCCGTTATCCAGTAGATTAACTCTGGAGGGTTTAAGTGTTTTGTTCACCGGCTTAATAATTCGAGGGTTTGGAATTAGCGTACCGTTGTTACAGATATAGCCTATCTTCTAGTCCAATATTAAGTGCCCTTGTTTATTTCGTAGTGCCGGTCGTAACAGTGTCTTAACTCACGAAATTAGAAGACAGCAAACACGAACACACAGGGGTGGACCCAGACCGGAGCGAGGGGGACTCTTTCCACCTCCGTCCTCTGCCAGGCTCAGGACAACACTAATTCTGTACCCTTGTTTCCTAACAGACATCTCCTTCCTAACCTCTAACTTTCGGCAAGCAAATGGAGTCACACAAGTGTTTTAACAGAGTCACACAGGCTCCTTATAATGTCTCTCATGTCGTGGGAAGCATCTCCAAGATGTCAATATGCCCATACTTTCCCTTTCTCACGGGGCCCCTCAGTGTTGACCACCCGATACCATGTTTGTTTGTCTGGGTAGATTAGCACCGCTTGACTCTCTCTCGTCTCTGCTTCTCGGCTACACCTCACACCCATCCCCTTAAAAATAAATTTGACAGCGGCAAATTTAAGCATTCACATACATATTTTAAATGCGGGACAGGTGGTCAGCAATGACATTACATTTCCCTGGAACATGAATGATATTGAGGTGGTACTCATGCAAGAACATACTCCACCTTGCAAGCATTTTGAACAAAGTTAATGTTCTTGCTGTCACCCGACACAGGATGTTTTACTTTATGACCATCCCCTTGCAACAAGACTGCACCTGTCCCCAAATCACTTACATCCACAGCCAGTTTGAACTTGGCACAACCCACATGGTCAATACATTCCTTAATTCTAGGCAAATGGAAAGTGTCACTCTTGGTGATATCATTGACTTTCTTTACATCAATGCAAAACCTTGCTGACTCACCTGGTTTTTCTATGAGAGTGACGGTGAAGGACCATTCACTCTGGCATGGCTCTCTGAGGTCGCGTTGCAGCGCGTCATTGACCTCCTGGCGCGTCACCTTGGCTCTCTCGGGGTTGACTCGGCACGGTCGCAGCTTGACAGGCTCAGCATCTGCCACGCCCAAGTCACATTTCATCACCATCGTCCGGCTCGGAGCATTCCGGGGGACACCCTCCAACATCTCACCATGCTCTGCAACACTATCAGCAGCCACAGCAGCACCCGTGTCTTCCTTCACTGACATGTGTCCAGCCAAACCACCGTCATGTGCAAGAGCAAGACTCGTGATCTCCTCCCGGTACTCCTTGGGCACAACCACTTGTTCCACCGTTCTCCAATCCCTATCCTCTGCTACACAATCAAGAGGGAAATTTTTGTGTATAGGCACCTCATTAATCACACCACACATCTAATAATTTTCTGCAGTCTCCTTCATTCACTGCAACTCTGGATCCGTTTTCTGCAACTCTGACAACTCGGTTATATGGTGACTAGTTAATGAGCTTATATCAGGTGTGCTCTCCTTACCTAAGACATATCCACTCTCTCTCACACCTTCATTTAGCGATAACAATTTATCTAGCCCCACCTCATTAGGGCCCTCAAGTACACTTTGCACCCTTGCAACATCGTTCTTTGCCAGCGAGAACAATTTCTCTAGTCCCAACTCATTAGGGCCATCTAGCACACCTTGCACATCACTCTTTGCCAGCGAGAACAATTTCTCTAGTCCCATCTCATTAGGGCCATCTAGCACACCTTGCACCCTTGCAACATAATTTTTCGCCATTGCCACATTCATCCCATTATATTCGTGAGACATGGACCCGAACACAGTACAAACAGGAAATGCAGCTGGCATCTTCTTCAGCTCTCCCGTTGAAGCACAATCAGTAGGCCTGAACACAATTATGGGAGAAACATTCACCTTCCTCCTTGCCAAATCATTTCCAAACACAAGATCAATCCCAGGCACTGGCAATTCATTCATCAGTCCCACAGTCACCATTCCCGTCACGAGCCCTCTTCTCAGCTCCAAGGTTATGAGTGGCACAGACAGACTGCCTCCCACACCATGAATGAGGATGCTTTTACCCTCATACACAAATTTCTCCAGCACCTTCGTTCTCATGAGCGTTTGGGCTGCACCTGTATCTCTCAAGATCTTCACAGGTTTAATCTCATCATTCTTACAAACAGATACATACGACACAAAGGTGTCATCCCTCTTTCTCTTCTCCTTCTCCTCCTTTTCCTCATTCACACAGACTTTCCCCAGGATGGACATCAGAGCTACAGATTTAAAGTCTTTCATGTACTCAGCCTTACTGTTATCTGCCATAGGCCTATCCCCCATGCCCTTACGCCTCTGTTTAAGGAAACAATCACTTTCTACGTGACCAGCTTTATCACAGTAGAATCACGTCAAATCTCTCCTTACTTCCCTCTTATTTCCGACAGTGGTAGGAGAAGCAGTGGGCTGCCATGGCTTTTCATTCCATTTTTGAGGTGGAATTTTCGGAGCCTGGTTGGTAACACTGTCAGTGGTTGGTGACCTTGATGACTCAGGGTAGTGGTAATTGTTTCCCCTACTGTTGCATGCTTTACTGTCTGAACCTATTTTGCGCGTCAAGACAAATGCATCAGCGAGTGTGGCAGCCTTCTCGGGTTTCATGGTACCTCTTTCTAGGATATGTGAAGCTACTTCCCTATTGACTGTCCTACAGAAATCCTCCAAAAGAAAGAGCTCAAACATTTTATCATAGTTACCTTTGATCTCCCGAGAACGCAGCCACCTGTTTAGTTCCTTTTTCTTCTCATACATGAACTCCACATTCGTCAAATGATTTGGTTTATAGTGATTCCTAAACTGCAAACGGTAAGCTTCAGGCACTAATTCGTAGGCATGTAGAATAGTTTCCTTTACAGTCTCATAATCGTCACTCTGAGTCACGGAAAGAGCAGTGTAGGCAGCAAAAGCCTTTCCCTTTTACCCACTTTGTAACAAAAGAGCCCATTTCTCCCTAGGCCAGTCCATGTTGCTCGCGACTTTCTCAAAAGCCAAGAAGTATCCAGTAGGATCTGCCTTACTAAACGTTGGCACCATACGAACGTGCTTAGTGCCATCAAACGCACCGCCACCTCCCTGCCCGTTCCGTGTCCTGTTAGTCCCGTTAGCGCACTCAAGTTTTCTCTCCTCCAATTTAAGTCTAGCCTGTTCTGTGTGTTGTTTTTCCGGTTCCATTTGAAGTCTCGCCTGTTCTGTGTGTTGTTTTTCCCGTTCGGTTTGTTGTTTGGCTAACTCCAGTTGCATTCTGAGCAACTCTACTTGGTTGTCTGTGTTTTGTACCGGTTGTGATGGTGGTGTGTCTGTCACCATCTGTACCCCAGTGGCATCTAACCTATCCCTGGTGGTGGAAACTAGCCCTAGTTTCTCTAACACCCACGACAATAACTCCGCCTTAGTATCAGCGATTACGTTATCAATCTCCAACTTGTCTGCCACTAGTTTAAGCTCCTGCTTAGCAAGGCTAGAGACATTTTCGTAAGTGGGATCTGAGTTAAGAAACCTTTCTATGGCCTCATCGCTCATAAGAAACATCTTGGCCTGTTTTAATTGATCCGATTAAAGCAAAAACAAAATCGAATTCATGTACCAGAAACGAGAGATGAGTAGCAATGCAGTACACCATCAAATCGTCAGAGTTGTGATTCCAGTGAAAAGCAAAAACAATTGTTTTAAAAGTACTTAAGTTCGAGTCCCGGTGAACAGTCGTAAACAAAAAGACAAGTCCCTAACGCGGGTACAAGCTCGTATAATCCGGGCTCAAGGTCGCCAAATTCTTGTCACGGCCCTATAGTGTTGAACCCAAGAGATTAAAATTCAAACACCGGCAACACGCTATCTGACTACAGACATAACACCTAAATGGTTATTAACACAACAATGAAGAAAAGGATGATATCAAACACCACTAATTTTCGTATTAATTAAATTATAATTAACTAGGGTAAACGAACAGGTTGACAAGCACAATAATTCAGTTAATCAAAGCAATGATCTTTGATACAAAACACCAGAATGAACACCTGAGTAACAATGAATAAGAATTGACTAAACACCGAATGAAAGCTTTAACCCCTTCAGTACCGAGTTGTCCTTGTCCTTATAATCTGGATATTATTAGATTATTTGATCCAGCTTAGGGAGGACGTGTAGCAATCAAAACGGCTTCAAACTATCTCGATTATCCATTGTAGTTACCACGGTTTCCTCGTAAGCTATATAAAATCTTCTAACTAGCGCTGGAATAACACGAAATACATCATCGGTAAGGAAGGGGTTAAGTAAATGCACTCGTTACAAGGAATAAACACACTGAGAGGACACTGAAGACAAACGGTATCAACACTTAGTACACTGAATATAAACTGTGAATCACAACTCAATCACAAATCAACACACACCATAAAACACCACTCACGGATATTTAATTAACATTGATTGACAGGCTACCGTGTTTAGATAATTATCGCCAGATAACGCTCGGACGACGTATTTACTCAAAGACACGAATCAGTGTCCTCTAAACAAACACATGAACACACACCAACATAAACACACACCAACATAATATAGAGCACCACACACACACTAGGACTCGTTACACATACACAATAATATGATTGCTGTCTCATCTCCCTTCCAAGGACACCAAACAATACACTCACCTAAGTGGCTTAACTCACGAAATTAGAAGACAGCAAACACGAACACACAGGGGTGGACCCAGACCGGAGCGAGGGGGACTCTTTCCACCTCCGTCCTCTGCCAGGCTCAGGACAACACTAATTCTGTACCCTTGTTTCCTAACAGACATCTCCTTCCTAACCTCTAACTTTCGGCAAGCAAATGGAGTCACACGAGTGTTTTAACAGGCTACACCTCACAATATAATTATATATATATATATATATATATATATATATATATATATATATATATAGTAGGAAGTGTAAATTTGGACGTAAATGAATTGTTAAAATATGTATGTTATATATACAATTGAATGTAATTTATCAACTGAAAATGTATAAATAATATTATAATAACAATAATGAAATAAACATAACAATAATACTAACTAAATTAATGATCCCTGAAATTCGGTGTACATATCTAAGAGGGAGGCTTACAGAAAACCAGGAAAAGTACAAAACCGTATTTGAAAGATTTAAACAGGGTCATCTTGCAATGAACAAATTATCTAGAATTAACATAATACGTAGATATTTGAAATTTTACTTACACCGAACAATGGTGCTAACTACAGTGAACATTAAGCAGATAAAGAAGCTGCTATTCTTTGAAATGTATATCGTGGTAAGAATCTACAAGTTCTAATAGGAAAATAAGAATAGGAAAAACTGTGTTATCATACTGAAACGGTTAAGCGTATCACATGGACCCAACCTGGAGAACTCCGGATGAGACTTAATCAGTAAGTCTAGATATCATCACAAACACTTTTTACTTCATTCATCCTTTTGAATCAGTAATATTGGAATTACGTTGTGCTGTGCATAACTGATCTTAGAATAGTTTAGTTTTGATGTAAATCGAAATGTGGGTCAAGTGGCTTGTAGTCGAACCAATTAAACACCAAACCAATAGAATAGCAGGCTTTTCAAAGGCATTTCATACCATAATTTACCCAGCCTCTTTATACTTCAGGGTCTATAAATTAAGGGATCACTAAATGTGGGTAGTCAGGGGGTTATAAGTGTTTCTCATGGGGGGTAAGTAGCAGTGAAGGAAGAACAATAATGATGCAGGAGTTCTCTACCAAGTTGATGATCCGAGGTCAGGCCAGGCAGAAACCAGCAGTTTTTGTTTATATATATATATAATTATCATGATTGAGCTGTAATTCCTTAATTACTGTTGGCGAAGAAACTGATGAAAACTAAGGGTTATACAGAAAAGATTGTTTGCAAGATAAACTCCTATTTATGTTGTTTGAAAATTCTTTAATAACACCTTCGTATGTGGGGTAAAGACTAGGCTACCATGAAGCTAATTATATAAAATATTACATTATCGGAATGTTAAGTAACAAAGCTGCGACGCTCACCGCTTCCCCCAGAACCGCATGGCTTACTCGCTAGGACTCGCCGGGGCAGATAATGTAGCTACAGTCTACCTATCATTGTGTACTTTCCTTCTCGAGAAAGCTTGTGTTGCAGACAGTTCAGAACTGTTCTTTGTTTTCGTCTGTCACAATCCTTTCTATTTTATTTAGTCAATTGAAAGTATTGTGTTAAGTAGTTGAATGATGGGAAGGCGAGCGGGAGAGAGAGAGAGAGAGAGACCAGGTGGTGTGACTTGGTGGTGAGTGTGGCGCGTGGCTGGCCCCCTTACATAGGCCTCGCGGGATTCATTGCCTCCTGCCTAACACGGCCTACTAGGCGGCTGCTTACTGGGCGACTGTCGTGCGCCCTCGTGCCATTCCTGCGAACTGGGACTCCAGCCATGCGGTCCCTGGAAATATCCTGGTCAGATCCGTCCCAGACAGCATACTCTAAGCATCTCCCATGAACTGTTCCACACTCTTGTCTTAGAATCTTTCTCTCCTACTGCCTCTATCATTTCCACTACTTCCTCACCTTTTATTAACCCTTAACTAGCGGCGCGCAACATAAGTCGAGTATAATAAATTTGGACTATCTGGCGGCGCGCGACATAGGTCGTGTGGCAATTTCAGCACGTAATGTTGCTGAGAGAGAGAGACAAGTGGTGGCAGGAGAGTAGCGAGCGTATGACTGCTCCAGACCACCGCGGCGAACCTACTGACACGAATCCCACCTCCTCCCTCCCTCTCTCACTCGCTACATACTGAATTGTATGGGGAAAGTACCGAATTACATGCTTTTTGCACTCGTGTTGCGCGGTTGTTGCAAGAAAACTAGCCGTCATAAAAGGATCGTTGTGGTGTCATTGGCAAGCTCTGTTTATGCCCTTTCAGGGATAGATACTTGTTTTACGCTCTGGGTCTTATTTAGGCATGAAAATGATCACGTAAACAGCCCTATTTTGGCTAAAAACACCCCGCTGGGCGGTACATATAAATAGACCACCTAGCCCGCTAATAAGGTGTTAATATCAATCCCCCTCTGGTTCCATGCATCCACACCTTGAATTGGTGGCCAGACCGTATTATATGCTGGGTCTCATATTTCTTATGTACTAGGCTAAGGTTGAAGATAGTCATTGTCATTTTGGGAGATTGTATTGCTCGGACTGTCTCCATCAATCACTAATGTTTCTAACAGGGTTAAATAATGCTAGACTAGGGATCAGGTACCTTGCTGTTGGTGTTTTCACTGTGTGTAGGCTACTTTTGAGCTGCACGACACTACGGATTCTGTGGGTTACCTGGGTGGATCTTTTGTCTGTGTACCTTGGAGTTTAGACTGTGTAGTGCGTGAGGGCTGCTTGCCTAATCCACCCAACACTGTTCTAACTCTATTTGCTTTTACTTTGAGGGTCGCCAGGAGGATACTCGATACTTGTGATCGAGAATTCTCAAGAGAGCACCCCTTCATATTAACGTAATCAGGCCGCACAGACCCAAGGTCCACACTAGGCTAGGAGCTGCCTTGCTCCACCAGAATTCTGTACCTTTGCGCATCCCAGCTAGACTTTATTAACCCGGGTAGACATTAGCTGGATTTGATCATATACTCTTTTATGCATACCCATTATTTCTACACAAGCATTTTGAGGTCTAGGTTGCTGTAGAGAGACACAACCAGCATAGACCGGTTTTGTTAATAGGAGTACTACTTTTTCGTGGCGAGCATTATTACTGTTGCAACCGCTTATAATATTCTTGTGTCCAATAACATTATAGGTCCAGCCTTTTTGTGTATTTAGCCTACACGTGCATTGTCCTGCCTCCTGCTATTTTGTGGTTCCATTTCCGATACGTTCTTCTTAGTAGCATCCGACATTATTCAGAAGATTCCTTGTTCGGTGCTTGAGGACTTTACAACACTTTCTTTCATAAAGGAGTGACAGATATTATTGATTAAAGTAACGTTAAGTAAACCTTCTTCTTGTTTGCATTAGATCACTCTTTGTGATTTAATTAAGTTAACTATCTTTTCCTTGTGTACCATAACTAAGCAACCATATGTTATAGGTAATAGGCTGTTTCAGAGAACATCAGCCTATAGTAGAAGCACATAGATACTGAGAGTTAAGATACCCCGCTATCGCAGATATAACTCTGGAGGGTATATGTGTTCTTTGTTCGACGGGATTATATATCAGGGGTTGGATCTAGCGTTTCCGTTGTTGCATTTATGCCAGTCTAGTCCAATGTATAAGAGCCACTGATTTATACGAGACACGATCGTAACAAATGGCGACCTAGCTCAGGATTTGGTGAACTGACATATAATTGCAGGTTATTGTGCAGATATTTCTCACAGTTTAGGCAGTGAACATTTGTTGATTTTGTGGAATATTTTTTGAGGACATGCAAGAATTATTTTTTTTAGCAAAGTAATATAGCACTTAAGCGGTCTCCGAGAATTTTTTATTGTGAATATTGTGGTATAAGAGTTTGGGGTACTTCTTTTTGTATATCAAAGTGAAAAATCTTCAGTGAGCATCATGTCTTATAGCGGATCAGTGCAGGATGAGGACACAGTACGTGATGTAGAAGCTGAGGAGCAGCAGCATGGGCAGGTTGTTTACTTGGTGAACAGTGAGGAGGATGCAAGGAATTTTTTACAATGGCCTGTTACTTCCGACCGGTTAGTGGGTATAAATCGGTACGGTCTCCAGTGCTTAGCCGCAGCTATCGGTCATGTATGTACTAGTGGCATGACCAAGGATGACCTGATGACGTGTGTGCTGGGTGGGATGACTGGCGTACGAGGTAGGGTGAGTGCTCAGAGCCCTTTGGCCGAGCCTCCCCTTCCCTCGACTCCCAATCCTCCTATTGGAGTACCGACCCTGAGCACGCTTCCGCAGGTGGGTAGTGACTGGCAGGGTGGTTTGCCCCTGGGGGGATCACCGGGTATTTCTAACATCATTGCATCTCCTCCTCCTCAAGGTTTGACCCCGGAGATGCTCTTTCAGCTCGAGCTAGCTAAGATGGAAGAAAGAAAAGAGCTAGCTAAGATAGAAGAGAGAAAAGAGCTGGCTAGGATGCAGCAACAGACGAGGGAAGCTGAGCTTAGGACTGAACTAGAATCTACAAGATACTGTGCCGACATGGATTTAGAGAAGTCTCGTGTTGAGACGACGGGACAGCGACTCGGTACTGGAAACCGTGCGCATGATCAGTCTCTGTCGCATCTTCTCAAACTGGTCCCTGTATTTGACGAGTCTGGTGTCATAGAGTTTTTCAATAGATTTGAGAAGAAGTGCCGGGAGCATCAGTGGCCTGAAGTTAAGTGGGCGGCCCTTGTGTCCTCTAGACTCGTAGGTAAGGGGCTCAAGGCTTACGATGCACTGCCTTTGGAGTCCTGCGTTGTTTATGAGGAGCTCAAGGAGGCTGTCCTGCGGGCATATGAGCTACAACCCGAGACATATAGGTTAAAGTTCCGGGGTGTGACTAAGGGGCGAGACAGTACCTTCTTGGAGCACACCCGGGACCTGTCCGACGCTATGGGAAACTGGCTCAGATCAGAGAAGACAACTACGTTTGATGAGATGAAACAGTTGATGCTTCTAGAGCAGTTTTATAAGTGTACGGGCGGCGACTTGACTTTAAACCTTAAAGAGAAGAACCCAAGAACTCTCGTAGAAGCAGCAGAGATGGCTAATCGTCGGTTGTCACTAATTCGGGGGTGCGGCTCTGCACAGAGAAACGATGTAGGCGTTAAGGAGCGTTACCCTCCCCCTCCCCGGAATATGGACACACATTATTTAAAAGCAATGACACCAAGACTGATCACAAACCTAGCACCGCCCCGTTTAAGAAGGGTCAGGGGACTTTTACACCTCAGTATAAGTCCAAGGGGAAATTTGAGTGTTATCACTGTCACGAAGAGGGGCACATGGCAAAAGCTTGTCCGAGCAGACCTCCCATGGCGGCTGTGTCATTGGCTCGCAGCATTGGGGTGTTCCAGAAGTCTTCTATGTTTGCTGGAGGCATAAGATCAGAGGATGGAGCACCGCCAGTGAAGAAGGATCCGGAAGGCTCGAACCCTGTCCGCGATGCCATTTGCGACCATAGAGGGCATGGCTGCGTGAAGTGGGGGGGCAAGAAGCACGAGGTACAGCTTTTGCGTGACACCGGTGCCTCTCAGACACTCTTGAAGAATTTCACTGGTAGACCCATAAACGCGGCGCGGGTAGTTGTGGTGCAGGGATTTAATGCAACTAGGTCATACCCGCTTGTTAGAATGGAGCTTGAAGTTGACGGTGTGTCTCGCGAACTGGATGTGGGAATCGTGGAGAAATTGCCTGTTGGGGGTGTCAACCTCCTTCTCGGCAATGACTTTGCGGTGCCTGCTTCTAAGGTTTCACCCTTAGTCGTTGCCGAGGAGCTGGCCGACGTGAGTAGGGAGGAACAGGAGTGGGTTGAGAAGTGTCAGGTGCAACCAATGGCGTGTGTTGTAACCAGATATCTCGCATCCAGGGAGTCACAGCCTAACCAACAGTCTTCAAATAAGTGGAGGAACGGTCACGAGAAGGTGCTGAAAGCTGATACGGTGGAGAGTCTAGTACCAGCAGCGCTTCTCGGGGACTCAGTATTAGCACCGTTATTAGAGTCTGGAGAAGCACCACCACCTGTCACTGAGAGTGTAGAGGCAGGGCTTAAAGAGACTCAGAGGCAGCAACGGTATACACGGAGAGAGCAACGGGATGCAAAGTTCGATGTTGGGGAGGGCATGAGTTGTTTCGCAAACACTTAGACAGGCTAGCTCCCTCAGATATTCGCAAATTGCAGCTAGAAGACCCGGAGGTTCTAAAGTGTAGTAACGGTGCTGTCGAATTCGTAGAGGGCAGGGATGCAAAGTCTGGAGATTTTGTTTTCATTGATGGCATCTTGTATCGGCGATTCCAAGACCCGCAGAGAAGTTGGGAGGGTGGGTCAGGAGTGGTAGACCAGCTGGTCGTACCGAGGGTATGCAGGGATAGCCTACTTAGGTTGGCTCATGATGTACCGCTGGCGGGACACTTGGGTGTCCGTAAGACGGTGGCGGCTTTGGGAAACTGTTTTGGTGGCCTGGTTTGAGAGCACAAGTGGTGTCATGGGTGGCAATGTGCAGTGTGTGCCAAAAGGTCGGGAAACCTAACCAGAGCATCCCAAAGGCTCCGTTACACCCAATTCCCGTCAGTGGGCCTCCCTTTAGTAAAGTAGTAGTCGACATGGTTGGCCCCCTCCCCCCCACAAGTGCCGGAAATAAATATCTCTTGACAGTCATGGACGTAGCAACTCGGTACCCAGACGCATACCCGATGAGAAATGGTTTGGCGAAGACGGTGGTCCGTAACTTGCTATTATACTTCTCTCGGTACGGATACCCGCAGGAGATACAGTCAGACCAAGGATCGAATTTCACCTCCAACTTGTTCGTTCAGACAATGAAGCAGCACGGGATAGTCACTGTAGTGTCATCTGCTTATCACCCAGAGAGTCAGGGGGTGTTAGAGAGGTGGCATTCCACTCTAAAAAGCATGCTTCGCTGCTATTGTCTTGAGACCGGCAAGGACTGGGATCTTGGCCTGCCGTATGTGTTATTCGCTGCACGAGAGGTACCTGGGGAGAGTTTGGGGTTTAGCCCTAATGAGCTTGTGTTTGGACACCGCGTCAGAGGGCCTCTCCACATGGTAAAGGAGATATGGGAAGGCACCGCTAAACCATGTTCTATGCTTAAGTATGTCCTTGAGAGTAGAGAACGAAGTTGCGTAGTCTGGAGTTGGCTGGCCGCATCTGGTAGGCTCTCAGGCCCTCATGAAGGACAGGTACGACCACAAGGTGAAACTCAGGGAGTTTCACGTGGGTCAGGAGGTGTTGATACTACTCCCTCTTGTAGGTCACCCCCTTATCCGCAAAGTACGCTGGTCCTTATAGGGTAGCAGAGAAGCTCTCGGACTTAGATTACCTTGATGGCCACTCCAGACAGGCGT
Source organism: Paralithodes platypus (assembly GCA_032716605.1). Lineage (NCBI taxonomy): Eukaryota > Metazoa > Arthropoda > Malacostraca > Decapoda > Lithodidae > Paralithodes > Paralithodes platypus. Next base: position 7,040,009 of record CM064518.1, read on the forward strand.
AAGAGGATCAGTTATGTCATGTCAACCTGATGAAGGAGTATGTGACGGCGCCCACCTGAGCCTCTCACTGTCTCCGTGATGACTTTCAGCAGTCAAGGTGGAGAAGGAGAACGGGACAGTCATGCGCAGGTGGATGACAACTGGGATTATCATGTTTCTGCAGATCAGTGGGTGGGAAACATGAGACAGGTGGCTCATGAGGCTTTGCAACACCTACCTGAGCAACAGTGTCTGGCTGTCGAGCGCCTATTTTGTTTATACCCTACTGTATTTGCGGAACACCCAGGCCTCACTACTCAGGAGGTGCACGACGTTGACGTCGGAGACCACCCACCCTTCAAATCAGTGCCCTATAGGGTGCCTCCTATTAAACTTCCGGCCCTCCGTGCGGAGTTGGAGTATATGTTGCAACAGGGACTGATCGAGAAGGGGGCGGTAAAGTGGACATCTCCCGTAACGCTGCAACCTAAGTCGGATGGCAAGGTGCGCTTCTGTGTTGATTACCGCAGGCTAAACGGCTTGACTCCCACCAACTCATATCCTCTTCCCCGGGTCGATGACTGTGTAGACAAGATTGGCAGGGCCAAGTTCTTGACCAAGGTGGACCTGGTAAAAGGTTACTGGCAGGTGCCTTTGTCTGAACGGGCGAAAGAGGTGTGTGGTTTTGAGGTGGGTGGTGCTACATATCGTTGTAATGTCATGCCGTACGGTCTAAAGAACGCACCAGCGACCAAAAGCTTGATGAACGAGTTAGTGGCTGACATTCCGAACTGTACCGTGTACTGGACGATGACGATTTCAAGAGCCACTGGTGAACATGTAGAATCCCTATTTAACCCATTGAGACCCAGCGTCGCATGTGATGCGTCGGCAGTTTGTTATCACCAACTCCCAGCGACGCATTACGTGCGTCTGGCATATTAAAATCATTTACGTGGCTCGTAAGGTAGGAAATGGCAAAATAGGAGGGGGAGGTACCTGTGTGTGTGGGGAGCCGGGCCGGTAGTGTGAGCGGGCCAAGACAGCCGCGCGGCCGTGGTGGTGGGCTTGGTGGATACTTTACACCCTTAGTTCACCGCCACTTTGAACCTTCATTACTCCGGTCGTATGGGAGCTAGAGGCTTGAGATTATAGTGAGACCACTCCTTAGGATGTATGCCGTAAAATGCCATACTCAGTTTTCACCCTAGTGCTACCGGCGGGTGGTCATGCGGGGGAGGACGAACTTTCTACCCCCCCCCCCAATGACCGAGGTGAGTTTTTTTTTTATTTTTTTCTTCATTTCTCAACAATTCTCTTCCATTTTGGCTCAACAAATTTTTTTGAGGCTCCACCGCCCCCCCCCCCCCAAAAAAAAATATCCGAGGGGAGTTTTTTTTTTTTTTCATTTTTTTCATTGCTCATCCTTGTCTTCCATTTTAGCAGCAAAAAAAAAAAAAGAAGTTGAAAATGGCTTGGGGACTGGGGTGAACAAAAATATTATAACTAGCCGGGGCTCAACGGGTTAAGAAATTAAGCGAGGCAAACTTGGTGGTAATCCTGGGAAAGTGTGATTTTGTGGCGACTATCGTGCAGTACCTGGGGCTCATGGTGGGTTTGGACCAGGTGTGCCCCCCACAGAACAAGATATTGGCTATTAAACCACTTCCCCAGGCCGTCCACGCAAGAAGCAGATCATGAGGTTTTTGGGCATGATTGGTTACTACCGCCGCTTTATAAAGGGCTATTCTACTGTGCTGGCTCCTCTGACGGACCTATTGGCCAAAGATAGAAAGTTTAAGTGGGCGCCTGAGTGTGAGAGGGCTTTTTTGCTAGTAAAACACCTGTGGTGTACTCACCCAATCCTCAGGGCCCCGGACTTTAGCCGACCATTCCAGCTGGCAACTGATGCCAGTGGTGTGGGGGCTGGTGCCGTTCTGATGCAATCAGACGAAGATGGGCTGGAGCACCCAGTCAGTTTCTTCTCAAAAAAGTTCAACTCGGCGCAGAAGAACTATTCAGTAGTTGATAAGGAGCTGCTGGCGATTGTGCTAGCGCTCAGGCACTTTGAGGTGTATGTTCCAGCCCATGGACCAGTTGTGGTGATCTACACCGACCATCACCCTCTCAAGTTCCTTAAATCAATTCCATAACCGGAATATGAGGCTGACCAGGTGGTCATTTATGTTGCAGGAATACAACCTAT
>CM064518.1:7042293-7220494 GCA_032716605.1 Paralithodes platypus
CCGCATGGCTTACTCGCTAGGACTCGCCGGGGCAGATAATGTAGCTACAGTCTACCTATCATTGTGTACTTTCCTTCTCGAGAAAGCTTGTGTTGCAGACAGTTCAGAACTGTTCTTTGTTTTCGTCTGTCACAATCCTTTCTATTTTATTTAGTCAATTGAAAGTATTGTGTTAAGTAGGAGGGGAGAGAGACCAGGTGGTGTGACTTGGTGGTGAGTGTGGCGCGTGGCTGGCCCCCTTACATAGGCCTCGCGGGATTCATTGCCTCCTGCCTAACACGGCCTACTAGGCGGCTGCTTACTGGGCGACTGTCGTGCGCCCTCGTGCCATTCCTGCGAAACTGGGACTCCAGCCATGCGGTCCCTGGAAATATCCTGTCAGATCCGTCCCAGACAGCATACTCTAAGCATCTCCCATGAAACTGTTCCACACTCTTGTCTTAGAATCTTTCTCTCCTACTGCCTCTATCATTTCCACTACTTCCTCACCTTTTATTAACCTTAACTAGCGGCGCGCAACATAAGTCGAGTATAATAAATTTGGACTATCTGGCGGCGCGCGACATAGGTCGTGTGGCAATTTCAGCACGTAATGTTGCTGAGAGAGAGAGACAGTGGTGGCAGGAGAGTAGCGAGCGTAGATCTGCACCAGACCACCGCGGCGAACCTACTGACACGAATCCCACCTCCTCCCTCCCTCTCTCACTCGCTACATACTGAATGTAATGGGGAAAGTACCGAATTACATGCTTTTTGCACTCGTGTTGCGCGGTTGTTGCAAGAAAACTAGCCGTCATAAAAGGATCGTTGTGGTGTCATTGGCAAGCTCTGTTTATGCCCTTTCAGGGATAGATACTTGTTTTACGCTCTGGGTCTTATTTAGGCATGAAAATGATCACGTAAACAGCCCTATTTTGGCTAAAAACACCCCGCTGGGCGGTACATATAAATAGACCACCTAGCCCGCTAATAAGGTGTTAATATCAATCCCCCTCTGGTTCCATGCATCCACACCTTGAATTGGTGGCCAGACCGTATTATATGCTGGGTCTCATATTTCTTATGTACTAGGCTAAGGTTGAAGATAGTCATTGTCATTTTGGGAGATTGTATTGCTCGGACTGTCTCCATCAATCACTAATGTTTCTACAGGGTTAAATAATGCTAGACTAGGGATCAGGTACCTTGCTGTTGGTGTTTTCACTGTGTGTAGGCTACTTTTGAGCTGCACGACACTACGGATTCTGTGGGTTACCTGGGTGGATCTTTTGTCTGTGTACCTTGGAGTTTAGACTGTGTAGTGCGTGAGGGCTGCTTGCCTAATCCACCCAACACTGTTCTAACTCTATTTGCTTTTACTTTTGAGGGTCGCCAGGAGGATACTCGATACTTGTGATCGAGAATTCTCAAGAGAGCACCCCTTCATATTAACGTAATCAGGCCGCACAGACCCAAGGTCCACACTAGGCTAGGAGCTGCCTTGCTCCACCAGAATTCTGTACCTTTGCGCATCCCAGCTAGACTTTATTAACCCGGGTAGACATTAGCTGGATTTGATCATATACTCTTTTATGCATACCCATTATTTCTACACAAGCATTTTGAGGTCTAGGTTGCTGTAGAGAGACACAACCAGCATAGACCGGTTTTGTTAATAGGAGTACTACTTTTTCGTGGCGAGCATTATTACTGTTGCACCGCTTATAATATTCTTGTGTCCAATAACATTATAGGTCCAGCCTTTTTGTGTATTTAGCCTACACGTGCATTGTCCTGCCTCCTGCTATTTTGTGGTTCCATTTCCGATACGTTCTTCTTAGTAGCATCCGACATTATTCAGAAGATTCCTTGTTCGGTGCTTGAGGACTTTACAACACTTTCTTTCATAAAGGAGTGACAGATATTATTGATTAAAGTAACGTTAAGTAAACCTTCTTCTTGTTTGCATTAGATCACTCTTGTGATTTAATTAAGTTAACTATCTTTTCCTTGTGTACCATAACTAAGCAACCATATGTTATAGGTAATAGGCTGTTTCAGAGAACATCAGCCTATAGTAGAAGCACATAGATACTGAGAGTTAAGATACCCCGCTATCGCAGATATAACTCTGGAGGGTATATGTGTTCTTTGTTCGACGGGATTATATATCAGGGGTTGGATCTAGCGTTTCCGTTGTTGCATTTATGCCAGTCTAGTCCAATGTATAAGAGCCACTGATTTATACGAGACACGATCGTAACAAATGGCGACCTAGCTCAGGATTTGGTGAACTGACATATAATTGCAGGTTATTGTGCAGATATTTCTCACAGTTTAGGCAGTGAACATTTGTTGATTTTGTGGAATATTTTTTGAGGACATGCAAGAATTATTTTTTTAGCAAAGTAATATAGCACTTAAGCGGTCTCCGAGAATTTTTTATTGTGAATATTGTGGTATAAGAGTTTGGGGTACTTCTTTTTGTATATCAAAGTGAAAAATCTTCAGTGAGCATCATGTCTTATAGCGGATCAGTGCAGGATGAGGACACAGTACGTGATGTAGAAGCTGAGGAGCAGCAGCATGGGCAGGTTGTTTACTTGGTGAACAGTGAGGAGGATGCAAGGAATTTTTTACAATGGCCTGTTACTTCCGACCGGTTAGTGGGTATAAATCGGTACGGTCTCCAGTGCTTAGCCGCAGCTATCGGTCATGTATGTACTAGTGGCATGACCAAGGATGACCTGATGACGTGTGTGCTGGGTGGGATGACTGGCGTACGAGGTAGGGTGAGTGCTCAGAGCCCTTTGGCCGAGCCTCCCCTTCCCTCGACTCCCAATCCTCCTATTGGAGTACCGACCCTGAGCACGCTTCCGCAGGTGGGTAGTGACTGGCAGGGTGGTTTGCCCCTGGGGGGATCACCGGGTATTTCTAACATCATTGCATCTCCTCCTCCTCAAGGTTTGACCCCGGAGATGCTCTTTCAGCTCGAGCTAGCTAAGATGGAAGAAAGAAAAGAGCTAGAAGAGCTAGCTAAGATAGAAGAGAGAAAAGAGCTGGCTAGGATGCAGCAACAGACGAGGGAAGCTGAGCTTAGGACTGAACTAGAATCTACAAGATACTGTGCCGACATGGATTTAGAGAAGTCTCGTGTTGAGACGACGGGACAGCGACTCGGTACTGGAAACCGTGCGCATGATCAGTCTCTGTCGCATCTTCTCAAACTGGTCCCTGTATTTGACGAGTCTGGTGTCATAGAGTTTTTCAATAGATTTGAGAAGAAGTGCCGGGAGCATCAGTGGCCTGAAGTTAAGTGGGCGGCCCTTGTGTCCTCTAGACTCGTAGGTAAGGGGCTCAAGGCTTACGATGCACTGCCTTTGGAGTCCTGCGTTGTTTATGAGGAGCTCAAGGAGGCTGTCCTGCGGGGCATATGAGCTACAACCCGAGACATATAGGTTAAAGTTCCGGGGTGTGACTAAGGGGCGAGACAGTACCTTCTTGGAGCACACCCGGGACCTGTCCGACGCTATGGGAAACTGGCTCAGATCAGAGAAGACAACTACGTTTGATGAGATGAAACAGTTGATGCTTCTAGAGCAGTTTTATAAGTGTACGGGCGGCGACTTGACTTTAAACCTTAAAGAGAAGAACCCAAGAACTCTCGTAGAAGCAGCAGAGATGGCTAATCGTCGGTTGTCACTAATTCGGGGGTGCGGCTCTGCACAGAGAAACGATGTAGGCGTTAAGGAGCGTTACCCTCCCCCTCCCCGGAATATGGACACACATTAATTTAAAAGCAATGACACCAAGACTGATCACAAACCTAGCACCGCCCCGTTTAAGAAGGGTCAGGGGACTTTTACACCTCAGTATAAGTCCAAGGGGAAATTTGAGTGTTATCACTGTCACGAAGAGGGGCACATGGCAAAAGCTTGTCCGAGCAGACCTCCCATGGCGGCTGTGTCATTGGCTCGCAGCATTGGGGTGTTCCAGAAGTCTTCTATGTTTGCTGGAGGCATAAGATCAGAGGATGGAGCACCGCCAGTGAAGAAGGATCCGGAAGGCTCGAACCCTGTCCGCGATGCCTTTTGCGACCATAGAGGGCATGGCTGCGTGAAGTGGGGGGGCAAGAAGCACGAGGTACAGCTTTTGCGTGACACCGGTGCCTCTCAGACACTCTTGAAGAATTTCACTGGTAGACCCATAAACGCGGCGCGGGTAGTTGTGGTGCAGGGATTTAATGCAACTAGGTCATACCCGCTTGTTAGAATGGAGCTTGAAGTTGACGGTGTGTCTCGCGAACTGGATGTGGGAATCGTGGAGAAATTGCCTGTTGGGGGTGTCAACCTCCTTCTCGGCAATGACTTTGCGGTGCCTGCTTCTAAGGTTTCACCCTTAGTCGTTGCCGAGGAGCTGGCCGACGTGAGTAGGGAGGAACAGGAGTGGGTTGAGAAGTGTCAGGTGCAACCAATGGCGTGTGTTGTAACCAGATATCTCGCATCCAGGGAGTCACAGCCTAACCAACAGTCTTCAAATAAGTGGAGGAACGGTCACGAGAAGGTGCTGAAAGCTGATACGGTGGAGAGTCTAGTACCAGCAGCGCTTCTCGGGGACTCAGTATTAGCACCGTTATTAGAGTCTGGAGAAGCACCACCACCTGTCACTGAGAGTGTAGAGGCAGGGCTTAAAGAGACTCAGAGGCAGCAACGGTATACACGGAGAGAGCAACGGGATGCAAAGTTCGATGTTGGGGGAGGGCATGAGTTGTTTCGCAAACACTTAGACAGGCTAGCTCCCTCAGATATTCGCAAATTGCAGCTAGAAGACCCGGAGGTTCTAAAGTGTAGTAACGGTGCTGTCGAATTCGAAGAGGACAGGGATGCAAAGTCTGGAGATTTTGTTTTCATTGATGGCATCTTGTATCGGCGATTCCAAGACCCGCAGAGAAGTTGGGAGGGTGGGTCAGGAGTGGTAGACCAGCTGGTCGTACCGAGGGTATGCAGGGATAGCCTACTTAGGTTGGCTCATGATGTACCGCTGGCGGGACACTTGGGTGTCCGTAAGACGGTGGCGGCTTTGGGGAAACTGTTTTGGTGGCCTGGTTTGAGAGCACAAGTGGTGTCATGGGTGGCAATGTGCAGTGTGTGCCAAAAGGTCGGGAAACCTAACCAGAGCATCCCAAAGGCTCCGTTACACCCAATTCCCGTCAGTGGGCCTCCCTTTAGTAAAGTAGTAGTCGACATGGTTGGCCCCCTCCCCCCCACAAGTGCCGGAAATAAATATCTCTTGACAGTCATGGACGTAGCAACTCGGTACCCAGACGCATACCCGATGAGAAATGGTTTGGCGAAGACGGTGGTCCGTAACTTGCTATTATACTTCTCTCGGTACGGATACCCGCAGGAGATACAGTCAGACCAAGGATCGAATTTCACCTCCAACTTGTTCGTTCAGACAATGAAGCAGCACGGGATAGTCACTGTAGTGTCATCTGCTTATCACCCAGAGAGTCAAGGGGTGTTAGAGAGGTGGCATTCCACTCTAAAAAGCATGCTTCGCTGCTATTGTCTTGAGAACGGCAAGGACTGGGATCTTGGCCTGCCGTATGTGTTATTCGCTGCACGAGAGGTACCTGGGGAGAGTTTGGGGTTTAGCCCTAATGAGCTTGTGTTTGGACACCGCGTCAGAGGGCCTCTCCACATGGTAAAGGAGATATGGGAAGGCACCGCTAAACCATGTTCTATGCTTAAGTATGTCCTTGAGAGTAGAGAACGAATGTTGCGTAGTCTGGAGTTGGCTGGCCGCAATCTGGTAGGCTCTCAGGCCCTCATGAAGGACAGGTACGACCACAAGGTGAAACTCAGGGAGTTTCACGTGGGTCAGGAGGTGTTGATACTACTCCCTCTTGTAGGTCACCCCTTATCCGCAAAGTACGCTGGTCCTTATAGGGTAGCAGAGAAGCTCTCGGACTTAGATTACCTTGATGGCCACTCCAGACAGGCGTAAGAGGAATCAGTTATGTCATGTCAACCTGATGAAGGAGTATGTGAGGCGCCCACCTGAGCCTCTCACTGTCTCCGTGATGACTTTCAGCAGTCAAGGTGGAGAAGGAGAACGGGACAGTCATGCGCAGGTGGATGACAACTGGGATTATCATGTTTCTGCAGATCAGTGGGTGGGAAACATGAGACAGGTGGCTCATGAGGCTTTGCAACACCTACCTGAGCAACAGTGTCTGGCTGTCGAGCGCCTATTTTGTTTATACCCTACTGTATTTGCGGAACACCCAGGCCTCACTACTCAGGAGGTGCACGACGTTGACGTCGGAGACCACCCACCCTTCAAATCAGTGCCCTATAGGGTGCCTCCTATTAAACTTCCGGCCCTCCGTGCGGAGTTGGAGTATATGTTGCAACAGGGACTGATCGAGAAGGGGGCGGTAAAGTGGACATCTCCCGTAACGCTGCAACCTAAGTCGGATGGCAAGGTGCGCTTCTGTGTTGATTACCGCAGGCTAAACGGCTTGACTCCCACCAACTCATATCCTCTTCCCCGGGTCGATGACTGTGTAGACAAGATTGGCAGGGCCAAGTTCTTGACCAAGGTGGACCTGGTAAAAGGTTACTGGCAGGTGCCTTTGTCTGAACGGGCGAAAGAGGTGTGTGGTTTTGTGGTGGATGGTGCTACATATCGTTGTAATGTCATGCCGTACGGTCTAAAGAACGCACCAGCGACCAAAAGCTTGATGAACGAGTTAGTGGCTGACATTCCGAACTGTACCGTGTACCTGGACGATGACGATTTCAAGAGCCACTGTGAACATGTAGAATCCCTATTTAACCCATTGAGACCCAGCGTCGCATGTGATGCGTCGGCAGTTTGTTATCACCAACTCCCAGCGACGCATCACGTGCGTCCGGCATATTAAAATCATTTACGTGGCTCGTAAGATAGGAAATGGCAGGAAAATAGGAGGGGGAGGTACCGTAGTGTGTGTGGGAGCCGGGCCGGTAGGTGTGAGCGGGCCAAGACAGCCGCGCGGCCGGTGGTGGTGGGCTTGGTGGGGATACTTTACACCCTTAGTTCACCGCCACTTTGAACCTTCATTACTCCGGTCGTATGGGAGCTAGAGGCTTGAGATTTATGTGAGACACTCCTTAGGATGTATGCCGTACAATGCCATACTCAGTTTTCACCCTAGTGCTACCGGGCGGGTGGTCATGCGGGGGAGACGAACTTTCTACCCCCCCCCCCAAATGACCGAGGTGAGTTTTTTTTTATTTTTTTCTTCATTTCTCACAATTCTCTTCCATTTTGGCTCAACAAATTTGTTTGAGGCTCCACCGCCCCCCCCCCCCCAAAAAAAATATCCGAGGTGATTTTTTTTTTCATTTTTTTCATTGCTCATCCTTGTCTTCCATTTTAGCAAAAAAAAAAAAAAGAAGTGAAAATGGCTTGGGACTGGGGTGAACAAAATATTATAACTAGCCGGGGCTCAACGGGTTAAGAAATTAAGCGAGGCAAACTTGGTGGTCAACCTGGGAAAGTGTGATTTTGTGCGGGCTACCGTGCAGTATCTGGGGTTCATGGTGGGTTTGGACCAGGTGTGCCCCCCACAGAACAAGATATTGGCTATTAACCACTTCCCCAGGCCGTCCACCAAGAAGCAGATCATGAGGTTTTTGGGCATGATTGGTTACTACCGCCGCTTTATAAAGGGCTATTCTACTGTGCTGGCTCCTCTGACGGACCTATTGGCCAAAGATAGAAAGTTTAAGTGGGCGCCTGAGTGTGAGAGGGCTTTTTTGCTAGTAAAACACCTGTTGTGTACTCACCCAATCCTCAGGGCCCCGGACTTTAGCCGACCATTCCAGCTGGCAACTGATGCCAGTGGTGTGGGGGCTGGTGCCGTTCTGATGCAATCAGACGAAGATGGGCTGGAGCACCCAGTCAGTTTCTTCTCAAAAAAGTTCAACTCGGCGCAGAAGAACTATTCAGTAGTTGAGAAGGAACTGCTGGCGATTGTGCTAGCGCTCAGGCACTTTGAGGTGTATGTTCCAGCCTATGGACCAGTTGTGGTGATCTACACCGACCATCACCCCCTCAAGTTCCTGAATCAATTCCATAACCGGAATATGAGGCTGACCAGGTGGTCATTAATGTTGCAGGAATACAACCTAGACATACGCCATATTGCCGGTTCTGAGAATGTGATTGCAGATTGCTTATCGAGGGTGGAAGACCCGGGGTAGATCATCACAAGAGTAGCCTCCTACTTTGGTTTGATTAGTATGTTTACGTCTGGTGCTTGTTGGCTCGCGTGGGTAGCCCAGCGTATTGGGTCGTAAAGTAGGAGTTGCTGTGTTGGTATAGAAGAAAAAACTAGGCTGCCCCTGTAGTGCAGCCGCCATAAACATATTAAAAATATAAAAATCCTATAAAAACTCTTTCTTTGATAGTTAAATGTTTTTTAAGTATGTTATAGCAGAAATTCTGAGTTGTACTCCTCTCATAAGGCTGGGCTAGTGAAGCTCGCTCTTATGAACATAACTATGTAATTTAATCTATTGTGTTGGGAGGGGTTGTTCATTTTTATAATGTGTTATTTTGAAGTGAACTGTGCTTTACATTTCATTGTCGCTGGGTGACTAGGAGTGGCGAATTTTGTATGGGTTCTGCATGTCAGATTTAGAGCTCATAGTTGGAGCCTCTTAAAAATCTTGGGTGGGGTGTGACGCTCACCGCTTCCCCCAGAACCGCATGGCTTACTCGCTAGGACTCGCCAGGGCAGAGAATGTAGCTACAGTCTACCTATCTGTTATGCCCTGTTTTTCTACAGGTTTAACTTGGGTAATGTGAGTTCTAAATTGACTGGGTATATAAGGCTGCATGCACAATACAAGATATGAGGAATAGAGAACACTAAGAAACACATGGTAGCAAGTTACATGATCACGTTTATTGATATACCACTGCAGAATACTTGTGTAAGACAATATAATAGAATTGAACAACACTAGCATAAGTGGATCTGGATGGAGCCTAGTCTCCCACTTCCAACGTTCAGGTATTAATCTTCTGATCACTGGCTTTGATTTCACAGGTTTATATACCGAAGACCATCAATGTTACTTATAGATTCATATTCACTGTTAGATTTATTACTGGTAGCTCTGGTGCACAAGTAGTAGTTCACAGACTAGATTAGACACGCATTTTAGAGCACGGGAATTCTAGTAACCTCAGGGGGTACTGATCTAAGTTTTATATCCTTGTCTCAGAAATACATAGAACGCAAATCAGTGGGCGAACGTTAGATATCACTAGAGTTTTAATATCTGAATAAGGTAATTACGAGAGTCAAGGTCGCCTGTTAATTAAAGAGCACTGATCGCTTAGTACGTCCCAAATGGAATGGTTAAGTATGAATTACACTGGGCAAGGTCTTAGCCACTTCGTAGAAATATTAATTAGTGAATCTAAAACAGCACAGTAATATGTAGTACTGCTAAAGGGAATCTTGGGTAGTATCTGATGGGTCTGGTCCTGGTTATCTTGCGTCCATGATGTTGGGGGCTAACGACTGGTTCCGCGGCCGTCCAGGGGGGCCATATGTGTGAAGTTCTTCAATACGTGGGCAGGTCCTTCTATCCAAATCTGCCACGGAGTCTGCCGGTTCTGGGATCTCACTCCGGAACAACACAAGGGCAGAGCTAGAAATTAACTGCAGGGTAGTGACCCCTGGTTGGTGTCTAGCTTTCAACTGATTTGACTGGGGGCGGGAGTTAGATTTATAGGCTCGGTTCTGGACCCTGTAGACAGTAGGGATCTCGAGTCTTATGGACTTAATTGAGCTCTCAATAGATATGGGGACTAGGTAAGATGATATTTACAGTTGTGGCACAGGGCGATAGGAAGCCTTTATATTTTCATATAACTGAGCCTTAGTAAGAGGTACTATTTTGGCTATACTGGACGTATTTAGGGGAGAGAGACTGGATCTACTTTGCGAGGAGGATGGGGACAGCTGTGATAGGAGCGTCTCTCTAGATTGTTCAATCTTCATTCTATGGTATAGCTGAGGTGCTAATTTAGTGATCAGAGCATGCAAGAAAGGTAAATGGTTTATTGTGAGTTAATAGAGGTTAGTAAAGGTGTTAGTCAATTATGGTTAGTTCATCGATAGGAAGAATTCCTGTGCTACCTGGCAATGACTCGAAAGTCAAAACAGGGGCCAGGTATACCTCCGCGGGGGTGGGGGTCTCCCTCCTCGGGTGGGCAAAAAGGGGGAGCTGGGCGCCCTCTCTGATATAGTCGTCCGGCGGCTGTGGCTAGGGGCTTGCCATATCACCAGTGTTTGTAATAACCCTCTGTGTATGAGACAGATGTGAGTGTCTTTAATACCAAAACCGAAGGTGCCTGAGCTAGCTGGTTTTACTCGGCTGGTTGTTAATTGTAGGGTTTGCTGGATATGGTGGAGACTGGGTTGCTAACTCTGCCACATTTATCTGGAAGTATGACAATAGAAGTTAGTTACTGGCGGGGCGGCTAGCCTCGCACCGACGACCATTGGGTGCAGGGTTGTGAATGTGTTGTAAGAGAATAGATGGCATGCAAGGGGCTAGTAAAGTTCTAATGTTGTTCTGGCCTACTAAGTGAAGGTAGGCTGGATAGGAGTATATATATAAAAGGTTGGAGAGCGTTAGTAACGGACAATTCAAGGATCTTCAAGAGGTATGAGAGAGAGGCTAGGTCGGACAAGAGTCGAGAAGCGCGGGTGTCTTAATGAGAGGGGGGGAGAGTTCAAGGGCTACAGGGAAATTTTGCCCCTAAGGTCCCTGGGCGTGGGGGTGGCATTAGGCTACAATTGATATGGAAGTTTGAAAAGGCAGTAGAATACGTTAGCCAAATGCTACCGGGGAATGCAACTATGGGGTGGTATATGAGTCTGGAAAAGATAGAGTTATGTGATCAGTTAGAGGGTTATGGATACTATTAGTTGGCCCTGGGAACTGCGTTTTCTATTAAATATAAAATACCAACCACAGTGGCAGTTCGTAGGGGTACTTAGTTATTGTTTCGGGGTACTTATGACAGATACTGATAACCAGGTTATCTTATAATCTCTGGTTGGGGTAAGAGGTGTAAGACACGAAGTAAATTGGCGTAGTGTGGACTGTGGATACGAAGGAGGCAAGGGGAAGACGTATGACAATTGTGGAAAGTAAATGGAAAAGGTGAACACAATGGCGGATAAAAATACTTAACCTAAGGGTTGCATACATAGATTTATGGGGCGATGGGTCTTCAGAAGCTTAGTCTGGCAAGACAAGATGTTAGGGAATGTTAATATTAATACTTAGTTACTAGAGGAACAATGCAAGGGGCGACTGAGCACGGGTTACATATATCTATACTCGTCATGGAAAATGATATAAGAGATCTAGGGACAGCGTGGGTGTTTTTAATATGAATGTATATTCCTGTTCATCATCTTTGTAGTTAATAAGTGTAGGACACGAGGGGTTAGTGTACGTGAGGTGTGGAAAATGGTCGGTTTTAGAAAAGGTAAATGGGTGTGTCCTGGAGCTGTTTTAGCCCTGCGGCTTGGGCTGTCTGAAATGGCTGGCTCGGTCAGCTGGTCCTTTCGTTCTGTGGACCTTTCCTTTGGTGTTTCTGTGTGGTGTTCGTTCATGGCTTCTGTGGTGGGCTTCTCGTTCTGGGGCATTTTACTTCCCTCTCCTTCATTATAGGCTCGTCCTCGAGCCTCAAGGGTGAAGTAAAAAGAAGCATAGTCAGAAAAGTAGTCAGAAAAGTGTAGGTAACAAGTAGTATGACTAAGAAGGAAAAAAATATAGTATATACAGTATATGGAAAACATGTAAATTTAAGAAAGGACAGATAATTAAGAACACAGGAAATTAAGAAGAGGTAAAGTGTTTAACAATGTATAAAGCAAATTTAAAAGATAGTCAGAAAAGTGTAGATTAACAAGAAAAGTATTATGACTAAGGGAAAAAAATACTATATACAGTATATGGAAAACATGTAAATTTAAGAAAGGACAGATAATTAAGAACACAGGAAATTAAGAAGAGGTAAAGTGTTTAACAATGTATAAAGCAAATTTAAAAGATAGTCAGAAAAGTGTAGGTAACAAGAAAAGTAGTATGACTAAGGAAAAAAAATAATATATACAGTATATGGAAAACATGTAAATTTATAGAATCATGCCCAATCGCTTAGGAATTGAAAACATTCGAAACAATTTAGTACAATAATATCCTCATCATCATCAGGGGGGGGAGGGTATTTAGGGTCGCCGTTAGTCTGGGTGACGGTCTGGTAATAGGGGGTGGTGGTTCACTTTCACTTTGGAAGGGCGGGGTGGATATACCGTTAGTTCTTGTCGTTAGGAATGTGGGTCTGGGGGCGAGCTGGCCCGGGGCCAGTTTTGGAGGGGGGGTCTAAGTGGTTTCGGTCGGGGGTAGTGATAGGGGGGTTTTAAAGATGAAATGGGCAGGTCGAGTCGGGGTTGTTGTTGCGGAAGAGGTTGGTGCTGGGGAGGGGTTGAATTGTGTAGAGAGTTGTGGTCGTGAGTGGGGTTTGGGGAAGGGTGAGTAAGGCTGAAGGTTGAGAGTTTACTATGATCGGGTGGTTTGGAGGTTTGGGGTGTGGGGATTTGATAGGGAGATGGTGGGGGGGGTCTGGGCAGGGTTGTGGTTTGAGAGGGGTTGAATTTAGAGTGATTTTATTTCCGGGAGAGACATGGATGGGATTTCGAGGAGTGGTTGAAGTTGAGAGGTTGATTATGTTGTTTGGGGCGAGAGGGAGAGTATTTTGGGGTTTAGCCAAGGTGGAAAAAGTTTTGTGGTTGGATTGGGATGGGAGTGGTATTTCGTCGAGCGGGATCTTTGTGGGGGGAATTTGGGGCGGGTGGGGTAACGGTGAAGAGGGGGAGGTTGATAGTTTAGCTGGGCTCATGATGGTGGGGGACCGACTGGTGAGCAGGTGTTCGGTACGCATGAGGGGGGGGGAATCACTTTGGTGGGGGTCACGCGTGAGGGGGGGATTAACGGCGCGTGTGGGAGGATCAGAGTGGTGGGGTGTGTCGGTGGCAGTGACGGTTTGCTTAGAGGTTATCTGGGGTTGGTGGGTTTGTCTGTCATGAGGGGGTGAGTCAAGTGTGGGGTTTTGAAGTTTATTAGGGGTGTGAATTGTGGGGGGGTGGAAGGGAGCTACTGACGGAAAACTGTCACAAGGGAGATTTTGTTGGTGGGGGAATAGCTGAGTATTTCTGGGGGAAGGGGGGGAACATAGTTGGGTCCCTAGGTCGTCACGCGTGAGGGGAGGGTTTACGGCGCGTGTGGGAGGGTCAGGGTGGTGAGAGGTGAGCGAGTTAGGAAACGGGATTTGTTGGGGGGACTGCGGCGGGTTGGTGGGGGAAGAGTTATGTGTAGAACAGGGGTTATTGGTAGAGGACTGATGTATAGGTTTGGGGTTGTTAATAGGACGAATTTTGGGAATTTTCTTGGTGGCAGTCACGGTCTGGTTAGCGGTTATCTGGGGTTGGTGGGTTTGTTTGACATTAACAGGACGAGTTTGGGGAATTTTCTTGGTGGCAGTCTCGGTCTGGTTAGAGGTTCTCTGGGACTGGTGAGTTTGTTTGACATGAGAGGGCGAGTCAATTGTGGGGTTTCGAAGTTTTCTAGGGGTGTGAATTGTGTGGGGGTGGAAGGGAGCTACTGACTGAAAACTGTCACAAGCTACCGACGGAAAACTGTCACAAGGGAAATTTTGTTGGTGGGGGGATAGCTGAACATTTCTGGGGTCATGTGGAAAATATGTTGTGGTAGGCCTACATAGGTAGGCATAGCTAGAATACGGCTCTTGTTGGGGGGGCTGCTGAGGGTTGGTGGGGGGGAGAGGTCGGTAAACTGTCACAAGGGAAATTTTGTTGGTGGGGGGATAGCTGAACATTTCTGGGGTCATGTGGAAAATATGTTGTGGTAGGTCTACATAGGTAGGCATAGCTAGAATACGGCTCTTGTTGGGGGGGCTGCTGAGGGTTGGTGGGGGGAGAGGTCGGTAAACTGTCACAAGGGAAATTTTGTTGGTGGGGGGATAGCTGAACATTTCTGGGGTCATGTGGAAAATATGTTGTGGTAGGCCTACATAGGTAGGCATAGCTAGAATACGGCTCTTGTTGGGGGGGCTGCTGAGGGTTGGTGGGGGGAGAGTTCACTGGAGTTGGACTTTCACCGGAAGTCATTTTGGAAGGGTGCACGGAGTCTTGGATAGGGGCTAAAAGGTTGGATAGGGGATTCATCGAACTGCGTAGGCATTCTTCTCTGATGGCGAGCATATGTTCTTCGAATAGGTCATACGGGTCGAGATGGGCGGTGATGTGGGGTGGGAGGATGTTTAACAATGCGGTGAATAAGAGTTCATTTTGTTGGTCGTAATCTTCATAGCTATACGTGGTCCTCACGTATCTGTAGAGTTGTATGAGGGTCACATTTATATCCCCTTCATACTTGATCTCGTCGACTTTTATTATTTTGGGGGCGACGGGGGAACCCAAAAGTGGATCTAAAGTCCGGATCACGAAGGATCGAAACTGGTTCCAGGTACTCTCTGGCGTATTCTGTTTCACCATTTGGTGAATAAATTCTTTAAAAGTAGGCTTATCAACAAGTTGGGAAACGGCTTCTCCCAACTGTACAACATGCAAAATTGCCATGGCGATTTTTTCGCGGTCATTATGAAGTACCACATCGTACACTGGCTTTATTATGTCTAAGTAACTGGTGATATCATATGTTTACATCATACTTGGGAATGTGTGCGAGTGGCTGAAGATTTCGCGATGTTGCCATGCTTCTACTGTTCCAAACTTGCAGTGTAATGCAACCTTTTATCCGAATCAAGATCCCACCGCTGCCACCAATGTTATGCCCTGTTTTTCTACAGGTTTAACTTGGGTAATGTGAGTTCTAAATTGACTGGGTATATAAGGCTGCATGCACAATACAAGATATGAGGAATAGAGAACACAAAGAAACACATGGTAGCAAGTTACATGATCACGTTTATTGATATACCACTGCAGAATACTTGTGTAAGACAATATAATAGAATTGAACAACACTAGCATAAGTGGATCTGGATGGAGCCTAGTCTCCCACTTCCAACGTTCAGGTATTAATCTTCTGATCACTGGCTTTGATTTCACAGGTTTATATACCGAAGACCATCAATGTTACTTATAGATTCATATTCACTGTTAGATTTATTACTGGTAGCTCTGGTGCACAAGTAGTAGTTCACAGACTAGATTAGACACGCATTTTTAGAGGACGGGAATTCTAGTAACCTCAGGGGGTACTGATCTAAGTTTTATATCCTTGTCTCAGAAATACATAGAACGCAAATCAGTGGGCGAACGTTAGATATCACTAGAGTTTTAATATCTGAATAAGGTAATTACGAGAGTCAAGGTCGCCTGTTAATTAAAGAGCACTGATCGCTTAGTACGTCCCAAATGGAATGGTTAAGTATGAATTACACTGGGCAAGGTCTTAGCCACTTCGTAGAAATATTAATTAGTGAATCTAAAACAGCACAGTAATATGTAGTACTGCTAAAGGGAATCTTGGGTAGTATCTGATGGGTCTGGTCCTGGTTATCTTGCGTCCATGATGTTGGGGGCTAACGACTGGTTCCGCGGCCGTCCAGGGGGGCCATATGTGTGAAGTTCTTCAATACGTGGGCAGGTCCTTCTATCCAAATCTGCCACGGAGTCTGCCGGTTCTGGGATCTCACTCCGGAACAACACAAGGGCAGAGCTAGAAATTAACTGCAGGGTAGTGACCCCTGGTTGGTGTCTAGCTTTCAACTGATTTGACTGGGGGCGGGAGTTAGATTTATAGGCTCGGTTCTGGACCCTGTAGACAGTAGGGATCTCGAGTCTTATGGACTTAATTGAGCTCTCAATAGATATGGGGACTAGGTAAGATGATATTTACAGTTGTGGCACAGGGCGATAGGAAGCCTTTATATTTTCATATAACTGAGCCTTAGTAAGAGGTACTATTTTGGCTATACTGGACGTATTTAGGGGAGAGAGACTGGATCTACTTTGCGAGGAGGATGGGGACAGCTGTGATAGGAGCGTCTCTCTAGATTGTTCAATCTTCATTCTATGGTATAGCTGAGGTGCTAATTTAGTGATCAGAGCATGCAAGAAAGGTAAATGGTTTATTGTGAGTTAATAGAGGTTAGTAAAGGTGTTAGTCATTTATGGTTAGTTCATCGATAGGAAGAATTCCTGTGCTACCTGGCAATGACTCGAAAGTCAAAACAGGGGCCAGGTATACCTCCGCGGGGGTGGGGGTCTCCCTCCTCGGGTGGGCAAAAAGGGGGAGCTGGGCGCCCTCTCTGATATAGTCGTCCGGCGGCTGTGGCTAGGGGCTTGCCATATCACCAGTGTTTGTAATAACCCTCTGTGTATGAGACAGATGTGAGTGTCTTTAATACCAAAACCGAAGGTGCCTGAGCTAGCTGGTTTTACTCGGCTGGTTGTTAATTGTAGGGTTTGCTGGATATGGTGGAGACTGGGTTGCTAACTCTGCCACATTTATCTGGAAGTATGACAATAGAAGTTAGTTACTGGCGGGGCGGCTAGCCTCGCACCGACGACCATTGGGTGCAGGGTTGTGAATGTGTTGTAAGAGAATAGATGGCATGCAAGGGGCTAGTAAAGTTCTAATGTTGTTCTGGCCTACTAAGTGAAGGTAGGCTGGATAGGAGTATATATATAAAAGGTTGGAGAGCGTTAGTAACGGACAATTCAAGGATCTTCAAGAGGTATGAGAGAGAGGCTAGGTCGGACAAGAGTCGAGAAGCGCGGGTGTCTTAATGAGAGGGGGGGGAGAGTTCAAGGGCTACAGGGAAATTTTGCCCCTAAGGTCCCTGGGCGTGGGGGTGGCATTAGGCTACAATTGATATGGAAGTTTGAAAAGGCAGTAGAATACGTTAGCCAAATGCTACCGGGGAATGCAACTATGGGGTGGTATATGAGTCTGGAAAAGATAGAGTTATGTGATCAGTTAGAGGGTTATGGATACTATTAGTTGGCCCTGGGAACTGCGTTTTCTATTAAATATAAAATACCAACCACAGTGGCAGTTCGTAGGGGTACTTAGTTATTGTTTCGGGGTACTTATGACAGATACTGATAACCAGGTTATCTTATATAATCTCTGGTTGGGGTAAGAGGTGTAAGACACGAAGTAAATTGGCGTAGTGTGGACTGTGGATACGAAGGAGGCAAGGGGAAGACGTATGACAATTGTGGAAAGTAAATGGAAAAGGTGAACACAATGGCGGATAAAAATACTTAACCTAAGGGTTGCATACATAGATTTATGGGGCGATGGGTCTTCAGAAGCTTAGTCTGGCAAGACAAGATGTTAGGGAATGTTAATATTAATACTTAGTTACTAGAGGAACAATGCAAGGGGCGACTGAGCACGGGTTACATATATCTATACTCGTCATGGAAAATGATATAAGAGATCTAGGGACAGCGTGGGTGTTTTTAATATGAATGTATATTCCTGTTCATCATCTTTGTAGTTAATAAGTGTAGGACACGAGGGGTTAGTGTACGTGAGGTGTGGAAAATGGTCGGTTTTAGAAAAGGTAAATGGGTGTGTCCTGGAGCTGTTTAGCCCTGCGGCTTGGGCTGTCTGAAATGGCTGGCTCGGTCAGCTGGTCCTTTCGTTCTGTGGACCTTTCCTTTGGTGTTTCTGTGTGGTGTTCGTTCATGGCTTCTGTGGTGGGCTTCTCGTTCTGGGGCATTTTACTATCATTGTGTACTTTCCTTCTCGAGAAAGCTTGTGTTGCAGACAGTTCAGAACTGTTCTTTGTTTTCGTCTGTCACAATCCTTTCTATTTTATTTAGCCAATTGAAAGTATTGTGTTAAGTAGTTGAATGATGGGAAGGCGAGTGGGAGAGAGAGAGAGAGAGAGAGAGAGAGAGAGAGAGAGAGACCAGGTGGTGTGACTTGGTGGTGAGTGTGGCGCGTGGCTGGCCCCCTTACATAGGCCTCGCGGGATTCGTTGCCTCCTGCCTAACACGGCCTACTAGGCGGCTGCTTACTAGGCGACTGTCGCGCGCCCTCGTGCCATTCCTGCGAACTGGGACTCCAGCCATGCGGTCCCTGGAAATATCCTGGTCAGATCCGTCCCAGACAGCATACTCTAAGCATCTCCCATGAACTGATCCACGCTCTTGTCTTAGAATCTTTCTCTCCTACTGCCTCTATCATTTCCACTACTTCCTCACCTTTTATTAATATCAATCCCCCTCTGGTTCCCTGCATCCACACCTTGAATTGGTGGCCAGACTGTATTATATGCTGGATCTCACATTTCTTATGTACTAGGCTAAGGTTGAAGATAGTCATTGTCTTTTTGGGAGATTGTATTGCTTGGACTGTCTCCATCAATCACTAATGTTTCTACAGGGTTAAATAATGCTAGACTAGGGATCAGGTACCTTGCTGTTGGTGTTTTCACTGTGTGTAGGCTACTTTTGAGCTGCACGACACTACGGATTCTGTGGGTTACCTGGGTGGATCTTTTGTCTGTGTACCTTGGAGTTTAGACTGTGTAGTGCGTGAGGGCTGCTTGCCTAATCCACCCAACACTGTTCTAACTCTATTTGCTTTTACTTTTGAGGGTCGCCAGGAGGATACTCGATACTTGTGATCGAGAATCCTCAAGAGAGCACCCCTTCATATTAACGTAATCAGGCCGCACAGACCCAAGGTCCACACTAGGCTAGGAGCTGCCTTGCTCCACCAGAATTCTGTACCTTTGCGCATCCCAGCTAGACTTTATTAACCCGGGTAGACATTAGCTGGATTAGATCATATACTCTTTTATGCATACCCATTATTTCTACACAAGCATTTTGAGGTCTAGGTTGCTGTAGAGAGACACAACCAGCATAGACCGGTTTTGTTAATAGGAGTACTACTTTTTCGTGGCGAGCATTATTACTGTTGCACCGGTTATAATATTCTTGTGTCCAATAACATTATAGGTCCAGCCTTTTTGTGTATTTAGCCTACACGTGCATTGTCCTGCCTCCTGCTATTTTGTGGTTCCATTTCCGATACGTTCTTCTTAGTAGCATCCGACATTATTCAGAAGATTCCTTGTTCGGTGCTTGAGGACTTTACAACACTTTCTTTCATAAAGGAGTGACAGATATTATTGATTAAAGTAACGTTAAGTAAACCTTCTTCTTGTTTGCATTAGATCACTCTTGTGATTTAATTAAGTTAACTATCTTTTCCTTGTGTACCATAACTAAGCAACCATATGTTATAGGTAATTGGCTGTTTCAGAGAATATCAGCCTATAGTAGAAGCACATAGATACTGAGAGTTAAGATACCCCGCTATCGCAGATATAACTCTGGAGGGTATATGTGTTCTTTGTTCGACGGGATTATATATCAGGGGTTGGATCTAGCGTTTCCGTTGTTGCATTTATGCCAGTCTATTCCAATGTATAAGAGCCACTGATTTATACGAGACACGATCGTAACAAATGGCGACCTAGCTCAGGATTTGGTGAACTGACATATAATTGCAGGTTATTGTGCAGATATTTCTCACAGTTTAGGCAGTGAACATTTGTTGATTTTGAGGAATATTTTTTGAGGACATGCAAGAATTATTTTTTTAGCAAAGTAATATAGCACTTAAGCGGTCTCCGAGAATTTTGTATTGTGAATATTGTGGTATAAGAGTTTGGGGTACTTCTTTTTGTGTATCAAAGTGAAAAATCTTCAGTGAGCATCATGTCTTATAGCGGATCAGTGCAGGATGAGGACACAGTACGTGATGTAGAAGCTGAGGAGCAGCAGCATGGGCAGGTTGTTAACTTGGTGAACAGTGAGGAGGATGCAAGGAATTTTTTACAATGGCCTGTTACTTCCGACCGGTTGGTGGGTATAAATCGGTACGGTCTCCAGTGCTTAGCCGCAGCTATCGGTCATGTATGTACTAGTGGCATGACCAAGGATGACCTGATGACGTGTGTGCTGGGTGGGGTGACTGGCGTACGAGGTAGGGTGAGTGCTCAGAGCCCTTTGGCCGAGCTTCCCCTTCACTCGACTCCCAATCCTCCTATTGGAGTACCGACCCTGAGCACGCTTCCGCAGGTGGGTAGTGACTGGCAGGGTGGTTTTCCCCTGGGGGGATCACCGGGTATTTCTAACATCATTGCATCTCCTCCTCCTCAAGGTTTGACCCCGGAGATGCTCTTTCAGCTCGAGCTAGCTAAGATGGAAGAAAGAAAAGAGCTAGCTAAGATAGAAGAGAGAAAAGAGCTAGCTAAGATAGAAGAGAAAAAAGAGCTAGCTAAGATAGAAGAGAGAAATGAGCTAGCTAAGATAGAAGAGAGAAAAGAGCTGGCTAGGATGCAGCAACAGACGAGGGAAGCTGAGCTTAGGACTGAACTAGAATCTACAAGATACTGTGCCGACATGGATTTAGAGAAGTCTCGTGTTGAGACGACGGGACAGCGACTCGGTACTGGAAACCGTGCGCATGATCAGTCTCTGTCGCATCTTCTCAAACTGGTCCCTGTATTTGACGAGTCTGTTGTCACAGAGTTTTTCAATAGATTTGAGAAGAAGTGCCGGGAGCATCAGTGGCCTGAAGTTAAGTGGGCGGCCCTTGTGTCCTCTAGACTCGTAGGTAAGGGGCTCAAGGCTTACGATGCACTGCCTTTGGAGTCCTGCGTTGTTTATGAGGAGCTCAAGGAGGCTGTCCTGCGGGCATATGAGCTACAACCCGAGACATATAGGTTAAAGTTCCGGGGTGTGACTAAGGGGCGAGACAGTACCTTCTTGGAGCACGCCCGGGACCTGTCCGACGCTATGGGAAACTGGCTCAGATCAGAGAAGACAACTACGTTTGATGAGATGAAACAGTTGATGCTTCTAGAGCAGTTTTATAAGTGTACGGGCGGCGACTTGACTTTAAACCTTAAAGAGAAGAACCCAAGAACTCTCGTAGATGCAGCAGAGATGGCTAATCGTCGGTTGTCACTAATTCGGGGGTGCGGCTCTGCACAGAGAAACGATGTAGGCGTTAAGGAGCGTTACCCTCCCCCTCCCCGGAATATGGACACATTAATTTAAAAGCAATGACACCAAGACTGATCACAAACCTAGCACCGCCCCATTTAAGAAGGGTCAGGGGACTTTTACACCTCAGTATAAGTCCAAAGGGGAAATTTGAGTGTTATCACTGTCACGAAGAGGGGCACATGGCAAAAGCTTGTCCGAGCAGACCTCCCACGGCGGCTGTGTCATTGGCTCGCAGCATTGGGGTGTTCCAGAAGTCTTCTGTGTTTGCTGGAGGCATAAGATCAGAGGATGGAGCACCGCCAGTGAAGAAGGATCCGGAAGGCTCGAACCCTGTCCGCGATGCCTTTTGCGACCATAGAGGGCATGGCTGCGTGAAGTGGGGGGGCAAGAAGCACGGGGTACAGCTTTTGCGTGACACCGGTGCCTCTCAGACACTCTTGAAGAATTTCACTGGTAGACCCATAAACGCGGCGCGGGTAGTTGTGGTGCAGGGAGTTAATGCAACTAGGTCATACCCGCTTGTTAGAATGGAGCTTGTAGTTGACGGTGTGACTCGCGAACTGGATGTGGGAATTGTGGAGAAACTGCCTGTTGGGGGCGTCGACCTCCTTCTCGGCAATGACTTTGCGGTGCCTGCTTCTAAGGTTTCACCCTTAGTCGTTGCCGAGGAGCCGGCCGACGTGAGTAGGGAGGAACAGGAGTGGGTTGAGAAGTGTCAGGTGCAACCAATGGCGTGTGTTGTAACCAGATCTCTCGCATCCAGGGAGTCACAGCCTAACCAACAGTCTTCAAATAAGTGGAGGAACGGTCACGAGAAGGTGCTGAAAGCTGATACGGTGGAGAGTCTAGTACCAGCAGCGCTTATCGGGGACTCAGTATTAGCACCGTTATTAGAGTCTGGAGAAGCACCACCACCTGTGACTGAGAGTGTAGAGGCAGGGCTTAAAGAGACTCAGAGGCAGCAACGGTATACACGGAGAGAGAGCAACGGGATGCAAAGTTCGATGTTGGGGGAGGGCATGAGTTGTTTCGCAAACACTTAGACAGGCTAGCTCCCTCAGATATTCGCAAATTGCAGCTAGAAGACCCGGAGGTTCTAAAGTGTAGTAACGGTGCTGTCGAACTCGAAGAGGACAGGGATGCAAAGTCTGGAGATTTGTTTTTCATTGATGGCATCTTGTATCGGCGATTCCAAGACCCGCAGAGAAGTTGGGAGGGTGGGTCAGGAGTGGTAGACCAGCTGGTCGTACCGAGGGTATGCAGGGATAGCCTACTTAGGTTGGCTCATGATGTACCGCTGGAGGGACACTTGGGTGTCCGTAAGACGGTGGCGGCTTTGGGGAAACTGTTTTGGTGGCCTGGTTTGAGTGCACAAGTGGTGTCATGGGTGGCAATGTGCAGTGTGTGCCAAAAGGTCGGGAAACCTAACCAGAGCATCCCAAAGGCTCTGTTACACCCAATTCCCGTCAGTGGGCCTCCCTTTAGTAAAGTAGTAGTCGACATGGTTGGCCCCCTCCCCCCCACAAGTGCCGGAAATAAATATCTCTTGACAGTCATGGACGTAGCAACTCGGTACCCAGACGCATACCCGATGAGAAATGGTTTGGTGAAGGCGGTGGTCCGTAACTTGCTATTATACTTCTCTCGGTACGGATACCCGCAGGAGATACAGTCAGACCAAGGATCGAATTTCACCTCCAACTTGTTCGTTCAGACAATGAAGCAGCACGGGATAGTCACTGTAGTGTCATCTGCTTATCACCCAGAGAGTCAAGGGGTGTTAGAGAGGTGGCATTCCACTCTAAAAAGCATGCTTCGCTGCTATTGTCTTGAGAACGGCAAGGACTGGTATCTTGGCCTGCCGTATGTGTTATTCGCTGCACGAGAGGTACCTGGGGAGAGTTTGGAGTTTAGCCCTAATGAGCTTGTGTTTGGACACCGCATCAGAGGGCCTCTCCACATGGTAAAGGAGATATGGGAAGGCACCGCTAAACCATGTTCTATGCTTAAGTATGTCCTTGAGAGTAGAGAACGAATGTTGCGTAGTCTGGAGTTGGCTGGCCGCAATCTGGTAGGCTCTCAGGCCCTCATGAAGGACAGGTACGACCACAAGGTGAAACTCAGGGAGTTTCACGGGGGTCAGGAGGTGTTGATACTAATCCCTCTTGTAGGTCACCCCTTATCCGCAAAGTACGCTGGTCCTTATAGGGTAGCAGAGAAGCTCTCGGACTTAGATTACCTGGTGGCCACTCCAGACAGGCGTAAGAGGAATCAGTTATGTCATGTCAACCTGATGAAGGAGTATGTGAGGCGCCCACCTGAGCCTCTCACTGTCCCCGTGATGACTTTCAGCAGTCAAGGTGGAGAAGGAGAACGGGACAGTCATGCGCAGGTGGATGACAACTGGGATTATCATGCTTCTGCAGATCAGTGGGCGGGAAACATGAGACAGGCGGCTCATGAGGCTTTGCAACACCTACCTGAGCAACAGCGTGTGGCTGTCGAGCGCCTATTTTGTTTATACCCTACTGTATTTGCGGAACACCCAGGCCTCGTTACTCAGGAGGTGCACGACGTTGACGTTGGAGACCACCCACCCTTCAAATCAGTGCCCTATAGGGTGCCCCCTATTAAACTTCCGGCCCTCCGGGCGGAGTTGGAGTATATGTTGCAACAGGGACTGATCGAGAAGGGGGCGGTAAAGTGGACATCTCCCGTAACGCTGCAACCTAAGCCGGATGGCAAGGTGCGCTTCTGTGTTGATTACCGCAGGCTAAACGGCTTGACTCCCACCAACCCATATCCTCTTCCCCGGGTCGATGACTGTGTAGACAAGATTGGCAGGGCCAAGTTCTTGACCAAGGTGGACCTGGTAAAAGGTTACTGGCAGGTGCCTTTGTCTGAACGGGCGAAAGAGGTGTGTGGTTTTGTGGTGGATGGTGCTACATATCGTTGTAATGTCATGCCGTACGGTCTAAAGAACGCACCAGCGACCTTCCAAAGCTTGATGAACGAGTTAGTGGCTGACATTCCGAACTGTACCGTGTACCTGGACGACGTCATTATCTACGATGACGATTTCAAGAGCCACTGTGAACATGTAGAATCCCTATTTAAGAAATTAAGTGAGGCAAACTTGGTGGTCAACCTGGGAAAGTGTGATTTTGTGTGGGCTACCGTGCAGTATCTGGGGTTCATGGTGGGTTTGGGCCAGGTGTGCCCCCCACAGAACAAGATATTGGCTATTAACCACTTCCCCAGGCCGTCCACCAAGAAGCAGATCATGAGGTTTTTGGGCACGATTGGTTACTACCGCCGCTTTATAAAGGGCTATTCTACTGTGCTGGCTCCTCTGACGGACCTATTGGCCAAAGATAGAAAGTTTAACCCTTAATTAGCGGCTCACCACATAAGTCGTATTTAATAAAGCTGGACTATGTGGCGGCGCTCGACATAGGTCGAGTGGCAATTTCAGCACGTAATGTTGCTGAGAGAGAGAGACAAGTGGTGGCAGGAGAGTAGCGAGCGTATGACTGCTCCAGACCGCCGCGGCGAACATACTGACACGAATCCCAGCTCCCTCCTCCCTCTCTCACTCGCTATATAAGGAATTGTATCGGGAAAGTGGCTAATTACATGCTTTTTGCACTCGCGTTGCACGGTTATTGCAAGAAAACTAGCCATCATAAAAGGATCGTTATGGTGTCATTCGAAAGCTTTGTTTATGCCCTTTCAGGGATAGGTACTTGTTTTACGTTCTGGGTCTTATTTAGGCATGGAAATGATCACGTAAACAGCCCTATTTTGGCTAAAAACACCCCGCTGGGCGGTACATATAAATAAACCGCATAGGCCGCTCGTAAGGTGTTAAGTGGGCGCCTGAGTGTGAGAGGGCTTTTTTGCTAGTAAAACACCTGTTGTGTACTCACCCAATCCTCAGGGCCCCGGACTTTAGCCGACCATTCCAGCTGGCAACTGATGCCAGTGGTGTGGGGGCTGGTGCCGTTCTGATGCAATCAGACGAAGATGGGCTGGAGCACCCAGTCAGTTTCTTCTCAAAGAAGTTCAACTCGGCGCAGAAGAACTATTCAGTAGTTGAGAAGGAACTGCTGGCGATTGTGCTAGCGCTCAGGCACTTTGAGGTGTATGTTCCAGCCTATGGACCAGTTGTGGTGATCTACACCGACCATCACCCCCTCAAGTTCCTGAATCAATTCCATAACCGGAATATGAGGCTGACCAGGTGGTCATTAATGTTGCAGGAATACAACCTAGACATACGCCATATTGCCGGTTCTGAGAATGTGATTGCAGATTGCTTATCGAGGGTGGAAGACCCGGGGTAGATCATCACAAGGGTAGCCTCCTACTTTGGTTTGATTAGTATGTTTACGTCTGGTGCTTGTTGGCTCGCGTGGGTAGCCCAGCGTATTGGGTCGTAAAGTAGGAGTTGCTGTGTTGGTATAGAAGAAAAAACTAGGCTGCCCCTGTATTGCAGCTGCCATAAACATATTACAAATATAAAAATCCTATAAAAACTCTTTCTTTGATAGTAAATTTTTTTTAAAGTATGTTATAGCAGAAATTCTGAGTTGTACTCCTCTGAGAAGGCTGGGCTAGTGAAGCTCGCTCTTATGAGCATAACTATGTAATTTAATCTATTGTGTTGGGAGGGGTTGTTCATTTTTATAATGTGTTATTTTGAAGTGAACTGTGCTTTACATTTCATTGTCGCTGGGTGACTAGGAGTGGCGAATTTTGTATGGGTTCTGCATGTCAGATTTAGAGCTCATAGTTGGAGCCTCTTAAAAATCTTGGGTGGGGTGTGACGCTCACCGCTTCCCCCAGAACCGCATGGCTTACTCGCTAGGACTCGCCAGGGCAGAGAATGTAGCTACAGTCTACCTATCATTGTGTACTTTCCTTCTCGAGAAAGCTTGTGGTGCAGACAGTTCAGAACTGTTCTTTGTTTTCGTCCGTCACAATCCTTTCTATTTTATTTAGTCAATTGAAAGTATTGTGTTAAGTAGTTGAATGATGGGAAGGCGAGAGAGAGAGAGAGAGAGAGAGAGAGAGAGAGAGAGAGAGACCAGGTGGTGTGACTTGGTGGTGAGTGTGGCGCGTGGTTGGCCCCCTTACATAGGCCTCGCGGGATTCGTTGCCTCCTGCCTAACACGGCCTACTAGGCGGCTGCTTACTGGGCGACTGTCGCGCGCCCTCGTGCCATTCCTGCGAACTGGGACTCCAGCTATGCGGTCCCTGGAAATATCCTGGTCAGATCCGTCCCAGACAGCATACTCTAAGCATCTCCCATGAACTGTTCCACACTCTTGTCTTAGAATCTTTCTCTCCTACTGCCTCTATCATTTCCACTACTTCCTCACCTTTTATTAATATCAATCCCCCTCTGGTTCCCTGCATCCACACCTTGAATTGGTGGCCAGACTGTATTATATGCTGGATCTCACATTTCTTATGTACTAGGCTAAGGTTGAAGATAGTCATTGTCTTTTTGGGAGATTGTATTGCTCGGACTGTCTCCATCAATCACTAATGTTTCTACAGGGTTAAATAATGCTAGACTAGGGATCAGGTACCTTGCTGTTGGTGTTTTCACTGTGTGTAGGCTACTTTTGAGCTGCACGACACTACGGATTCTGTGGGTTACCTGGGTGGATCTTTTGTCTGTGTACCTTGGAGTTTAGACTGTGTAGTGCGTGAGGGCTGCTTGCCTAATCCACCCAACACTGTTCTAACTCTATTTGCTTTTACTTTTGAGGGTCGCCAGGAGGATACTCGATACTTGTGATCGAGAATCCTCAAGAGAGCACCCCTTTATATTAACGTAATCAGGCCGCACAGACCCAAGGTCCACACTAGGCTAAGAGCTGCCTTGCTCCACCAGAATTCTGTACCTTTGCACATCCCAGCTAGACTTTATTAACCCGGGTAAACATTAGCTGGATTAGATCATATACTCTTTTATGCATACCCATTATTTCTACACAAGCATTTTGAGGTCTAGGTTGCTGTAGAGAGACACAACCAGTATAGACCGGTTTTGTTAATAGGAGTACTACTTTTTCGTGGCGAGCATTATTACTGTTGCACCGCTTATAATATTCTTGTGTCCAATAACATTATAGGTCCAGCCTTTTTGTGTATTTAGCCTACACGTGCATTGTCCTGCCTCCTGCTATTTTGTGGTTCCATTTTCGATACGTTCTTCTTAGTAGCATCCGACATTATTCAGAAGATTCCTTGTTCGGTGCTTGAGGACTTTACAACACTTTCTTTCATAAAGGAGTGACAGATATTATTGATTAAAGTAACGTTAAGTAAACCTTCTTCTTGTTTGCATTAGATCACTCTTGTGATTTAATTAAGTTAACTATCTTTTCCTTGTGTACCATAACTAAGCAACCATATGTTATAGGTAATAGGCTGTTTCAGAGAACATCAACCTATAGTAGAAGCACATAGGGTTAAGATACCCCGCTATCGCAGATATAACTCTGGAGGGTATATGTGTTCTTTGTTCGACGGGATTATATATCAGGGGTTGGATCTAGCGTTTCCGTTGTTGCATTTATGCCAGTCTAGTCCAATGTATAAGAGCCACTGATTTATACGAGACACGATCGTAACAAAGCTCAATAAGCTCTGATGAAAAATGTCTTTCTTTTATTCTGACTATCAGTAGACGATTCAGTTAAACCTAGGATGGAATTATGGAAGTTAGAGGTTTAATTACCTCCACCAGCGAAGCAGAGGTTATGTTTTTGATTCCATTGGTTTGTGTTCCTTCTTCTCTGTAAACAAAATATCTAAACAAATCTATGAATCTATCGGCAGAGAGGATGTGCGCCAAGTAAGAAGTGATTACATTTTGGAGGCGATCGGAAGAGGGCATGCCTCCGCCAGCGTAGGCGGCTCATACAGTTATGTACCGATTTTCACGAAATATGGTTGCCAGATAGGATATGCGTCATGGAAGAAGGGATTCCATTTTGAAGGTGATTGGTAGAACGCTTATCTCCGAAAGCGAAGGCAGAGATACAGTACATGCTCTCGTAAATGCACCTCTAGTTGAGATATACTGTACTGTTCTATTCTAAGACGGTTTTTCCAAAGCTAATTAAAATTGCCTAATGATATTCTGAATAAAGTGGAAAAAACATTCCAATACTGAAAGGGTTAAATGAGTGCCAATCATGACCCTATAACAGTGTATAATCACCCACTGGTTTCAGTTTAGGCTCACAAGGTTAGTAATTAAGGACATTTAATCACGAAAGTAACTGAGGTCCCTTGAGTCTCAATTGACATCTTGCTTGAATATCACCATTCAATTATATGGTTGGGGGTTATTGTTGGTGGGGAAGAAGGTGGGGGGATGTTGGAGAAGCTGGGAGGGATGCAGGAAGGGCTGGCTATGGATCCTAGTCCATCCCTAGCCTACTAGAGCCCATGTTGCTTACATAAAGTTTGATTCCATGGCGCAAAGCCTCAACACACATATACACGTCACCCGGGGTCGTGACAAAGAACTTTATTGGCGCAATACGCCTCATCCAGAGTTTGATGATTAACATCTAAATATATCTTCTTCTTTTCCCTGGTATGGGTGTTATTTCTGGCTGCGATTATCTCTGGTGGACCACATACCCTCAGACTGTTAGTTAACTTCTTGGTTTTTGTGTACTACACAATGACATCCTTTCTGTCAAACTGTCTCTCAGCATAAATCAATGACTCCTGCTTATAACAACTAGTCATCTCCAATCTGTTACCCAGGTGAATAATGTACTTGTCACAAATCAACCAAATCAACCAAATCAACAAATATGTCCAAACTTCGAGTCATATAGATGCAACTTACTTGTATCACTTTCTTCTTTTTTCTAAGGAGGGTCTGAGTGGTGAGATCAGGCGAAGGAGATGTTCTTGGATTTACAACGCTTGTCATTAAATTGTTTATGTAATCTTATAGCTGATGAAAGTATTAAGCATACTTCCCTCCCTTTCTCTCATCCTATCTCGCTTTTGTTCTTTTCTTCATGTTTCTCTTCCTTTCTCCTTTCCTTCCTTCCTTTCTGTGAGAAGGAAGGGGAGAGGGAATTTAAAGTAGAGAAAGAAGTTCGCAGCAGGTCCTTGATCACAGGAAGAAGGGGAAAGTTACCACGTTGATCCTAATGGGAAAATATTCAGTGCATTGGAACCTGAGAGAGAGAGAGAATTACACTGAAACTCAGACCACACAGACCTTGCAGTCCTCACTAGGTGGTCTGGCCTTAATGCTACTATGCATAGACAGAACCAGTTTATAGTAAAATAATAGGACAACAAAGTAGAAGATTAAATCCCCTCCCTCCGGATAAAAGGCCGTACCGGAAAATAGGATGAAGTGTAACCTCATGGATCAGAGAGAGAGAGATAATTTTTCCATCATAACTAACATACATTTTTCAAAGACACTTAATTTTATTGTAATATAATAGCAGTAATACCCCTCTGCGATTATATATATCTATATCATATTTCCTAATTGAAGTTGTTTATTTATATATTGTTTTTGATGTGTTTATTATTCCTTCTCTTGTGTTTCCTCAGTATATCTTTAGTTCTTATTCTCGCCTGCTTGCTTCCACATTTTGCATTTACTTTCCTTTTAATTTGCTTGTTTTCCTTCTTCGGTGTCATTTGTGTGTGTGCATACTGGCCAAGATAGATTAGATAGGTGTCAGTCATAGCCAGAAGACGGAATTATTTATGTTTGTTCGTGATGTTTTATTTATAATATCGCCAGATTATTATAATTATCTATTCACATTGATCCATTAGTCAGCTTACCATGAAATTAAGTATTATTTGAAATTATTCATATTGCTTGATGGTATCTACACGATAATGCAAATCACGAACTTAGTGATAAACCATACTGAGATAATATCAATGCATTTGAGTGAAGCACTTATAAAAGGGATGTAGGTTCTCAATTGTCATATTTCCCTTTCACCCAAGTTTCAAAAGAGTATTGTGTTCTTCTATCCGTATTGTTTGTGTTGTCGTGATGTTCACAATGTACCCCGCCTATTGATTGAACATTGACAACAAATGTCTTTCAGGCGACTTGTTCTCGTTCGAGGCGGCAAGCTTTCACTGGATGTTTGTTTGTTTCCGAGACGACAACAAAGCTTCCAGACGGCAACAATACAGTGGTGCGCCGTTTGAGCAACCATCGTAGGCCCGTGACTGATAAACAATATACACATTATACAAAAGACCAGCGTATAATACAGTCTCTGTAAGGGAAGCTTTTATCTAGAATCAATAACGATTAGGAGGGAAGGTTGTCATCGTGTTCGTACTTTTCTCTGAGTATATTACACAGGAGACAATGGAGAGCATGTTTGTTTTGAAAAATCTGGCACGCTTTCAGTAATATCCCGCCTCTCTCTCAGGCCCAGACAATGACCGACACTTCTTATTGAAGATGTAGTGATTGATACTGTTGAGATCTTTCGAAAAATGTACACATTCTTCTCGTAGAGGGGTCTTGTTTATTTTATTTTATTTTTAAAGGTTGATGGAGAGCAAACTAGAATCCTCCCCTCAAGACTATTTTTAATGATACCTCGGATATTTCTTAATAATTGTAACTACCACCAGCTCTTCCTATGTAATGCTAGACAAATAAACACACTGATTTCGAATTACAATGTTCTATATAACTGAGTGGTATTTTCAACATTGCAATTATATTTTGAAGTGGTTATACCTGGTAGAATATTGGAGTACATTTTTTTTGAAGTTCCGTATAATAATTATATGGTATTATCAATATGGATAATAACTATTTGTTTTCAAGTTATTACGCCCAGTAGAATATCGGTGTAAGGGTTTTTGAAGTTAGTAGACAAACAAGTCGAAGATACCGATCTCTGAATCCTTAATCTCTCCATTCTCTATAAGACGCAGTTGAATTTGATATCACTTTATATGGAAAATGTTTCCACAAATGATACATCATGGCACTAATACTGTAGCTTAGAGTTAACTTCAATGTCCCAATTAAGCTGTTGGTTCCGAGTATAAGTGTGGAAATCTTGATAGCTTGTAAGTATGTTAACCCTTTGAGTACCAGCGACGTGTGTTATATTTTTGTCTAGCTGTATTTAGACGATATTATGCAGCTTAGGAAGGATCTGTGGTAGTTGAAAGGGTTGGTTGAGATATTTTGAAGTCATATTATTGCTAGATATCGTTCCTAAACTGAATAAAATGGTCTAATTGTTGCCAGAAGATGATGGGAAGGACAACCCTGGTACTGAACGGGTTAAAGGTAGCGCCAACGAACTTGACAATTATCTTGACCCCTTAACTTTTAATAACTCGAAATTAAAGAAAGCAATCGGGCTGACGTTTCTATTATTTGGGAAGAGTCCACCAGGAAATAGGTGTGGATAATTACAGCCTGTTTGCTCTATTGAGTTACAGAGAGGTCGGGGATCAAGATTATTGTCAAGTTCGTTGGTGCTACCTACAGTACCGTATATTACTTTATTCATAAATGTACGCTGTATTAAGGGGGGTTTCTGTAACTCTTCTCCCTCATGTTTAGTCCCATTAGTTTTGAAATTTTAAGAAATTCGCCCATTACCATGTTATTATTAAACCCTTTTTAATATTTTTTTTTTTTTTTTTTTTTTTTTTAGTAATTTAGGGAGCTCTCCTTATCATACTAAACATTACATCTACTGTCCCTTAATTTTTACTCTTTAGAGGATGTTGCTTGTATATCAGGGTATCATTGTGTGTGGTGTGTGTTTATGTGTGTGTGCATGTGTTGGTCTGTTCCATTGTGGTCTTAACCAGGATCTGTAGCTAAAGTCCTAATTTGCATATTCCCTGATTTCGTGAGGCATCGTAAACTGACCGACTTGGCTTAATCTAAAAACCTCTAGGGAGAATCCTACATCATTGTTTATATATGCGCCATGTTGTCTACCTCTTCTTGGCCTTCCATCCACCCGGTCCTGTAATGATGGGCTCAATGTTCTGCCTGTATCATAGCACTAATACCAACAGACTATAATGTCGTCTAATAATAGCCAGAATAGACTGTCAAACTGCCTCACGATCCTCAAGGGGTTAATATATATGTTGTATTAATATTGATTGCAACGGACGCATTAACCCCTTCTGTACCAATGAGTCTTTTATTTTAATCTAGATATATTTAGATGGTTTTGTGCGGCTTAATTAAGAAGGATCCGTGGTAGTTGAATAGGTTTATTACCCCTTAACTGGCGGCACCCGGCTATTGTCGAGTGAAATAAATGTGGCCTATGTGGCGGGTCACGGCTATTGTCGAGTGCAATTTTGAGCACGTAATGTGCTCTGGGAGAGAGTGGATCGGTGGGAGGAGCGTAGATTACCTCCTGACCGCTCGCCACGGCCGCCGTGGACCTACTGAGATTTATTGCACCCTCCTCCACCCTCTCTCACTCGCTACACACGTAATAATGTAAGAAAATTACCGTATTTTAGCGATTTTGCGCTTCGGTTGCACGATCGTTGCAAGACAACCAGTGATCGTAGAAGGATGGTTCGGGTGTCATTGGAAAGCTCAATTTACGCCCTTTCAGGGATACATACTTGTATTACGCTCTGGGTCTTGTTTATGCATGAAAAAGAGCACGGAAAGAACCCCATTTATGGTAAAAAAAAAACGCTGGGCGGTACATAGAAATTACCGCCTAGGCCTATTACCGCCTATTTTTCTACCGAAAAATTTACAAATAAATCTAGAAGAGGGATTTGATGAATGTTTTTTTTTTAAGTTTGATGAAGATCTAGGGAGGAAACTAAACAAAATAATAAATAAATGAAATCTATGTTTTCTGGCTGATATTTGACGAATTTGTTCATATTAGAAACGTATATGGAAGTCAGAGGGTAAATTGAGATAATCTTTACCTATAAAGTTCACACATATTCTTCCTTAATTGTGTACAATCGTCTAATGCTAGCCAGAATGAACGATCAAAATGCGTTATGATCTTCAGAGGGTTGAAGTGTATCAATATTATTAACTTATCCCGAACCACCTAACATTTACAGTATGTTCTGTATTGAGTGTTGGTCTATTGTAATAGTCAAGTTGTAAAGCTTTGTTACCAGCATTATTTACCTGTTATGACGAATACTTAACCCTTTCAGTGCCAGTCACGTCTATTTCATTTTATTTCGGCTATATTCAGACGATTTTATGAAGCTTAGGAACGATATGTGATAGCTAAAAGGATTAATTAGGATGGTCTGTAATCTTTCAACGGGTAGACGTTGTTCCTAAGCTGAATAAGAACGTCTAATAATTGCCAGAACAATGTATAAATTATGTCACCAAAAGGCCTAAGGGGATGTTTTTTGTTTGCTCCCTAGACCTCCATCAATCTTAACAAAATGCATTTGTTTGTGATAGGAAAATGTCCCGGCCGAGGGTTGGTTCCTCCTAAATTAAAAGCTTGCTACCGCTCGCCAGGAAAACAAATTACACCTAAATGACACGAAAGGTCTTAATATTGGCATAGAAATGGGTCGGACGGTTTTAAATCACCGAAACTAAAGGGTCAAACGTGTTAAAATCTCAAAAACTAATGGAGCTAAACATGAGGGAGAAAGGAGCCCAGAAAAAATAAAAAACTCCCCGTAAGCCTAACATAACTTAGCCTAACATAGCCTAGCCTTAGGTAATGTTAGTGGGGCGGTTTACCTTGGATATTCAAACCTATTGTGCATTTTTTGATAAAAGCACCAATTTTGGCACAGAGGTAGACAATATATTATGAACAAATTTGGATGTGGAGCCATCGCCCAACTGCCCCCTGGCGGCCGTGGCGGCCATTTTCCAAAATGGCCGCCATGTGGCTGCCGAGGAAGACTTATCCCTAGGCGAATGAGATGTACTGAGTAAATGTGCAGGAAAAAATGATTGTTTTGAATCTGCAATGTTGTGCAAATAATTATTATGTTGCGTGTTGTTGCTAATGTAGGGTAGCACTTAACAACAAAGAAAGGTGCCCATGTGTTTTTAGAATCTTATCTTATTATCGATTTATTGAATTATTCATAGATTAGCATTACAACCATGACAAACATCTCGCAATTGAACATGTCCTAATTCACTTGGATTCTGAGTGCTCCTTTCATACAACTTTGTCATTTTCCATTTCCAGAACAATGTCGAAGAGCTTCAAACTCGTTGAGTCTCGTGGTGCAGAAGCAGCTCCGTCTACCTCCGCCCAGCCAGCAACAGAAACAGACTGGTCATTATGCTTCATATGCCAAGAAATGATGCCAGAGTCGCTGACAAGTCCATCCCAGAATACACGCCAAGACAAGGGGAGCAGCTACAGCACTCTCGCTGGACATCTGAGAAGGTTCAATGAGCTTGGATTGCTCCCCAACTCTTTTCTGTTGAGCCGATTAGATGAAGGCAGTGGCGTTGAAGCAGCATTGAGCGCCAACAATGCACGATACCACAAGACCTGCAGGCTGAGGTTTAACAAGACCAAGCTAGACAGAGCTGAGAAGAGGCACCTGAAAATAGGCGCCGACGAAGAAGAGGAAGTTGTTGCCCGCAAGCAAACTCGATATCTGTCACGACCATCAAGTACTGAGACGAAACACCAAGAAGTGAAATGCTTCTTCTGCGGAGAAGCTCCTGATAGTGCTGATCTTCATGAAGCTGCGACATTCCAACTGGACTCGCGTGTCAGGTCGTGCGCACTGATTCTGGACGATATGGACCTCCTGACGCAACTGAACGCTGGGGACATGGTTGCACAGGAGACCAGTACCACCGAAATTGTCTCCTGAACTTGTACAATCGCGCACGGAAGATTAAGGAAATGGCGGGCAAAGGTACAGACGATGAACACGCAATAGCAGGACTTGCTTTCGCAGAGCTGGTGGTGTTTATTGAAGAAGCTCACATGGATGACGAGACGTCTCCGGTCTTCAAACTTGCTGACCTGGCGCAGTTATACACGTCAAGGATGGAACAGCTGGGTGTCAAGCATGAGGGCAGGGTGAACACAACCCATCTTACGCAGAGACTAGGAGATGCCATCCACAGAAACAAGCTGAAAATATTCGGTCAGCCTGCTTCAAAACCTCCGGGAAAGGGCAAGCAGCAGATGAAATCCCTGAAGAATGACGTGGACCTGTTCTCTCGTCTGTATATCGGGTGCCAGAACCGGGATGAGAATCTAGAGGAATTCTTCCAACATGAAAACCAAGCCTGCTCCCCTGCACTATCAGATGGCGGTGGCATCCGGCTGGGTGTCAAGAGTGATCTTCTCGCTTGTCTAGAAGACCTCAGTCAGCCCAAGTCTGAGGTTCCTCCAACCAGCTGCATTGTGCTAGATGGAGCGGTCATCATCCAGATGCTGAAGCCAGCTACAGCAAAAAGCTTCAACGAGTATGCACAGCAGGTCTTTGTGCCCTACATACTCTCAAAACTCCATCAAGCCACGCGACTGGACCTGGTGTGGGACCGCTACAATACAGACTCGTTGAAGGGTACAACAAGAGCCAAGCGCGGAAAAAGGGTGAGAAGACGGGTGGTGGGTGGTGCAACGATCCCCGGGAACTGGGCCAGCTTCCTCAGAGTCGACGAGAACAAGACAGAGCTGTTCAGCTTCCTCTCTGGCGTCCTCCACGACTCATTCCAGCTTGCAGACAAGGAGCTGGTCATCACTGAAGGAGATGATGTCGTGAGCAAGCCACCGCTCCTAGATACTGCAGCCCTGGCTCCTTGCAACCAAGAAGAAGCTGACAGCCGCATGATGTTGCATGCCGCCCACGCTGCTCACAATGGCCACAAGAAGATCCTCATCCGCACAGTTGACACTGATGTTGTTGTCCTGGCAGTGGCTCTGGCACGCAACCTGGAGGAGGAAGCCGAAGTGTGGGTGTCCATCGGCATGGGCAAGGCTTTCCGGTTCTTGGCAGCCCATGAGATGGCGCGGGCTCTGGGCCCTGAGAAAGCACAGGCACTACCGATGTTTCATGCTTTGACGGGCTGCGACACGGTCTCCTGCTTCACCGGACATGGCAAGAGGACAGCATGGGCAGTGTGGACAGCTCTACCTCAGCTGACCCAGACACTCACTGACCTCTCCACTGCACCGGATCATATTGATGAAGATGCCATGCACACCATCGAGAGGTTCGTCATCCTGCTTTACGACAGAACAAGCACCGCAACCGATATCGACAAGGCACACCGCAAACTGTTTGCAAAGAAGAGCAATGTCCAGCTGATCCCACCGACAATTGCAGCCCTGAAGCAGCACGTCTGACAAGCAATATACCAGGGCGGACAAGTCTGGGGTCAGGCCCTGGTTCCTGCACCAACATTGCCATCACCAACCGACTGGGGTTGGATCAAGACCAGTGACATGTACGAACCTCTCTGGACAACGCTCCCCGAGGCATCCAAGGTCTGCCGGGAGCTTGTCTCCTGCAAATGCCAGAAGGGCTGCATCAAGAAGTGCAAGTGCAAGAAGGCCAGTCTGGAATGCACACCACTGTGTGCTTGCGACGGGGAGTGCTCTCAGAACTGAACTCGCAAACTTAAGATGAAGATTCTGAACTGTTCAAGACAGCACACAGGTACTGTAAAACAGTGAACTTATCTGCATATTGCATTTAGAAGATTATGTGTTAATTAACATGATAATTAAATGTAGTAGTGGCCATTGACCACAGAAGTATAAAATTTGACTTGCCCAGGATTGATCTGATGAGAGCAAGCCACCATAATTATCACTATCTGGTTCTGTTATTGTTGTTGTATTATCGATGTAATTAGCATAATTGTGTTAATAATGTTGTTAATTGGCATCTTAATTGGCGTGGGCAGTGTCCATGAATAGCTATTGACAGACACAGGAAGAAGGTCAGATAACATTTCCACAACTTAAATTAATCTAGCCTATTCACAAGGAATGTCAGCATTTGATGCCTGATCATGGGTTTCCTTGTTTCCATTTCATCTGCAATTAGCCTAAATATGTTAATTAATATCAGCAGCATCTCCCAAAATGTGACTAAGAGCTATCTGGCATGTCTTGATTCAAAATATTCAATAAACATTCACTAAAACCTTCAGCAGCAAACTTTATCTAACTTCTGTGTCTTCTGGCTGCCATATTGGAATAATTATGGCCGCCACGGCCGCCAGGGGGCAGTTGGGCGATGGCTCCACACCCAAATTTGTTCATAATATATTGGTCTCCCTCTGTGCCAAAATTGGTGCTTTTATCAAAAAATGCACAATAGGTTAGCTTACCCGCTGTACTATGTAGACCTTGTCGAACCTAACCTAACGGATCATGATCAAACCTCAAATGTATAGAAAACTATTATAATTTTCATTTTACGAGAACACATTCTTTCATTATATTTTGGCTATCATTAGTCACTTGAATTAAGCTTAGGAAGGGTGTGTGGGATTTATTGGACAATTAAGACAGATCATAGTTCCTTGATTGCTGGAGCTCCTTTCTAAGCTGCACAATAGGGTAAAGTTTTAGCCAGACTATAATATAAGAGAGGCACTGTTACTGCTGTTACTGGAAGAGTTATCATACTTTACCGTCGACTATAATATAAGAGAGGCACTGTTACTGCTGTTACTGGAAGAGTTATCATACTTTACCGTCGACTATAATATAAAAGAGGCACTGTTACTGCTGTTACTGGAAGAGTTATCATACTTTACCGTCGACTATAATATAAGAGAGGCACTGTTACTGCTGTTACTGGAAGAGTTATCATACTTTACCGTCGACTATAATATAAGAGAGGCACTGTTACTGGAAGAGTTATCATACTTTACCGTCGACTATAATATAAGAGAGGCACTGTTACTGCTGTTACTGGAAGAGTTATCATACTTTACCGTCGACTATAATATAAGAGAGGCACTGTTACTGCTGTTACTGGAAGAGTTATCATACTTTACCGTCGACTATAATATAAGAGAGGCACTGTTACTGCTGTTACTGGAAGAGTTATCATACTTTACCGTCGACTATAATATAAGAGAGGCACTGTTACTGCTGTTACTGGAAGAGTTATCATACTTTACCGTCGACTATAATATAAGAGAGGCACTGTTACTGCTGTTACTGGAAGAGTTATCATACTTTACCGTCGACTATAATATAAGAGAGGCACTGTTACTGCTGTTACTGGAAGAGTTATCATACTTTACCGTCGACTTGGTAAAAAGCGGACTTGAACAGGAGCCCAAAATATGTCCCTATAGTTGTCCACTCTATCTTCCGCTCTATTATAGTCTGAGATCGCCTGTCTTTATTGTCACAGACCTTTTAGTGAACTCAACAAGGACACACACACACATATATATATATATATATATATATATATATATATATATATATATATATATATATATATATATATATCACATTATATACTCCAACTTGGGTAAGAGGAACACTATGCTAAAGTTCATAAGTCTGCATAAACCTATATTGTATAGATTGCTGTTATCAGTATATTATGTTATCCGTTACATGATAACACAACTTGGAGAGAGTTGTGTTATTTTAGGTGGCTTTCACATGATGCTTCGAAGTTTTAATGTATAACAAATAATCCGTGATATACAAGCTATTTAACAACTGAACGACACACTTAACTAAACTGTCTATTTGTAATCAAGTGCTGAGATTCCAAGGTTATCCACAAGGAAATGTTAATGTGTGAAACTTGGATTGATGTATTTTTGTATTAATATATTTTGCTTTACTTTCCTCCATACACCTATCCAAGCTTTAAAAGATGCCCCCAATATCTCCCTTCGAAATAAGGCTCCCGAGCTTATACACAGTTCTTTCTCTTCGCAGCTAATACTATGGGAATGATGGTTGTTCCCAGAGAGTTCACACGTTAACATTTCAAATTATAATGATAACGTAATTTTTCAAGTTATTTCGTCCATTTATGTGAAGGTTTCCCCTCCACTAGCTGAAGCCCATGCCTATAACTCTCTATACCGAGTCCTGTCCCACTCCTTAATTCACTTCTCCCACATACCTTGATGCCAAAGAGCAACATTCTAGGGGGTCACTTCACGAATTCAACTAAACGAAGAGTTAACGTGCTCCAAGGCCACGAAATATTGTAGAAGAAATGTTCAATAAAGCTCTGTTTTTTGTTTTGCGGTAATGATGGTATAGCCTTTAGCTGATCCGTCGTCACACGTATGAGTGTGAGAAGAGGGAGATATATTTACATAGATTTACATACTGGCCACATAAACCTTACGATCCAAACGAGGTGGTCAGGACTTAATTCTAGTAGAGATGGCATATCCGATAGAAAAGAAGAGAGAGAGAGAGAAAGGTGTGTGTGTGTGTGTGTATGGAGGGGGGGGGGGGGGGTAATTTTTGTGCATGGACGCATTTGGTGGCTTGGGTGGCTTAGGAGAGCGCACGTGCATGTAATTTTGCGCAGGCTTCCGTTGATATCAAAGCGTGTGTTTGTGTCTGTGGTGACTGTGTGTTAGTATGTGACTGTGTTTGTATACATGTGTGCGTGTTTAATTTCCTGTGTGTGTTGGTGGAAGCTGGCATTGAAACAAATGTTTGGTTTTAGTGCGTGTTGGTAGGTTTGAGTACAGTATTTTGAACTTCTATTAAGGGGGTATGGTTCAATATATATATATATATATATATATATATATATATATATATATATATATATACAGTATATATATATATGTATATTATGAGTGTCCTTATACCTTCATCTAACTTATAAATACATCCCCCAGACCCTCTTTCATGATAAATTTGTATACATTTACTGTAGAAAAATGTCTTGGGCAAAGGCCGATTGCTTCTAAATTTCAGGATCGCTATCGCTCGCCAAGATAATAATCGACACCTAAATTGCACGAAAGGTCTTAATATTGGCAACTAAATTGGTGAAAGGTCCTAAAACCGCCAACTAATGAGGGTTCGCGAACGTCTTAAAATCTCAAAACTAATGGGGCTAAGTATGAGGGAGAAGGGGGTCCAGAAAGAAACAACTCCCACCCACCTTTATGAACTGTGGGCTAGCCTCTATCTTACCGGGGATGATGTATTCGCTAGAACAAGTTACAACGTATCGATATACTCAGACACATTATTTCATTCATTCTGGTAATTACTATAGGATTTTATTAGACCAGGAAAGATTTCTCACAGTTAATGTGTAATTGAAATCGATTATATCCCCTTGAATTTGTTGTTATAGGCCTTTACTAAGCTATATACAATCGTTTAGTCTTAGCTAGAATATAATGAGGAGATATTCAAGTCTTTGTATGTAACGTTGACTAGACTAGAAATAGAATATGCAAATCAATTATGGTGCCCATATAAGTAATGGATTTGAGGATATTGAAAATGTTCAACTACCAACTACCAAGTTAGACCCAAGTTTAAAAGATTTATCACATAAAGAGACACTTGAACATAAATCAGTGTTTAATAAACATTTCGCCTGACTAGACTCATATATGACCTTCCGTTGACATCCACTAATCTGTAAATGTTTCTTTCTTTCTTTCTTTGTTTCTCTCTTTATTTATTTCTTTTGTTTCTCTCTTTCTTTCTTTCTTTCTTTATATATTTACTTATATATATATATATATATATATATTATTTTTTTTTGGGGGGGGGGGAACGTCTGCAGTAGGTATATTTTTTATGGAGACTTGAAGAACTTTGAACTTCTCCAACTACACAAATGTAGCTAAGATAAACGTATCTGTAGACTAACAAGAACAATGACTGATCTGTGTTATGTGTGTAGACAACACAACCTTGGGCGGATTTTGGCTTCCGTGGTAAATATAGCCGGAAGGGTGAGGGTGAAATAGGTCATTCTGGTCCAATGCCTATAATTCAGAAGAAGTATTTTTCCAGCGATCATGGCTTAGCTGTGGCAACAAGGGTTAATATTATGTTACCATCACCACCACCACTACTACCAACACCACCACCACTACCACCAGCAAGACCGGGCCCCACCTCAGGATCGGACCCAGGCGACGTCACGTACCCAGACTCTGTTTTTATACTGTTCACAAAATCCTAAGCAAGGTCGCTATTTGTTACGAACTGGCACTCGGGTACACAAGGGCTCTCAATCAGGACTCGAATACGGCTCGCTGCCACAACGGAAACACACGATCCCAACCCCTGAGTTGTGCCAGCCGAACAAAAAAC
This sequence comes from Paralithodes platypus, assembly GCA_032716605.1. Lineage (NCBI taxonomy): Eukaryota > Metazoa > Arthropoda > Malacostraca > Decapoda > Lithodidae > Paralithodes > Paralithodes platypus. Next base: position 7,083,772 of record CM064518.1, read on the forward strand.
ACCAATACCCTCCAGAGTTCAATCTGCTATAACGGGGTATACAAGAACTCGGTACTAGTGTTCAACAACAGACTAATAAAGAGACAGGAATTATCTAGTCTGGTCAACAATCAAACAATGAAGTAAGAAACAACAACACCAAAGAATAGTGTTGGCCGAAGCCGAAGTAATCCACCCTTGACTAAGAACTTAAGAAGTCCTCCACCCTCTACTTCGGATCGGCACTATTACGTTACGTTAATTAATAGTCCTTAAGCATCGAGCAAGGAATCTTCTGAAAAAAGTTAGATGCTTCTCGGATGCTCGTAAGAAGTACGTATCGGATTTTGAACAGTAATTCAATAAGCAAAAACACTGGCAATTAAATACTATTAAAGGTTTAAATTGGCATAAGAATAATTAAAAGAATATGCAATAGTAAATGGCAAACATTAAAAAGAAGTACTCCGCAAATGCAACGGCAATAGCCTACTCGGATTGTGCTCGTGGGCCACTAATCACTAAAGTAGCCAAGCTTGCAACACATGAAATCAATAGTGCATAACCAATATCATACATAAGGAAAGCTTCAATACTATTCTGTATCTACTAATCGAGTAAAGTCTAGCTGGGGTACTGTGGGCAAAAGGTAGCAGTGACTGAGCAAAAACGGCTCGTAGCCTAGCGAAGTCCTCACAACTGTTTAAAGTATTACGTTAAAACTAACAAGTGCACTTTGAGAAATCTAGATCCCTTGTATCTGGTTTTCTCCCGGCTCCTTGACAAAGTAAAAACAAACTGTTAATAAAATACAGGGTGGTTAGGCTCTTGCCCTCACGCACTGTAAATTATTAACTCAACACAGTCAGCCGCGAAGACAACCTAGGCTTCACTGAACCGAAACGAGTATGCAGGTTTATCGCTTAACCACTGCATCAAACAACAACTCGTAACACAGAAAAGCCTTACCCCAGTCTAGCATTACCTAGACTAGCAGAAAACAGGAATAATAATAATAACACACAGGGAAATGCATATACAAGTGCAACAAACATAAATCAATCCTATTCTAAGTTAACCCTTCCAAAATAGGCTATCTAATAGGCAAGTATCTCGTGAGAACTCAAGCGATAATACGTTGGCTGACTAGCTCTGCACCAACGGGACCATGGAAGTTAAAAAAGGCAGGGAAAAGAGGAGATAAGAATGTAAGGTAGTAGAGAAAGTTCACATCAGTCAGAAGAATATATATAGTTAGCAAGGGAAATGAGAAGTTGCTCTGCCTAATGAGTTCTGATGAAAAAATGGCTAGACTTCCCTTTTTATACCCGGCCCTCTAGTGAGCCCAACGTGAACTACTAAGGACCGCCCACTGACAACCATTACGTAATTTCTCTCTCTCCTCTGGGATAGACAAAGGCTCCCCTAGCACTGAGGGAGGGAGTGAGTTAGGCCCACCTCCCGCCTGGCGCACCCACTGACCCCCAACTGTGGCTGTTTCTCTTCCCATCATTACAAATAAGTTTTACACACAATACTTATAACTAATGATATAAAATAGAACTCGTTGACTCTGATGAAAACAAAATACATATTCATAATACTTATAGTACAACGGCTCACATGAACTAAGTTAGGAAACTCTACATAGACTACAGCCAAAGTTCCTGCCCTGACGATCCTAGCGAGAGTGGGGCATGACTAGGCGTTCTGTACAGCATGCTCACACTGGACATGCGTCACACCTCCCCCAAGATTTTACTTGCTCAACCCTGAGCTAAAATCTGACAAACACAGAACCCCATCAAGCTCCTCACACCCAGCGACCGCATGGCACTAAAACAAAGCTGAGTTTATCACCAAAACACATCTTATTATTAAAAAAAAAATGCACATTTTATAACTCCTCCCAACAATAGCAAAAGGACACAATATCATGCTCCCAGAGCGAGCTTACAGCAGCTCAGCCGTTTGATAGTTCGTGGACTACTCAAACTCTATAGGCTATGACAAACTTATACGATTACCTATATCAAAAGAAAGAGTTTTTATATGATTTTTATATTTTAATATGTTTTTCCCGGCTGCACTATAAGGGCAGCCTATTTTCCTCCACTCAAACCCACACACCTGTGATAGCCTACGACTGATCATCCACCCTTGATAAACAATCCGCGATCACATTGTCACATCCAGCAATATGACGGATGTCCAGGTTATACTCCTGCAACATCAAAGACCACCTGGTCAGTCTCATATTGCGATTGTGAAATTGATTCAGGAATCTCAAAGGGTGATGATCAGTGTAGATAACCACGACTGGGCCATAGGCTGGAACATACACCTCGAAGTGCCTGAGCGACAGCACAATCGCCAGTAATTCCTTTTCTATTGTAGAATAGTTCTTTTGTGCAGCATTGAACTTCTTAGAAAATAAACTTACTGGGTGTTCCACACCTTCATTGTCTGTCTGTAGCAAGACGGCACCAGCCCCTACACCACTAGCATCTGTTGCCAGCTGAAAAGGCCTGTTAAAGTCTGGGGCCCTGAGTATCGGGTGAGTACATAGCAAATGTTTCACCAAAGTGAAAGCCTTTTCACACTCAGGTGCCCACAAAAACTTTTTGTCTTTAGATAACAAATCTGTGAGAGGTGCCAACACCGTTGAGTAACCTTTTATGAAGCGTCTGTAGTAGCCTATCATACCCAAGAATCTCATAATCTGCTTCTTGGTTGTTGGGTGCGGAAATTTATTGATAGCCTGTACCTTGTTCTGAGGAGGGCACACCTGTCCCCTTCCCACTACAAACCCAAGGTACTGCACAGTGGCTTTTACGAAGTCACACTTTGCCAAATTTACTACCAGACCTGCTTCACTAAGTTTCCGGAACAAGGTCTCAAGGTGCTCACAATGGCTCTCAAAGTCGTCATCATAAATGATTACATCGTCCAAATATACGGTGCAATTTGGAATGTCCTTTACAATTTCATTCATCAGGTTCTGAAACGTTGCTGGTGCATTCTTAAGTCCGTAAGGCATAACATTGCACCGGTAGGTACTCCCGTCCACAACAAAACCACATACCTCTTTAGCACGCTCGGACAAAGGTACTTGCCAGTAACCTTTTACTAAATCTACTTTAGACAAAAAACGAGCATTACCAATTTTGTCAACACTATCATCAACCCGAGGAAGAGGATATGGGTTAGTTGGAGTCAAACCGTTTAACCTACGGAAATCAATACAAAAGCGTACCTTCCCATCTGGCTTAGGCTGCAGTGTTACGGGGGAAGTCCACTTAACTGTGCCTTTCTCTATCAACCCTCTACCGAGCATATACTCCAACTCATCCCTCAGAGCTGGTAGTTTTATGGGGGGCACACGGTACGGGATTGACTTATAGGGTAGATGGTCCCACACGTCAACATCATGCATAGCCTGAGTAGTGAGGCCTGGGTGTTCAGCAAATACAGTGGGGTATGAACCGAACAACTGACGGATAGCATCAAACTGCGGCTCAGGCAAATGAGCTATAGCCTCGTCAGCCCTAAGGCTCGAGTTCCCCGCCCACTCATCCGCTGAAACATGCTGATCCCAGCTATCCTCCTCTGAAGCTTGACTGTCCCCCTCTCCTTCTCCACCACGGCCGCAACAAGCCAACACAGGGACAGTGAGAGGCTCAGAGGGGCGCCTCACATACTCTCTTGGCTGTGCATCGCCGTCCTCGTCGAGCTCTACCGCTCCATTAGCACACGTTTGGAGCTCAGGGTCCTCTAGTTGCAACCGACGTATATCTGAGGGTGCCAAGCGATCTAACTGCTCCCGGAGCAATGCATGACCTTCCCCGATACTGGGCTGCTCCCTCTGTTTCTCTCGATGTACATAACGTTGCTGTCGTGGAGACTCGTCATGCCCAGCCTCGTCACTCTCGATGACAGGCCCAGGGGCTACTCCAGAATTAAGTAATGGTGCTAATACTGAATCACCCAGGAGAGCCGCCGAGTCAAAACTCTTAAAACCAACTCCAGCTTTAGCCTCCTCCTGTTGATCGTTCCTCCGCTGGTCTGAAGACGGAGGACTAGGCTGTGACACTTTAGCTGCCCGAGCTCGGGTGACAACACACGCCATGGGTTGTGTCTGGCACCGCTCGACCCACTCTTGCTCTTCCCTACTCACGTCGGCCGGCCTCTCGGCAACGACTAAGGGTAGAACCTCAGAAGCGGGCATTGCAAAGTCGTTGCCGAGAAGAAGGTCGACGCCCTCCACTGGCAGTTTCTCCACAATCCCGACATCCAATTCACGTGCCACACCATCCACCTCCAACTCCAACCGCACCAGCGGGTATGACCGAGTTGCATTAATACCCTGCACCACTACCACCCGAGCCACGTTTATAGGGTAGCCAGTCAAGTTTTTCATCAGAGTCTGGGAAGCACCTGTATCACGCAAGACCTCTACTCCATGCTTGCGCCCCGCCCACATCACGCAACCCCGCCCTCTATGGTCGCAAAAAACATCCTGAGCAGGGTTCGAGCCTCCCAGGTGCTTCTGCATTGGCTGTGCCTCAGCCTCTGACGAACTGCCCCGGGCAAACTCAGATAACTTCGGAGACACACCAATGTTGCAGGCCAAAGACACAGCTGCTGTAGGTGGTTTGCTAGGACAGACTCTTGCAAAGTGCCCCTTTTTATGACAATGATAACACTCCAACTCCCCTTTGGGCTTCCCTTGGTACTGGGAAGGGCCGGCCCCTTCTTAAACGGGACGGTGCTAGTCTTGTGGTCAGTCTTGGTATCATGGCTCTTGTACTTGTTTGCATAAGGTATACCACTAACTCGGGGGGGTGGGGCATCACGCCCCTTGTTACCTGCCTCACTACGCTGGGGAGACCCGCACCCACGAATTAGTGATAGCCGGAGGTCAGCCATCTCAGCTGCCTCCTGTAGGGTTTTTGGTTGCTTTTCTTTAATAGTTAAAGTTATTTCTGCACCAGTACACTTATAAAACTGCTCGAGGAGAAACAGCTCAGTCAACTGTTCTGCCGTCTCAGCTTTCTCAGAACGTGTCCAGTTTTTAAGTGCATCTTTTAAGTCCGGGCATGTTCAAGAAAGGTCGCCTCCCTAGTCTTTGTAACACCCCGAAACTTCAATTGATATGTTTCCGGTTGCAACTCGTATGCCCGTAGGACAGCTCTTTTCAATTCTGGGTAGTCAATGCAAGACTCTAAAGGCAGTGTATCATAAGCCTTCAGACCCTTACCCGTAAGTCTTGAGGAGACTAGAGCTGCCCACTTCTCTTCAGGCCAATTATGCTCCCTACACTTCTTCTCAAAACGATTAAAAAATTCTGTGACTTCAGTTTCACTAAATACCGGCACCAATTTGACTAATTGGGCCAAGGACTGTTCTCTTACTTGGCCCTCACGGCCCATCCGAGTCCCTGTCGACTCTGCAAGAGTCTTCTCTAAATCTAATTTAGCACAATATTTCTCCGAGTCGTACCTAAGCTCAGCCTCATGCCTCCTAACCTCAATCTCCTGCCTCCTGGTCTCATTCTCCTGCTTCCTAGCCTCAATCTTAGCAAGCTCAAGTCTAAATACCATCTCTGGAGACAGGCAGGAAGAGAGAGCTGCCACTACTGAAGGAGGGGGGGCAAAAACTGGGGAACCACCATGTGCACCACCCGAGGGCACTCCAATCTGCCAATTCTCATCCCTCTGTGGGAAAGTGCTAACCTCCGGTAACTGAGTGGACGGCACTGTGGGAGTCGAGTGAGAGGGGATCTGGGGAGGAACCCCCCCAAACGCCCTCTCCCCCGAAACCCCATGTCGCCCACGCAACACCCAGGAAATCAGCTCCCCCATGGACATCCCTACTACATTGGAAATGCCCAAAACCTTGGCTATCAGGTGCAAGCCACAAACATCCACCCCAGTCAGCCTCTCCTCCGTCACGTGGTGCCGCTTACTCACAAAAACTCTAGCATCCTCCTCACTGGTTACTAACGGCACACCTTCAAATGACATCTCTCGCTCATCGTCAGTGCTAATGCACGACATACTGAAGTCCACAAAAAAATTCTCGAGACAAAAGTGTTAAACTTCCTATGCAAGCACTAATTACTAAATTAACTGGAGTCTCTTAAATGCTTTACTAATTGCCATACAAAAAAATATATTCTTCAATATGCACGCTAAAATACTAACAAAAAAATGTTGTACAACTCTGCAAAAATTTATACTGTTCACAAAATCTTAAGCAAGGTCGCCATTTGTTACGAACTGGCACTCGGGTACACAAGGGCTCTCAATCAGGACTCGAATACGGCTCGCTGCCACAACGGAAACACACGATCCCAACCCCTGAGTACTGCCAGCCGAACAAAAAACACCAATACCCTCCAGAGTTCAATCTGCTATAACGGGGTATACAAGAACTCGGTACTAGTGTTCAACAACAGACTAATAAAGAGACAGGAATTATCTAGTCTGGTCAACAATCAAACAATGAAGTAAGAAACAACAACACCAAAGAATAGTGTTGGCCGAAGCCGAAGTAATCCACCCTTGACTAAGAACTTAAGAAGTCCTCCACCCTCTACTTCGGATCGGCACTATTACGTTACGTTAATTAATAGTCCTTAAGCATCGAGCAAGGAATCTTCTGAAAAAAGTTAGATGCTTCTCGGATGCTCGTAAGAAGTACGTATCGGATTTTGAACAGTAATTCAATAAGCAAAAACACTGGCAATTAAATACTATTAAAGGTTTAAATTGGCATAAGAATAATTAAAAGAATATGCAATAGTAAATGGCAAACATTAAAAAGAAGTACTCCGCAAATGCAACGGCAATAGCCTACTCGGATTGTGCTCGTGGGCCACTAATCACTAAAGTAGCCAAGCTTGCAACACATGAAATCAATAGTGCATAACCAATATCATACATAAGGAAAGCTTCAATACTATTCTGTATCTACTAACCGAGTAAAGTCTAGCTGGGGTACTGTGGGCAAAAGGTAGCAGTGACTGAGCAAAAACGGCTCGTAGCCTAGCGAAGTCCTCACAACTGTTTAAAGTATTACGTTAAAACTAACAAGTGCACTTTGAGAAATCCAGATCCCTTGTATCTGGTTTTCTCCCGGTTCCTTGACAAAGTAAAAACAAACTGTTAATAAAATACAGGGTGGTTAGGCTCTTGCCCTCACGCACTGTAAATTATTAACTCAACACAGTCAGCCGCGAAGACAACCTAGGCTTCACTGAACCGAAATGAGTATGCAGGTTTATCGCTTAACCACTGCATCAAACAACAACTCGTAACACAGAAAAGCCTTACCCCAGTCTAGCATTACCTAGACTAGCAGAAAACAGGAATAATAATAATAACACACAGGGAAATGCATATACAAGTGCAACAAACATAAATCAATCCTATTCTAAGTTAACCCTTCCAAAATAGGCTATCTAATAGGCAAGTATCTCGTGAGAACTCAAGCGATAATACGTTGGCTGACTAGCTCTGCACCAACGGGACCATGGAAGTTAAAAAAAGGCAGGGAAAAGAGGAGATAAGAATGTAAGGTAGTAGAGAAAGTTCACATCAGTCAGAATATATATAGTTAGCAAGGGAAATGAGAAGTCGCTCTGCCTAATGAGTTCTGATGAAAAAATGGCTAGACTTCCCTTTTTATACCCGGCCCTCTAGTGAGCCCAACGTGAACTACTAAGGACCGCCCACTGACAACCATTACGTAATTTCTCTCTCTCCTCTGGGATAGACAAAGGCTCCCCTAGCACTGAGGGAGGGAGTGAGTTAGGCCCACCTCCCGCCTGGCGCACCCACTGACCCCCAACTGTGGCTGTTTCTCTTCCCATCATTACAAATAAGTTTTACACACAATACTTATAACTAATGATATAAAATAGAACTCATTGACTCTGATGAAAACAAAATACATATTCATAATACTTATAGTACAACGGCTCACATGAACTAAGTTAGGAAACTCTACATAGACTACAGCCAAAGTTCCTGCCCTGACGATCCTAGCGAGAGTGGGGCATGACTAGGCGTTCTGTACAGCATGCTCACACTGGACATGCGTCACACCATCCTATGTACTAAACCTATACCTCGTAAAGTGGCGGCGTTCGGTGACGTTACGTTACACACGTTTTGCGATGCTAGCGCCACGGCATACGGGGTAGCCATATATGTCATTACTTCATTTGGGGCACATTTAGTTACAGCCCGGGCCAAGGTAGCCCCGGTTAAAAAGGTAACTATCCCTAAAATGGAATTGACTGCCATGCTGCTATTAGCACATCTGGTGCAACATGTACGCGCACCATACGAGAGCGAATTAAATATTGAAATCGTTCATGTATGGTGCGATAGTCAGGTCGCACTCAACTGGATACATAGCAAGAAGTCTCTGCCAGTTTATGTGCGGAATAGGGTAGATGAGATTAGAGCCCTTTTGCCAGATGTTGCTTATCATTATGTAAATACAAAAGAAAACCCTAGTGATCTCATAACTAGGGGTATAACGGCTAGCCAGTTAATGAAGTCCGAATTGTGGTGGCATGGTCCAAAGTGGCTGCTCCATGAAAGTGAATGGACGATTTGGCATGCTGTTGGTGAGGGACTTCTGCCACTGGAAACAGTGGCAGTTACAGCCCAACCAAATGAGCCACCGGGTCCTATCATAGAGTGGGCAAGATTCGGTGACTATAATAAACTAGTCAGAGTTGTAGCTTGGGTAATAATAATAATAATAATAATAATAGTTCTTAAAGCTAGCGCATGCTAAGCTAGCTAAGGATAGCTCAATAAGGCCGATTAGGCGTATTTCCATTGGGGTCCTGTACTACTACCCCATCCCTTTGCTCATGAGGGATGGTAACGACTCAGTGCTTGTGAAAAATCTTTAATGCGCCGAGAGTGGGCGCGAACCCGGGCCTTCTGGGTGGAAGTCCGAGACGCTAGTCACTACACCAAGCGAGGGGTATTGCGATATGTATCCAATCTCAAGCTTAAAGTAACGGGCCAACTCTGCAACAGGGGTCACAACATTGATGCTCGTGAATTTAAAGCAGCTGAAGTAACTTTGATCAAATGGGTTCAAATAGAAACCTTTTCCAATGAATTAGAATCCTTGAAAAGCTCGAATAAGACATTAATGCCTAATATAGTGCGTCAACTAAGGTTGCACCTAGACAATGGCCTCATCAGGTGTGAGGGTCGCCTGAAGTGGTCGGGTGTACCAGACGGCACAAACCGCCCTATACTTATGCCAACAAGACATCACGTTACTGATCTATTGATCATACGTGCACATAGGGAAGTAAAACACTACGGGGTATGTCATATTATATCAAATTTACGTCTCACATGGTGGATACCCAGAGTTCGACAAGTAGCTCGACGCGTAGTAAGAAAGTGTGTAATATGCCAGAGACTAAAAGGTAAACCATATGCAACTGGACCAGCTCCACCTCTACCTGAATGCCGTGTAAAGCACGTAGAACCTTTCCAAGCGGTAGGATTAGATTACACAGGGGCATTGAAGACGAGGGAGCATGAGAAGGTTTATATATTATTGTTTACCTGTGCAACGTCTCGAGCGGTACACCTAGAACTATGTGATAATATGTCTAGTGAAGAATTTATGCTGGCGTTCAGACGGTTTTGTGCCCGTCGTTCATTCCCTCAACTCATTCTTAGCGACAATGCTCTCACTTATGTCCAAGCATCAAAATATCTAAAGGATATGAGTAGTGATCCTATTATCATCACTTTCTTGGGAGAGAAGACGTGCGAATGGAGGTTCATTCCAGTTAAGGTACCTTGGTTTGGTGGAATGTGGGAACGATGTGTCGGCATAATAAAGTCAGGACTCAGAGAGGTTGTAGGACGTGCTCTATTAAAGAAGAGTGAGTTGACGACAGTCCTCACAGAGATAGAGGCAGTCGTGAATGATCGCCCGCTTACATATGTGTACACCGACCTGCAAGAACCACTACCATTAACGCCAGCTCACTTGCTATAAGGAAAACCATTGACTGCGTTTCCATATGATTTTCAGTCCATAGTAGAGTTAGAGGATCCCTCGTTGTACTCTGAGGTAGCGGTGTCTAAGAGATACCAGTATATATCCAGGATAATAGAGGATTTTAGGAAACGGTGGGTTAGTGAATATCTGCTAGCATTGAGGGAAAGGAATGTTACTCCCTCTGGTAGACCAACGGCACCTACTGTTGGTGACGTTGTTTTAACACCTTACGAGCGGCCTAGGCGGTTTATTTATATGTACCGCCCAGCGGGGTGATTTTAACCAAAATAGGGCTGTTTACGTGATCATTTTCATGCCTAAATAAGACCCAGAGCGTAAAACAAGTATCTATCCCTGAAAGGGCATAAACAGAGCTTTCCAATGACACCATAACGATCCTTTTATGATGGCTAGTTTTCTTGCAACAACCGTGCAACGCGAGTGCAAAAAGCATGTAATTCGGCACTTTCCCCATACAATTCCGTATATAGCGAGTGAGAGAGGGAGGGAGGAGGTGGGATTCGTGTCAGTAGGTTCGCCGCGGTGGTCTGGAGCAGTCATACGCTCGCTACTCTCCTGCCACCACTTGTCTCTCTCTCTCAGCAACATTACGTGCTGAAATTGCCACACGACCTATGTCGAGCGCCGCCAGGTAGTCCAGATTTATTATACTCGACTTATGTTGCACCCCGACAGTTATGGGTTAATTAAAGAAGATAGTCCTCGTTTATACTGGAAATTAGGCCGCGTATTGGAGGTATACAAGGGGGCAGACTCTGTAGAGCGGGTGGCGCTATTGAAGACAGCTACTGGAACTACTGTTCGTCCTATCGCACGTTTGTACGCTTTGGAGCTCGATTCCGCATTGCAATCTGATGCTCCACCTGTTATTGCTGGGTCCGAGGATTCTCAAAGGAACGACTCACCTCTTACTGATGGTGATCATTCTCGGACCGGGACGCGTCCCAGACGCGCTGCTGCTGGCGCCGTTGACTTGTGGCGTCAGAAGATAGCCTCTGGGCAACTTTAGGTGGTGGGGTTCAGGTCTTTTTTTGTGGGGGGAGTGTATCGTATAAATACGATAGAATATGACTATTTTGTGATCTCGTATGTCTCTGTGACGTCACGATCGCTCCTACAGCACGACGTAGGACGAGTAGATCGTATATTATAAGATTGTAAATAAGTTAAGTTATAAAAGGCCTAATATGCTATTAAGCAATATTGCCATGGTCTTATGTAGTATATATGAATTTATCGTATATATTAATATAATTTATCGTATAGAGCAACCTAGATGCGATAATTTGGGCTCCTGGCGGTTTGCCAAGGCAGCAAGGTGTGCTTTCGAGGAACGCCAGAGCCTTCATGAACACCAACCAGTTAACATCTAAATTTCCGCCCTCAGTTGATCGAGCTTTTGTGCCTCTAATCACAATACACATACAGCAATACACACAGCTACACCATCACGACGCTCTCATCGACACCATGACTGACTGACAGATAAGCATAATAATCATGTCCATTCCCATGTAATCATTTATTCTTTCTTTAACTTGACTCGTGTCTCGGGACCAAAGTCTCGTTCCCCATTGTCCACCGCCATATTGGGTAAAACGTTCTCCCTTGCTTCATTGCCACGTGGAACTATTGGTGAGTTAATTCCTGGCTAATATTAACCCTTATAACCTTACCCTATATATAAATGTATTATGTGAGACCTTTGGATATAAATGAGCTTGTTTCAGATTGAATTCAATTTAGATATAGAGTAGTTTTCATTTAGATTGATTTTATTTGATTCATTATAGCTTAGTAATATTTAACTTCCATTGATAGTTTACCACAAAGGGGGTATGCACTGAGAAAGCTCTGAAGAACACTGCTTATTATAATAGCGGTAGAAGAGTGAGAGAGAAATGCAGTATTGCGGCGTGTAGAAAGAAAATGTAGGGAATTAGTAAGAGAAGATGAGACGAAATGCTTTTACTGTAGCCACTCGAAAAATGCAGTATGGTTGGACCTCTGTATTTTTTTTGATTGTTTTATTAATGGTTTATTGTTTTGTACATGGATAATTAATAGGTTAGAGTAAGTAGAATGCATGACGATGCGCTATTTTCACTAATGTCTATGATTTTGTATGTATACATTTACCAAATTACTGTGTAAAACAAATACCACTGGGCTGAGAGAGAGAGAGAGAGAGAGAGTTAGTAATTCTGTGTTCACTTGGTCGCATATTGTTTACCCATAGTTCTGAACTATTGTATACAATAGTAAGAAGTACCATTGTTTCGACATGCTACCACCATACAAAGTATTTTAGTTTAGAGGTTGATGTTGAAGTGTCCTAAGATTGTAACCGCTTACCCACTAAGTATAAGGTGTGTGTGTGTGTGTGTGTGGGGGGGGGGGGGGGGGGAGTTTGCTTTCCAGACCTCTATCAAATTTAAAAAACACCACCAAGACCCCCTTTCGAGATAAATATGTAAATTTTTGGTCGAAAAATGGCCCAGCCAAATTTTCAATTCCTCCTAAAATACTTGGGCATCTCTAGAAGTTAAAATAATGGTTTAACATGATCACGATTGAATATCTTTCTACCCCAGAAGTTTCCAATGTGCATATTAGCGTCTAAATAATAGTAGACTAACATGAAAAAGTCTTCCCCTGAAAGGGTTTATTGTTTGATAAAACAAAAACAAAAAACAAACAAACGCGGGACCCCCTGTATAACCCAACTATTGTGGACATTGAAAGTATTGAGATGACGGGGTTGCAAGCAACCAGATTAGCAACCCCCTCAGATACACTCATAAACAAAGAAGAGACTCAACCAACCAGAGCCAGGATAGCAAACATAAAGGAGAGGAAAAGAATGAAGCGAAGGGCACATATCCGGACCGAGAAAGAAACATCGCAGTCCAGCATAAATAATCCACGTTCTCCATGAGACCAGCAAACAACTCACCTATATCAATGCCACCTACCGGGACCTACAGAAAATAAAGGGCCACTTACTAAGCATGACCTATTTCCAGGCCAATCACAGGGGTCCCTCCCGGACCAATCACAGGATCAGGGATACGTGAAAAAGGCGTACCCACCCCAGGAGCCAGATTTGAATCATAATGAGGAAGAGTTTATGCTAATACCTCATCAACATCCAATGTCATCTTTCTACAGATGGAACCAACAGAACCACCTCTACTGTGCAGGAAATCACCTATATCCACGATAGCTGATAAATAAAGTGTAACGAAAGCCTTGCATGCAACGTTGAAAATCAGAGAAAAGACAAATACATGCAAAACATTTATCCTGCACCCATGCAAGCTTTCTAAAATATGAGTGTAATCTTAAGAAATAAAGATTAACTATATCCATGTATTCCTGTGTTAATTATATTATTAAGGCATTTATTAACTTCACAATAACTAAAAGATCGAAATCCCCATGTCCCTACTATTCCGAAATTAATTAAATTAGACTCAAATTATCATCCATATATAGCTGACCGAAATATATGATCGATAGGCAAACACGAGGCGATACCTTCCACTAGCTAAGCTTTTGGTGGGTATCTACCAGTGTCGGAGTTACTTCCAAATAGGGCTAGCCATTTTCCCTATAAAAAGTTCAACAAGTGTGGCGACCCAAAAGTGTGTTAGAGGAACTAGAAGTGACCGTCCTTAGTTGTGTGTGAGAGGCAGTTCCCTTTGGTGTCCAATCGAGGAAGAAATTAAGAGTCCTACGTCGTCCAGATTCCCTCTCATTGATATTACTTCTCCTCCACATCCATACCCTAAAGGGGGTATCCCACTGTGCGATTTTTCGATGGCGAACGCCGTGCGACCGTGTTTTTTTTTCTATGTCCCAAAATTCGCGGCAAATAGGGGTTTTTCAGAAGCGAATGAAAGCAAATGAAAGCTAAAAAGACGAATTTCCTCGAAGGAAGTGCGACGGAAGTACGACCAAAGTGCGATTATGGCGAATTTTTTGGCGAAAATTACGAATGTTGTGCGACAATTGAGGGCGATTAAGGGCGAAAATGGTGAATGCACGGAGATTGACCTTCGAATGTTGGACGATGTGATGAGATAAAACCGCGGAGGTTGTGCGAGTTATGGCGAATGGCTGACGACCATCGAAGGTACATTCTCCCTTGATCCCACCTGCGACCGGAGATGATTAGGTAATGTCATTGGAGAGGATGATAAGGGGTTGGTATAAATAGGGTGGCGGAGCTCTGCCCTCCAACAGTGTTTATCATCAGCTCTACTGTACCACACAACCGAACTACAGCGCCATGGATTTACTACGTACACGCTCCAATGTTCCCCTACGCTTGGCTCTGGCAGTGGAGCGTGAACATGCAGAGATCGAGTTACTTGCGGCCCTCATCAGAAGAAGACGAGCAAGGAAGCAGAAGAGGAAATTAGAACGGAGGAGGAAGTAGCATGTCCGACCTATGCTTTTACGCCGTGAAGAGTATGGGGTGTATCATAAATTGATGGTCGAGTTGGCAAAGGAGGATAGTGCTAAGTTCAAAAACTTTATGAGGATGCCCGTCGTTATGTTCAGGGAGCTGCTACATCGTGTCGGGCCAAGGATTGCCAAGCAGGACACTACCTTTCGTGCAAGTATCGAACCAGGTTTGTGGTTGGCTATAAAGCTGCGATTCCTGGCCTCTGGAAACACGTATACAGACCTCTCTTATTCCTTCAGAGTTGCACCAAACACCATCTCCAAAATTGTCCCTCAGGTGTGCAATGCAATCATTGATGAGTACATGGGGGAGGTAATGGTCTGCCCAAGGACAGCTGCTCAGTGGAAGGTAGTGGCAGACCAGTTTGCTCTCATCTGGGACTTCCAACACACCTGCGGTTCCCTGGATGGCAAACACATTGCCATGAAATGTCCTCACAACGGGGGCTCCAAATTCTACAACTACAAGAAGTTCCATTCAATAGTCCTGATGGCCTTGTCTGATGCCAACTATCAATTTCTCTATTGTTACGTCCTGGGATATATAAACACTGGGCTCTTTCTATTGAACTAGGTATGCGGCAACAAGCAACAACGGAAAACGCTAGATCCAACCCTTATCTATAAACCCAGGCAACAAACCACCCTAAACCGTCAAGAGCCCTGCCTGGACAACAAGGTATCCTATGACTCGGTTACAGGGTGCACGCACTATAGACTGCTGATAGTCAAGCAGGCTATACAAAAGATCACACAATTAAGCTGACTTAAAGCTTCAAGGAAAAGATAGATAACGGAATTAAACTGCAGAAACAATTTAATAACAAACTAGAAGAAAGTACATTTAACGTTACGTTAATCAATACAACTAATCACCCCTGCGTGAAAGAAGGTGAAAGCAAACAGTCCTCAAAACATCGTACAGGTAGACAAGATGCAGGTTTCTAAACTGCATGCGGCTACTGTAGGATCTGATGCTTAGCAAAGAAAGTAAGTTACGGATTTAGAGAACTCTTAACTAATAAGCAGGAATAAATACTAGTGATAGGACCTACAGTGTATGATGGCATAGGTATAATTAAATAAAGGCAGCAACTCGCAACATAACCACATACAGGTGTGCTTCTCACTCTTAGTCAGGCAAGCCTGCTCGGACAGAGTCTCTAAGCCACACCCTGACTCACAATGCTCACAAGAACGGTAAAACTGTGGCACAATAACAAGCATACAGATATAATAAACCACTAGCTGTTAATCTGCCAGGTGGCAGAGGTCTAGCCGGAAGGATATAGGCTTCGGATACCCGGGCTGAGCCACCTGCTCTAGCCTAGGGACGTTCCCAAGTCTGTGCGCCAAATTACTCTAATTGAAAGGGTGCTCTCTTGAGAGACTCAGATCCCAAGTATCTGACTCTCTCCTGGCGACCCTAAAACAAACGCAAGACGTGCTAGCGCAGTGCTGAGTGGACTAGGCAAGGGCCCTCACACAACACAACACTAGACACACAGGCACACAGACAAGAAAATGCCCCCAGACTTCCACGGGTATCCTAGTAAAGTCGTGCAGGTCCACAGGACTCGCACCAGCAGACTTTACTTAAAGGATCGCAAAAAAACCTCCCCTCCGGTCTAGCCCCTGCTCACCTGCCACAAGAACACACTAGCAAGCATGAAACCACCAAATATGAGACAACAAAAAAGCTTCCTAGGTCTCATTAACAATTACATCTCTGCATAAGGCCCAATTCCTATCTAATTATCTGAGAGCTCGTCGTTAATACAATAATAGATAAAAGGTCTATCAAGGGGATGGGATAATTAAATAGATTTGTGAAGTAGTGGAAAGAAGGTATACAAAGTAAGAGAGAAAGTTTCTAAGTGGGGTTGAGAGTGATAGATATACAGGGGGTCCGAAGGGTACGACAGTGAGGTGAGCTCTGAGTCTTGAATCTGTCTGGACCCCACCCTAGGCATGCGAAATACATCCCATGCTTGGCAACACTCAACACAGTTGCCGGGTCAATATCCTCTACCCCTTGCGTGAGTCGAAACTAAGCCTAACATTGCGATCAAATGGCAACATCAGGCTCGTCCCAAGCTAGTCTCTCCGCGCACGCGCAAAGCAACGTCCCCCAGCCGGTCTCTCTCTCCCGCTCGTCTCCTCCCACTCTCACTAGACTTACATCTTATATATTATAATGAAACAATCAACTATCGAGAATAAAATTAATATACTAAGATGTGTTGGTTAAGAATAAGGGCAGCTTCAAGCTGTGAAACAACATAAGAATATCCCAGACATTAGTTACATTGTCGTAGGATATATACTAAGGAAAAGCCGGCCGGCCGGCTGCCGCCAGCCGGTTTCTAAACGGCTGGGCAGCCGACACTCGCGCATGCCCGCACGTGGCTACTATGCAGGAGCGTCACACTATGTTGATGTTGGAGCCCACGGGTCTTCATCTGATGGTGGTGTTTTCATGGACACCACACTCCGTACTGCACTCGAGGAGGGCCGTGCGGGACTGCCACAAGCTGAACCTCTACCTGGTGGGGATCAGCCTGTCCCCTACTTTATCGTCGGGGACGACGCTTTTGGGCTGAGAACCTGGCTCATGAAACCCTTCCCTCACCGCAAAATGACCAAGGAAGAGCGAATCTTCAACTACCGCCTCTCAAGAGCTCGCCGAGTGGTTGAGAATGCTTTCGGGGTTATGGCGAACAGGTAAATAAGTCAAGTGATTAGTATTGATGTATGTCTTAATGTCTGCACGAAAATATATTATTATATTAACACTCGTATACAATTTTTGTTGTCACCTGAGGATGTGTTTTTTGTTTTTTTTGTTTTTTTAATTATTCCTATGTCTATTATTACGTACTAATAATTTATAATTTGTATATATATGTCAGTTTCTAGGTGTCTAACTATTTCATTTTTTTGTAAAATTTCTATTCTTCATAACAATCATTATTTATTCCATTTTCTATCTATCTATCTATCTATTGCCTGACGCCGTGATCCCCGAAGGGGTGGCCACGAACGAACCGCCCCCATGCACCTCTGTCCCCAGTCAGTCGACGCCCCTCCCCCCAACCAGCACCGCCTTCGTTCATGTACTTCCTCACTTCATCCTTCCACCTCTCATTCGGTCTACCTCTCCCTCTCTGTCCCTCTACCTCGCTCTCGTACACCCTCTTAGTCATTCTCTCGCTTTCCATACGTTCCATATGGCCGAACCATCTCAAGTTGTTCCTTTTCACACTTTCCAGCACATCTACCTCCACACCACACCTCTTTCTTACTTCCTCATAAGTCTGTCTATCCCTCCATGTAACTCCGCACGCACTCCTTAAGTAATTCATTTCCACTGCTCTCACTCTTGGTCTGAGTCTTTCAACCAACGTCCATGCTTCGCTTCCGTAAGTCAGTGTCGGGATTACCACACTGTCATGCAAGGACTTCTTCACTTCCATACTGACCACCCTATTTCTTGTTACTGCTTTTAGCGTTCCTACAACCCTCTTCCCCTGTTGTACCCTCTCCCGCACTTCTTTATCCATAGTCCCATCTTTACTCAACACACTGCCCAGATACTTAAAATAGTTGACGATCTCCATAGCCTGACCGTTCTGCTTCACCTCACACTCTGTGATTTCACCCCTTTCGAAGACCATAACCTTCAAATTCCGTTTTTCGCACACTGTTCCAAACTCATTTACCAGACCCTGCAACTCCCATTCATTATCACTCATCAGAACTGTATCATCCGCAAACAGCAGTATAGGTAGCTTCCACTCAATTCCCTCCCTTTTCAGCGATACACCAACATCCACTGCTCTTGATAGTATTTCTTTCATGACTCCATCCATATATAGAGTAAACAACCACGGGGACATCACACACCCTTGTTTCAACCCAACACTCAGGTCAAAGAACTCGCTCTGCTCACTCTCCACTCGTACTGCCGCCTTTGCACCCTCATACATGCTCTTCACTGCTTTCAGCAACTTGCCCTCTACTCCGTATATTCTAAGTACTTTCCACAAACCTTCTCTATCCACTCTGTCATAGGCCTTCTCCAAGTCCATAAAGGCAACATACACCTTTTGTTTCTTCTCCAGATATTTCTCCACAACACAATTCATTTTGTGTTATATTCCATTTTCCGTCGGTTAATTTTTAACCATTTTATTTGCTAGTAAAATGTATATTGTTTACAATAACCATTATTTATTCCTTTTTCCCTCGGTTCATTTTTAACCATTTTATTTGTTTATCAAATTTAAATACTTTATATTAATCAGTTCTTCTCCCTTTTTTCCTAGGTTCCACCTACTAATGACAACCATTCTCCTTGAGCCCAAGAATGTTGAGTCATTAGTATTGGCAATCTGTTGGTTCCACAACCTGCTCCGGATTCGCTACCCCACCCACAACATAGCGCGGGTGGACGAGGAGGACCAAGCTAATCGGCGTGTCAACCCTGGTACGTGGAGGCAAGAGGGTGAGCTACTCTCTCTAGAACCCCTCTCACGCAATATCTCCTCGGTAGCAGGGAAGAGAGTCAAGTTGTACCTCAAGGACTATTACCAAGGAGCAGGTCGTGTCTCTTGGGAAGATGGAATGATCTAATAAGGTTAGTAGAAATTAACTAGAAATAGGTATTGAATACGATAATACAATTTTTATTATTTTATTCAAAAAATGAAAAAGAAAATTAAATGTATCTGTAGAAAACTTAAAAATAGGCATTTACTTAAATGATGGCGAACTTATGACTTGATGATGGTGATATGGATGACTATTAACGACATTTGTATAACTTAAAATTAGGCACTTAATTAAATGATGGTGAATTAATGAATGATACATAATTATGTGGATAAATGATTCAGCTACATTATAATAGAAGTATGGACAAAAAATAGGGAAACATGTTTATGTTTCCCTGTGTTTATTCACCCTCCTTCCCAGTTTTGGGAGTTTGGATACTGGCATTTTCGTCGAGGATTAACGTCGGTGTTGGGTTGTGTTGTGGGGGAGGGGGTGAAGCTATATTTGCTTCGTTCATGATGAGGTGAATTTCTGCTCCTGGGATTGGAGGTAATGTGGACATGTTGGGCGAGCTGTCCTGATTGACCGTGGTCAGTGTCTGATACGTCGACACATTTGGAGCAGCTGCTGTGTAGTTGTAAGTAGCTGTATGTGGGGGGAATGGGAGGTTAGACACCCCCCAGGTGTTGTACCACAAAAACTCGGGTTGTGGGTCAACCTGTGAGTTTGTTGTGGTGGTGGTGGTGGTTGTTGTGGTTATTGTTGTTGCTGTTGTTGCTGTTGTTGCTGTTGCTGTTGTTGTTGTGGCGTTGCGGGGCTGAGTTGTTGTTGTAGCTGCTGGGCTGCGGGGCTGAGGCTCCACACACCTGGTCGCTGCGTAAACGAGTGCGGGCCCTGGTTGTATATTAGGCTCATTAACCCAGGGCTTGCTTGTGGAGGCGGGACAGGTGCAGTGGAGGCTGGACAGGTGCGGTGGTTTGAGTTATCGGGTGAGGGGTGGTGACGCGTGTTGCCACTAGAGGAGGAATAGTGACCCGATACTCGACTGGGGCTATATCCCGAACTTTCGCAAATGCTTGGGGCTCCCCGCTGTCAAGTTTCATATTCTCCTTTCGGGCCTCCCCAAGGAGATCTAGCGCATTTCCTAATAAATTTTTGGGCTATATTTTTTTTCAACAAGTTAAGCGTGTTGCACATGAATATACCAAAAAAATCTATCTCCTCCTCCAGTGGCATCTTTTTGTGAGTGAGTTTGGCAATCTCATCTTGAAGCTCCGCCACATGGAGCCGACGATCCCTGAGAACCTGTGTGTAGAAAATTAACGTTATTATAAACTAAACTAATAATATTTTCGTACATAAATAATTTATAAACTAAACTAATAATTATTTCGTACACAAATAATATAAAACATTGTTTGACGACAGTCAACTAGGGCCGCGAGCCCTGTGTGGTCTCAAATTTACCCCGAGCCATGCTATCTTATCGAAATTGAATTTGACACCATCCTCTCCTTCCCAGTACCCCGAATGTAGCTATGCAGTGAATGAACGAATATGAACGAAAACGGAGAATGACTATATATGAATGTATTTGGTGAATACAAAGTCACAATTACGACTGTGTCAAGTTTAATTTATCAATCTTTGTGAAACTATAGTATATCATTAATAATTATACGAATGGGTAAAATGACAAACACGATTACGAACTACATAACTTATTTCTTCGCCTGTACATTTGTAATGGCTGTAGAACACCCTTGGCCAAATATTATCAGTGGTCATGCCTGTAGGCGATGACCGCGAGATTAGGATAAACAATTCGACAGCTGAGGAAACGGAAAACCAACATAATAACAGTATATATATGTATATATATATATATACAGTATACATATATATATATATATATATATATATATATATATATATATCTATATTAGCGCTAACTGAAACTTGGATTAATACAGAAACCAGGCATTTTTTAGCAGCATTTGATATACCAGGATATAGTTTGTTTAAATATGACCGAACAAGTAAGAGGGGTGGCGGTATAGCAGTGTTTGTCAGGAGTACATTAAAAAGCTGTATTAAATCAGGTATTAGACTAAATAACGATAATGAAAGTGTTTGGGTAGAGGTTAACGAAGGTAGTGAGACCATAGTTATTGGAGTTATGTATAGACCGCCAAATATGAGTAGAAATGACGGAACGTCATTTTGGGAGGAAATTAAAATGGCATCAAGGTTTAGCAATGTGTGCATAATGGGGGATTTTAATTTTCCGAATATAGATTGGCAGCATCAAATAGGAGACTCTGATTCTGAGGAGTTTATAGAGGTAGTACAAGATAGTTTTTTATTTCAATTCATAGATACGCCGACTAGAGGTAATAATATTCTCGATTTAGTTTTCAGTAACAATGAACATATGGTAAATAATGTAGAGATAGGGGACCACCTAGGAAATAGTGACCACAATTCTGTGTATTTTAATATACAATGGAAAGGTAATACCAGAGAGAATCCAACATTAATACCTGACTTCAGAAAAGCCAATTATGGTGGGTTAAGAAGAGCCCTATTAGCTGACCCTATGGTCAAAAAATTAAGTCGATCCAGGTGTCCAAATGAGTGTACCCCTTCTCAGGCACCTGTCATCTTAAGTCAGGAAGAGACGTCAACCTTGGCAGATACATACGATAATTTTATCGAGTCAGTTTTCAATGCACAATATAAATACATCCCCAAAAGAAAATTTAGATCAACACAGAACCATCCCAATTGGATGAATAATAGACTATTAGATCTTCTAGGACAAAAGAGAGGAATTTATAGAAAAATTAGGAAAGGCGAAATTCACCTACTTGCTTACTATCAGAATCTATCAAGACAGGTAAAAAAGGATATTAGGAAAGAAAACAGAAATTATGAAATTAAGGTTGCCAATGACTCAAAAAATAATCCTAAAGCTTTTTACCAACTATATAAATCCAAGGTTAGAGATGTAATTGGTCCCCTTAAAACTTCGATAGGAGAAATGACAGAAAATGATTTAGAAATGTGCAGTACATTAAATAGTCAATTTCTTTCCGTTTTCACTAATGAAAATTTGGCACAGTTTCCAGAAGTCCGTAAGGTATATAGCGATAGTATAGAAAATAGGTTAAGTACGGTTACTATAAGTAGAAATGATGAGCTTAAGGAAATTGACAGACTAAAACCTCATAAATCGCTTGGTCCTGATGAGGTATATGCTAGAGTATTAAAAGAATGTAGGGATGAGTTAAGTTACCCATTAACATTTTTATTTAACAAGTCATTGGAGACAGGTATAGTTCCAGAAGCTTGGAAGCTTGCAAACGTAGTTCCGATCTTCAAAAAAGGTGACAAATCAATAGCATCCAATTACAAAGGAGTACAAAGGAGTACAAAGGAAATCACGCAACAACAGATCTAGTGACCCTTCTAGGTTGCTTGTCCTCCAAAACACTGAGGATCAAGTGTCCAAACAGTGGTTTCGAGTGGGTAAGGGAACATTGGAAAGGGAATTACTGCCCTGGAACTAATGTCCGTGGCAGGATTAGGAAGTTAGTAGGGGACAGATGGGTTAGTAACTGAGGGGGGGATAAAATAAAGTTATTCATTTACAAACGCAGTCAGTCGCGGGTTTGATGCGAGATATTTGTCTAGGCGGAGTTTAAATGAATCAACGGTGATGCAGTCTATAACGTTTCGGGGAAGCCCATTCCACAAGTTGACAACTCGATTGAAGAAGAAATTCTTAGATTCGTGTGAGTTAAAAGATTTACCAATAATTTTGCAACCGTTTCCCCGCGTGTAATTAGATTGGTCGATAGTGAAGTACTTACTACAGTTCATATTGTCGATGCCTTTGATGATTTTGAACACTTGAATTAAGTCACCTCTTAATCTGCGCTGGGTTAAAGGAAATAGATTTAATTCTCTAAGACGCTCTTCGTATGGTTTGTTCTTTAGGCTAGGTATCATTTTGGTAACTCTACGTTGAACTCGTTCTAGCTTGTTTATATCTTTTTGGTAATAAGGGCACCAGGATTGAACGCAGTATTCCAGAAGAGGGCGGACTAATGAATTGTAAAGGGTTAGGATAACTTCTTTGGATTTATGCTCAAATGACCTGCCTATAAAGCCAATTATTTTGTTTGCCTTCTTAACAACTTCTGAACATTGTTGACTCGGTTTTAGGTTACTCGATATTGTTACTCCCAGATCGGTTTCTCTGTTTACATTCTTAAGCTGAGTGCCATTCATCGAATAGTTTGCTTTCTCATTTAGGTATCCGATATGTAGTACTTTACATTTATCCGCATTGAAACTCATTTGCCAAATTTGGGCCCAACATGACAATTTATCTAGATTGTGTTGCATATCGTCAACTTGTTCTTTTGAGAGTACGCTATTTGCAATTTTTGTATCGTCAGCAAATTTTGAGATTGTACAGGTGAGACCCTCATCTATGTCGTTGATGTAAATTAGAAAGAGAATTGGTCCTAGTACCGATCCCTGGGGTACTAGGGTACTATTACCGTCCCATTAGTCTTACATCAATCATAGGAAAGCTACTAGAGTCAATTATTGCTAGTAAAATTAGAAACCACTTAGATACATTTAATTTAATAAATTCTTCTCAGCATGGATTCACTCAGGGACGTTCTTGCCTTACTAATTTGCTTAGTTTTTTCTCAGAGGTATATGAAGCAGTAGATAATGACAAGTCATATGATATAATATATTTAGATTTCAGTAAAGCTTTCGACAGAGTCCCCCATGAGAGATTGATGAGAAAGGTTGAGGCGCATGGAATAGGTGGGGCGTAGTTGGGATGGATAAGGTCATGGCTAATTGGTAGGAAGCAGAGAGTCAGCATAAATGGTACGAAGTCAGAATGGGGAGCAGTCAAAAGTGGTGTCCCCCAGGGATCTGTATTAGGTCCTCTGTTGTTTGTTATATACATAAATGACCTTGATTTAGGTATAACTAGTAGGATAAGTAAATTTGCAGACGATACCAAAATGGGGAGAACAATTGATTCAGATAGAGATATAGAGTGCCTCCAAAGGGATCTAGATACCTTACACGAATGGTCAATAAATTGGCAGATGAAGTTTAGCATTGACAAATGCAAGGTATTAAAGATAGGGAAGATGCATACAAATGTTAAATATAAACTAGCTAATATGGAATTAGAAAACTCGAATTGTGAGAAAGATCTAGGTGTGTTTGTTAGCAATGATTTGAAGCCTAGACAACAGTGTATAAGCGTTCGAAACAAGGCAAACAGGATTCTCGGGTTCATCTCTAGGAGTGTGAGTAACAGAACTGCTGATGTTATCTTAAAACTTTACTTGTCATTAGTGAGACCCCATATGGATTATGCTGTTCAATTTTGGTGTCCTTATTACAGAATGGACATAGATTCATTGGAGAGAGTACAACGTAGAATGACAAAAATGATCCATAATATTAGAAATCTTCCGTATAGAGAAAGGTTGAAGAAATTAGGCTTACATTCGTTAGAGAGATGCAGAGTTAGAGGGGATATGATAGTGGGTTAGTGGGATTAACAAAGGGGACATGACAATTAATGTACTAAAGCTCAGTGATAGCGAAAGAACTCGTACCAATGGTTTCAAATTAGATAAATTTCGTTTCAGAAAACATATAGGCAAATATTGGTTTGGTAACAGAGTTGTAGATGGGTGGAATGGACTACCAAGTGCTATAGTAGGATTAAAAACGATAGGGAGCTTTA
Organism: Paralithodes platypus; assembly: GCA_032716605.1. Taxonomy (NCBI): domain Eukaryota; kingdom Metazoa; phylum Arthropoda; class Malacostraca; order Decapoda; family Lithodidae; genus Paralithodes; species Paralithodes platypus. The sequence goes on from CM064518.1 coordinate 7,108,655, forward strand.
AGATAAAATTGGATAAACATATGGACGAAAAGGGTTGGGTGTGAAGGGGGATCAGCAGGGTTGGGCCAATCAGCGCTCTGCAGACCCCCGTAATCCTGCGTTAATCTCTAACCGATTTGGTAAGATGATCCTCAGGGTATTAGAGTGTTGAGCCTATAATTGGGCTTTGTAATTGGGGTTGTGTGGGACAGGGATCTGCCTTGCTTAGGCCAATCGGCTTTCTGCAGACTCCCATTTTCTTATGTTCTTATGTTCTTATATATGTATATATATATATATACTGTACAGTATATATATATATATATTTATATATATACAGTATACTGTATAATTTTATATATATATATATATATATATATATCTATATATATATATGTATATATCTATATATGTATATATATATATATATATATATATATATATATATATATATATATATATATATATATATATACTGTATATTTATATTTACATATATTTATATATATATATATATATTATTAATACATATATTTATAATTCAATTATACATGTTTATATATGTATACAGTATATATATATATATATTGTCACAATGACCAGGGTCTTTTAAGAGTAGCCAGACTCTAGTGGCGCCTGACTTCTGAGTGCAGGTGTGCCAAGTCTATTAGAAAGACCTGGTATTGTGAGTTTCACTCCGATACCCTTCCAATTACACATGCCTTGTTTTGCCGAACCTCTAAGCATTTTTGTCTCAATAAACGTTTGTGTAGAATGAGCCAAAAAAGTGTTACTAGTTTCGTATATGAAGTTGTGTTTTAGTGGCAACGTCGTAATTTGCAAGCTAGTTGTGGTTGGTAAGGGGAGGAAGGAATGTTGCTCTCAGTCTCGCGGGTGGGAGGTGATGTTGCTAAGCAATACGAGTTTAATTAATTATGTGATCATTGCAAGTTCAGTTGCGTTACAATATAAAGATGTAATTTATTTTACCTGCCACGCTGTTTTAGTCAATATGTTAACACAGGAATACGTCAGTATAAGTTATTCTTGTGAAGTGTCTTAGTGTTATCATATCGTGTGGTGATATCTTGCAACCCCCTCAGTTTGAGTCTGGCTCCCGCCAGCTTCGCCAGGGCCAGGCCTTATCATACTCTCTGTTCAGCGGTCAGACTAGATGGGTGTTATTTTTTCTCTCTTGTGACCCATCAGTCGGCCCCCTTTTGTTTGTCCTTGCGTGCATAATAGTAACGTATCGTAATTAACAGAGAATCCTAGACATTAATTTCTTCTTTTAACTATCTTTTTCCTCTGATCAGCATTTTATTATCTTTCCCTTTGTTTTATATATTCAGTACCTCCGGTGGCTACGTCGGAATCCGTGATAGGGGAGAGCTGGGAGGCTTGTTGGGGTCCTTAATACTAAGCACCGTTAATCCCATACAGTCCACACACACACACACACATCCATAATCCCTACATATTTTCCCCGTGTTTGTGCTTAGGACCCGATAGCAACCTTGACGGTTCTGCCCCAGCAATTGTGTGTTCCCTATCTCGGGTTTCGAACTGAGGCAACGGAGTGTTTAATATTAATTAGGAATCCAGCTTCAGTCTGGACCCCCCCCCCCCCCATAGTTAAGTGAGTGTGGGAGGTGGACTCTAAGAGTTCATTGTTTTGGGCAGAAACTCACTGGGGGGCCCAGGTTGAAGCAGGATATATTGGTGTGATATTAGAGGTGGTCAGGGCAACCTGCTTCTACTAATATCACCCCGAGATTAGTAGTTATATTAGGACACTGCCTTGTATTGTTAGTTCATTATATGTATACAATATTATTATGTGCAACTCTCTTGGGTTGAGAGTGGATTACCGTTGGCTGGTTTGCGCACGGTTTAGTACTGTCGAGGGCGCACATAGCCTGTTATGCTCGAAGTACACCTGCACTCATTTTTCGTTGATGTCTGCTGGTAGCCTACATGTATTTAACTGTTTTGATTATCCAACCCAGCATTGCTAATCCCGGTGTTGGTTTTGAGTTCTCGTAGCTAGTAAGTTACATGAGTATTTCTATTCTACTTATTATTCAGAATAGGAGCAGGGCAGTGTGCACCTTAAGCCCTGAAAAGAGCCTGGAAGCATTTATAGAGCTCTTACCTGCTGCGTCGTGGTGTTGTTTGGTAGAGAGACAAGGTGCATTTGCATTAGTCATTATTTTCGTATACCGTCTCTAAGCAACTGAGGTCCAGATGCGTAACAGTGGCGACCTTGCCTAGGATAATCAGAATAGTACCAGCAGTATTAATAAGATTTATTAGAAAAACGTGTCTAGCATTTATATTTTATTATGTCTGAACAACAAGCAAGAGAGGAGGGGGAGAATGTCGTGCCGTTGCATATCACCAGTGAAGAAGATGCGAGAGTGTTCCTTCGGGGTTCTCCAGAATGGGCACAAATGCAGTTGAGAAGGGTGGAGGAATTGAGGTTGATAGCAACAGTATTGGGAGTAGAGGGGTCTCTTCTTACCACGAGGGAAGCATGTCAGCTGTATATATGGCAGTATTATTATGACGTTCAAGAGGAGGTTGAGTCAATAACTGTGCCGGCAGGAGGCTATATCACACCTGCACGCTCTCTGCCGCGCACACCCAGTCCTTTTAATGAGAGCATAACGTCTTCCCAGTTTACATGTCCTACTGTTAATCCCCCGTTGTTGCCGGACATGCCCTCTGGTGTGCCCCAACTTACTCAACCCCATTTTTATCCTTTACACTCTACTCCTGCCGCTGGCTGGGCGGCACAGAAGCAGATTACACGCCCCCCACGCCCTCCCATTTATCCCAGCCGGACTTTCTACGATTCAGCCACGTTACCGTCCCGCTTTTGTTCCTACACCATCCCCTAATTTTGCCCCGGTAGGGCTATCGAGTGATGCTCTAGTACAATTAGAGTTGAAGAAATTGGAAATGCAAGAGAGAGAGAGAGAGAGAAAGGCAGGAGACAAGAGAAGAGAGAGAGAGAAAGGCAGGAGACAAGAGAAGAGAGAGAGATGCAGGAGAGGTTAGAAACACAGAGAATGACAATGGAGTTACAAAGAACCAAAGTTGAGGTAGACGGGGGTAGGTACGCAAGGGGACAAGTGGGCACGGTACACAGGGAGGAATCTAGCGAGTTAAAGTTGTCTCGTAGCCTGAAGCTCGTTCCCGCTTTTGACGAGAAAAAAGTCACTGAATGGTTCCAGAGATTTGAAAAGAAAGCACAGGAGTTCGAGTGGCCACGGGAACGCTGGGCGGCATTGGTGGAAAATGTTCTCAAGGGAAAAGCGCTCGAGGCATGTGATAGGATGTCAGCAGAGGACTTAGCAGAGTATGATAATTTAAAGCAGGCTATCCTTAAGGCTTATGAACTCAGACCAGAAGCCTATCGCCTTAAATTTCGTAATGCAAGGAAGAAGCCTAATCATACTCATGTTGAGTTTGCTAAGTACCTCCGTGATTGTTTGTCTCGTTGGCTTTTGAGTGAAAATGTAACTAATTTAAATGAGGCAATTGAGCTTTTCCTGTTAGAACACTTTACCAACAATGTCGACAGAGAGATTTGCCAAAAGATCCGAGAGAAGCGCCCCGGCAAGCTGTCTGATGCTGCCGTGTGGGCTGATGATCGAGTGTTGGCAACCAATGGTTTTACTGATCGTGCCAGATATGCCCCCACCCACCCCCACGACTGCACGTGACGAGAAGTACCGAGCAGGTGGAAGCGGAGGGTACAGTAATAGTGGCCCTGGTCCCACATGTAATAATAATGGTTGAGACAAACAAATATCACCAAATTCAGCCAGACCTGATTTCAGTGTTGTTAGGTGTTATGGGTGTAAACAGACCGGACGTATTAAACCAAACTGTCCCCAGGCAAAGTCTTCTGCAGCGCTTGCTAAGCCTGTGTCGTTAGTGGTTGGTATCCAGGGAGGAGGGGATGAATCTTTGTTACCGAGGTTGGAGGCAGACCGAAGGTTGAAGCATGGGGTGCCAACGGCCGTGGCACAGCCTGCCCCCGACAAAGTGTCTCAACTAGGTACCATTGCAGGTCCAGAAGCCTCGCTCGCTTGGTGCCAGGCTTTCGTTCATGAGGGTGAAGTAGAGCTGTGTGGGAAGGTGTATCCAGTCAAGGTTCTTAGGGATTCGGGAGCTAAGCAGTCCATGTGTTTGAACTTGACGGGGAAGCCTATAAAATCTGACGAGTTTGTGTTATGTCGAGGTGTAAACACTGAGGCCTGTTATAGCCTCGTTCCTGTTCATCGTAGGTGTCCTGTAGTCACGGCGACGGCGAAGGTAGCAGTCGTGGACACATTACCTGTGGAGGGGATTGATTTTCTGCTTGGAGCAGATATGGCAGGGAGTAGTCTTTCCACCTCCGGTAGTGGTGTCGGAGCAGGTACAGCCGGAGGAGAGGAACAAGGAGGCTAAGAAGCTGCCTCCCGGTTTGTTTCCGGTGTGTGAGGGTATGAGATCTATGGCCCAGGTTGCATAGCCAGAGGAATTGTTTGGGGAGGAGATTGATCTGATCGAGGGGATGTACAGTAATGAATCTGCATCACCCATTGATTCGACTGATCTGCAGGGTGCCGAGGGTGTGCAGGACGAGGAGGAAAGCTCAGCGGAAAGCTCCTCACTCGTTTCACCCGGTGCCAGAGGTGATACTGAAGGGAGCGATCGGGTCCCTACGGGAGGACCGGTTGATCCTGTATCATCGAATCAGACTGACTTGGAGGCTATACCTAATTTTACCACCATGGCACCGGGGGAGATTTGTGAGGCGCCGCAGAGTGATGCTTCATTAACACACTTGTTTTCTAAGGTCGGGGAGAGTAATCCAGACAGACATAAGACCCATCAGCTCTGCCATATTAATATGTTGAAGAGGTACTGTAGTGCGGCGGGCACACAGGCTATGCCACCTAAAGGGGCTAGCCGAGAGAGTTGCCTGGGCGCCGATCAGTCACCTGCTGGTGTTAACGGGGAGTTGTCTGAGGCAGTTTGTGCTACTGTATCCGCTCAGAATGGGTCAGTAGAGAAAGTTGAGTCAGATCCGGTCAATTTCTTGCCTATGTTATTGCCTGGAGAGTTGGAGTCGGAGGTGCAGGGTGAGCCCGGACCTGGTGGATGGTGGTTAGATAACCCGGGTCCCGGGGCTAGCGGTTCATGCACTGTGGGAACGCCAGGCAAGTCTCCTGCAGTGCCTCTCAACCCCCCTCTGCACTCTCCCCAATTCTCCGGTCCCAGGGACCAGGATGCCGTGTCTCGTTGCCCTGTACTGGTTGTAGAAGGCATGAAGGAGGAGCAGGAGGAGGAGAGGGAGCTTTTCCCAGGTGAGGCTGTGCCAGCTGGGACATGGGCAGAGAATGGGTACCTGGCCCTGCGGGAGAAATTGACCCATTTACCTCCGGAAAGGGTTGAGGAGATGTTTACTACCTTGTGGGCTTATCCACACGTGTTCGGGGATGCACCCGGTTTGACATCTTGGGCGGTGCATGACATCGATGTGGGGGAGAATAAGCCTATAAAATTACCACCTTATAGAGTTAATCCACAGAAGCAGCTCACTCTTGACGCTGAGCTGAGGTATATGGTTGACAAGGGTCTAATCAAAAAAGGTTGGAGTGAGTGGTCAAGCCCAGTAACTTTGCAGCCTAAGCCTGATGATAAGATTCGCTTCTGTGTCGATTTTCGCAAAGTAAATTTACTCTCCAAGACAGATACCTACCCTTTACCGAGAATTAATGACTCAGTAGACAAGATTGGGGCAGCCACGTTCATCACAAAAGTGGACTTAGTTAAAGGCTATTGGCAAGTCCCACTAACTGAACGTGCCAAGAAAATCGCTAGTTTTGTGGTGGGTGGAGTAGTGTATCAGTGCCAGGTAATGCCATACAGCTTGAAGAATGCTCCCGCCACATTTCAGCAGTTAATGGACAGGGTTGTGCATGATGTCCCCAATTGTTTAGTCTACATAGATGATGTTGTTGTTTATGACACAAATTGGACCGACCATTTGGCCAATGTGGGTGAGCTTTTCCGGAAGTTGTCTGAGGCTGGCTTAGTGGTCAACCTGGCAAAGTGCGAGTTCGTGCAGGCTCGGGTGCAATATCTGGGTTATGCTGTTGGCCACGGCCAGGTCTGTGCCCCTCGGGCGAAGGTGGAGGCTATCCAGTTTCCGAGCACCTCATAATAAAAAAGCCGTACAACGTTTCCTTGGCATGATAGGCTATTATCACCGGTTCATCAAAGGATATTCCACCATGCTTGCCCCATTGACAAATTTGCTACAAAAGAACAAACCATTTAAATGGACAACAGAGTGTGATTCAAAGATGTCAAAAGCCACCTCTGTTGCCATCCTATATTACGAGCCCCAGATTTCAACAGGCCTTTCGTCTTGGCAGTAGACGCGAGCGATGTGGGTGCCGGCTCTGTGTTGATGCAAGAGTTCGGAGATGATGTTGAGCACCCCATTTCCTACTTTTCAAAAAAGTTTAACCGAGCACAAAATAATTATTCTGTGATCGAAAGGGAGTTGCTAGCTATTATTTTGAGTTTAAACCATTTCGCTGTTTATTTGCCACCCTATGGGCCCGTGCTCAGAATCTACTCTGACCATCATCCTCTGCAGTTTCTTAATAGGTTCAAGGACAAAAACCAGAGACTTACTCGCTAGAGTTTGATGTTGAAAGAATATCATCTCAATGTTAGGCACATCCGTGGTGTTGATAATGTCCTGGCAGACTGTTTGTCCCATGAGTCCTCGGAGGAATGATAAGAGAGCACGAGGCTATTTAGTTATTAAGTCATATTTACTCATGTTAAAAAAATCTATAAAACGTAAAAATACAAAAGACTGTCAATGTAAATATTTTGCAGTTGTAACCTAATGATGAATGTTTTGTTTCAAAGCTCCAAAACTCCCCCCCCCCCCCCCCCCCACCCCCCCCGGGTGAGGGTGTCACAATGACCAGGGTCTTTTAGGAGTAGCCAGACTCTAGTGGTGCCTGACTTCTGAGAGCAGCTGTGTCAAGTCTATTAGAAAGACCTGGTATTGTGAGTTTCACTCCGATACCCTTCCAATTACACATGACTAGTTTTGCTGTACCTCTAAGAATTTTTGTCTCAATAAACATTTGTGTAGAATGAGCCAATAGAGTGTTACTAGTTTCGTATATGAAGTTGTGTTTTAGTGGCAACGTCGTAATTTGCAAGCTAGTTGTGGTTGGTAAGGGGAGGAAGGAATGTTGCTCTCAGTCTCGCGGGTGGGAGGTGATGTTGCTAAGCAACACGAGTTTAATTAATTATGTGATCATTGCAAGTTCAGTTGTGTTACAATATAAAGATGTAATATATTTTACCTGCCACGCTGTTTTAGTCAATATGTTAACACAGGAATACGTCAGTATAAGTTATTCTTGTGAAGTGTCTTAGTGTTATCATATCGTGTGGTGATATCTTGCAACCCCCTCAGTTTAAGTCTGGCTCCCGCCAGCTTCGCCAGGGCCAGGCCTCATGATACTCTCTGTTCAGCAGTCAGACTAGATGGGTGTTATTTTTCTCTCTTGTGACCCATCAGTCGGCCCCCTTTTGTTTGTCCTTGCGTGCATAATAGTAACGTAACGTAATTAACAGAGAATCCTAGACATTAATTTCTTCTTTTAACTATCCTTTTCCTCTGATCAGCATTTTATTATCTTTCCCTTTGTTTTATATATTCAGTACCTCCGGTGGCTACGTCGGAATCCGTGATAGGGGAGAGCTGGGAGGCTTGTTGGGGTCCTTAATACTAAGCACCGTTAATCCCATACAGTCCACACACACACACACATCCATAATCCCTACATATTTTCCCCGTGTTTGTGCTTAGGACCCGATAGCAACCTTGACGGTTCTGCCCCAGCAATTGTGTGTTCCCTATCTCGGGTTTCGAACTGAGGCAACGGAGTGTTTAATATTAATTAGGAATCCAGCTTCAGTCTGGACCCCCCCCCCCATAGTTAAGTGAGTGTGGGAGGTGGACTCTAAGAGTTCATTGTTTTGGGCAGAAACTCACTGGGGGGCCCAGGTTGAAGCAGGATATATTGGTGTGATATTAGAGGTGGTCAGGGCAACCTGCTTCTACTAATATCACCCCGAGGTTAGTAGTTATATTAGGACACTGCCTTGTATTGTTAGTTCATTATATGTATACAATATTATTATGTGCAACTCTCTTGGGTTGAGAGTGGATTACCATTGGCTGGTTTGCGCATGGTTTAGTATTGTCGAGGGCGCGCATAGCCTGTTATGCTCGAAGTACACCTGCACTCATTTTTCGTTGATGTCTGCTGGTAGCCTACATGTATTTAACTGTTTTGATTATCCAACCCAGCATTGCTAATCCCGGTGTTGGTTTTGAGTTCTCGTAGCAAGTAAGTTACATGAGTATTTCTATTCTACTTATTATTCAGAATAGGAGCAGGGCAGTGTGCACCTTAAGCCCTGAAAAGAGCCTGGAAGCATTTATAGAGCTCTTACCTGCTGCGTCGTGGTGTTGTTTGGTAGAGAGACAAGGTGCATTTGCATTAGTCATTATTTTCGTATACCGTCTCTAAGCAACTGAGGTCCAGATGCGTAACAGTGGCGACCTTGCCTAGGATAATCAGAATAGTACCAGCAGTATTAATAAGATTTATTTTGATCAGAGGATTATTTTTAGAATAGGTGTCTAGCATTTATATTTTATTATGTCTGAACAACAAGCAAGAGAGGAGGGGGAGAATGTCGTGCCGTTGCATATCACCAGTGAAGAAGATGCGAGAGTGTTCCTTCGGGGTTCTCCAGAATGGGCACAAATGCAGTTGAGAAGGGTGGAGGAATTGAGGTTGATAGCAACAGTGTTGGGAGTAGAGGGGTCTCTTCTTACCACGAGGGAAGCATGTCAGCTGTATATATGGCAGTATTATTATGACGTTCAAGAGGAGGTTGGGTCTCTAACTGTGCCGGCAGGAGGCTATATCATACCTGCACGCTCTCTGCCGCGCACACCCAGTCCTTTTAATGAGAGCATAACGTCTTACCAGTTTACATGTCCTACTGTTAATCCCCCGTTGTTGCCGGACATGCCCTCTGGTGTGCCCCAACTTACTCAACCCCATTTTTATCCTTTACACTCTACTCCTGCCGCTGGCTGGGCGGCACAGAAGCAGATTACACCCCCCCCACGCCCTCCCATTTATCCCAGCCGGACTTTCTACGATTCAGCCACGTTACCGTCCCGCTTTTGTTCCTACACCATCCCCTAATTTTGCCCCGGTAGGGCTATCGAGTGATGCTCTAGTACAATTAGAGTTGAAGAAATTGGAAATGCAAGAGAGAGAGAGAGAGAAAGGCAGGAGACAAGAGAAGAGAGAGAGAGAAAGGCAGGAGACAAGAGAAGAGAGAGAGATGCAGGAGAGGTTAGAAACACAGAGAATGACAATGGAGTTACAAAGAACCAAAGTTGAGGTAGACGGGGGTAGGTACACAAGGGGACAAGTGGGCACGGTACACAGGGAGGAATCTAGCGAGTTAAAGTTGTCTCGTAGCCTGAAGCTCGTTCCCGCTTTTGACGAGAAAAAAGTCACTGAATGGTTCCAGAGATTTGAAAAGAAAGCACAGGAGTTCGAGTGGCCACGGGAACGCTGGGCGGCATTGGTGGAAAATGTTCTCAAGGGAAAAGCTCTCGAGGCATGTGATAGGATGTCAGCAGAGGACTTAGCAGAGTATGATAATTTAAAGCAGGCTATCCTTAAGGCTTATGAACTCAGACCAGAAGCCTATCGCCTTAAATTTCGTAATGCAAGGAAGAAGCCTAATCATACTCATGTTGAGTTTGCTAAGTACCTCCGTGATTGTTTGTCTCGTTGGCTTTTGAGTGAAAATGTAACTAATTTAAATGAGGCAATTGAGCTTTTCCTGTTAGAACACTTTACCAACAATGTCGACAGAGAGATTTGCCAAAAGATCCGAGAGAAGCGCCCCGGCAAGCTGTCTGATGCTGCCGTGTGGGCTGATGATCGAGTGTTGGCAACCAATGGTTTTACTGATCGTGCCAGATATGCCCCCACCCACCCCACGACTGCACGTGACGAGAAGTACCGAGCAGGTGGAAGCGGAGGGTACAGTAATAGTGGCCCTGGTCCCACATGTAATAATAATGGTTGAGACAAACAAATATCACCAAATTCAGCCAGACCTGATTTCAGTGTTGTTAGGTGTTATGGGTGTAAACAGACCGGACGTATTAAACCAAACTGTCCCCAGGCAAAGTCTTCTGCAGCGCTTGCTAAGCCTGTGTCGTTAGTGGTTGGTATCCAGGGAGGAGGGGATGAATCTTTGTTACCGAGGTTGGAGGCAGACCGAAGGTTGAAGCATGGGGTGCCAACGGCCGTGGCACAGCCTGCCCCCGACAAAGTGTCTCAACTAGGTACCATTGCAGGTCCAGAAGCCTCGCTCGCTTGATGCCAGGCTTTCGTTCATGAGGGTGAAGTAGAGCTGTGTGGGAAGGTGTATCCAGTCAAGGTTCTTAGGGATTCGGGAGCTAAGCAGTCCATGTGTTTGAACTTGACGGGGAAGCCTATAAAATCTGACGAGTTTGTGTTATGTCGAGGTGTAAACACTGAGGCCTGTTATAGCCTCGTTCCTGTTCATCGTAGGTGTCCTGTAGTCACGGCGACGGCGAAGGTAGCAGTCGTGGACACATTACCTGTGGAGGGGATTGATTTTCTGCTTGGAGCAGATATGGCAGGGAGTAGTCTTTCCACCTCCGGTAGTGGTGTCGGAGCAGGTACAGCCGGAGGAGAGGAACAAGGAGGCTAAGAAGCTGCCTCCCGATTTGTTTCCGGTGTGTGAGGGTATGAGATCTATGGCCCAGGTTGCACAGCCAGAGGAATTGTTTGGGGAGGAGATTGATCTGATCGAGGGGATGTACAGTAATGAATCTGCATCACCCATTGATTCGACTGATCTGCAGGGTGCCGAGGGTGTGCAGGACGAGGAGGAAAGCTCAGCGGAAAGCTCCTCACTCGTTTCACCCGGTGCCAGAGGTGATACTGAAGGGAGCGATCGGGTCCCTACGGGAGGACCGGTTGATCCTGTATCATCGAATCAGACTGACTTGGAGGCTATACCTAATTTTACCACCATGGCACCGGGGGAGATTTGTGAGGCGCCGCAGAGTGATGCTTCATAAACACACTTGTTTTCTAAGGTCGGGGAGAGTAATCCAGACAGACATAAGACCCATCAGCTCTGCCATATTAATATGTTGAAGAGGTACTGTAGTGCGGCGGGCACACAGGCTATGTCACCTAAAGGGGCTAGCCGAGAGAGTTGCCTGGGCGCCGATCAGTCACCTGCTGGTGTTAACGGGGAGTTGTCTGAGGCAGTTTGTGCTACTGTATCCGCTCAGAACGGGTCAGTAGAGAAAGTTGAGTCAGATCCGGTCAATTTCTTGCCTATGTTATTGCCAGGAGAGTTGGAGTCGGAGGTGCAGGGTGAGCCCGGACCTGGTGGATGGTGGTTAGATAACCCGGGTCCCGGGGCTAGCGGTTCATGCACTGTGGGAACGCCAGGCAAGGCTCCTGCAGTGCCTCTCAACCCCCCTCTGCACTCTCCCCAATTCTCCGGTCCCAGGGACCAGGATGCCGTGTCTCGTTGCCCTGTACTGGTTGTAGAAGGCATGAAGGAGGAGCAGGAGGAGGAGAGGGAGCTTTTCCCAGGTGAGGCTGTGCCAGCTGGGACATGGGCAGAGAATGGGTACCTGGCCCTGTGGGAGAAATTGACCCATTTACCTCCGGAAAGGGTTGAGGAGATGTTTACTACCTTGTGGGCTTATCCACACGTGTTCGGGGATGCACCCGGTTTGACATCTTGGGCGGTGCATGACATCGATGTGGGGGAGAATAAGCCTATAAAATTACCACCTTATAGAGTTAATCCACAGAAGCAGCTCACTCTTGACGCTGAGCTGAGGTATATGGTTGACAAGGGTCTAATCAAAAAAGGTTGGAGTGAGTGGTCAAGCCCAGTAACTTTGCAGCCTAAGCCTGATGATAAGATTCGCTTCTGTGTCGATTTTCGCAAAGTAAATTTACTCTCCAAGACAGATACCTACCCTTTACCGAGAATTAATGACTCAGTAGACAAGATTGGGGCAGCCACGTTCATCACAAAAGTGGACTTAGTTAAAGGCTATTGGCAAGTCCCACTAACTGAACGTGCCAAGAAAATCGCTAGTTTTGTGGTGGGTGGAGTAGTGTATCAGTGCCAGGTAATGCCATACAGCTTGAAGAATGCTCCCGCCACATTTCAGCGGTTAATGGACAGGGTTGTGCATGATGTCCCCAATTGTTTAGTCTACATAGATGATGTTGTTGTTTATGACACAAATTGGACCGACCATTTGGCCAATGTGGGTGAGCTTTTCCGGAAGTTGTCTGAGGCTGGCTTAGTGGTCAACCTGGCAAAGTGCGAGTTCGTGCAGGCTCGGGTGCAATATCTGGGTTATGTTGTTGGCCACGGCCAGGTCTGTCCCCCTCGGGCGAAGGTGGAGGCTATCCAGTTTCCGAGCACCTCATAATAAAAAAGCCGTACAACGTTTCCTTGGCATGATAGGCTATTATCGCCGGTTCATCAAAGGATATTCCACCATGCTTGCCCCATTGACAAATTTGCTACAAAAGAACAAACCATTTAAATGGACAACAGAGTGTGATTCAAAGATGTCAAAAGCCACCTCTGTTGCCATCCTATATTACGTGCCCCAGATTTCAACAGGCCTTTCGTCTTGGCAGTAGACGCGAGCGATGTGGGTGCCGGCTCTGTGTTGATGCAAGAGTTCGGAGATGATGTTGAGCACCCCATTTCCTACTTTTCAAAAAAGGTTAACCGAGCACAAAATAATTATTCTGTGATCGAAAGGGAGTTGCTAGCTATTATTTTGAGTTTAAACCATTTCGCTGTTTATTTGCCACCCTACGGGCCCGTGCTCAGAATCTACTCTGACCATCATCCTCTGCAGTTTCTTAATAGGTTCAAGGACAAAAACCAGAGACTTACTCGCTAGAGTTTGATGTTGAAAGAATATCATCTCAATGTTAGGCACATCCGTGGTGTTGATAATGTCCTGGCAGACTGTTTGTCCCATGAGTCCTCGGAGGAATGATAAGAGAGCACGAGGCTATTTAGTTAGTAAGTCATATTTACTCATGTTAAAAAAATCTATAAAACGTAAAAATACAAAAGACTGTCAATGTAAATATTTTGCAGTTGTAACCTAATGATGAATGTTTTGTTTCAAAGCTCCAAAACTCCCCCCCCCCCCCCCCCACCCCCCCCCAGGTGAGGGTGTCACAATGACCAGGGTCTTTTAGGAGTAGCCAGACTCTAGTGGTGCCTGACTTCTGAGAGCAGCTGTGTCAAGTCTATTAGAAAGACCTGGTATTGTGAGTTTCACTCCGATACCCTTCCAATTACACATGACTAGTTTTGCTGTACCTCTAAGAATTTTTGTCTCAATAAACATTTGTGTAGAATGAGCCAATAGAGTGTTACTAGTTTCGTATATGAAGTTGTGTTTTAGTGGCAACGTCGTAATTTGCAAGCTAGTTGTGGTTGGTAAGGGGAGGAAGGAATGTTGCTCTCAGTCTCGCGGGTGGGAGGTGATGTTGCTAAGCAACACGAGTTTAATTAATTATGTGATCATTGCAAGTTCAGTTGTGTTACAATATAAAGATGTAATTTATTTTACCTGCCACGCTGTTTTAGTCAATATGTTAACACAGGAATACGTCAGTATAAGTTATTCTTGTGAAATGTCTTAGTGTTATCATATCGTGTGGTGATATCTTGCAACCCCCTCAGTTTGAGCCTGGCTCCCGCTAGCTTCGCCAGGGCCAGGCCTCATGATACTCTCTGTTCAGCAGTCAGACTAAATGGGTGTTATTTTTTCTCTCTTGTGACCCATCAGTCGGCCCCCTTTTGTTTGTCCTTGCGTGCATAATAGTAACGTTACGTAATTAACAGAGAATCCTAGACATTAATTTCTTCTTTTAACTATCCTTTTCCTCTGATCAGCATTTTATTATCTTTCCCTTTGTTTTATATATTCAGTACCTCCGGTGGCTACGTCGGAATCCGTGATAGGGGAGAGCTGGGAGGCTTGTTGGGGTCCTTAATACTAAGCACCGTTAATCCCATACAGTCCACACACACACACACATCCATAATCCCTACATAATTTCCCCGTGTTTGTGCTTAGGACCCGATAGCAACCTTGACGGTTCTGCCCCAGCAATTGTGTGTTCCCTATCTCGGGTTTCGAACTGAGGCAACGGAGTGTTTAATATTAATTAGGAATTCAGCTTCAGTCTGGACCCCCCCCCCCCATAGTTAAGTGAGTGTGGGAGGTGGACTCTAAGAGTTCATTGTTTTGGGCAGAAACTCACTGGGGGGCCCAGGTTGAAGCAGGATATATTGGTGTGATATTAGAGGTGGTCAGGGCAACCTGCTTCTACTAATATCACCCCGAGGTTAGTAGTTATATTAGGACACTGCCTTGTATTGTTAGTTCATTATATGTATACAATATTATTATGTGCAACTCTCTTGGGTTGAGAGTGGATTACCATTGGCTGGTTTCCGCACGGTTTAGTACTGTCGAGGGCGCGCATAGCCTGTTATGCTCGAAGTACACCTGCACTCATTTTTCGTTGATGTCTGCTGGTAGCCTACATGTATTTAACTGTTTTGATTATCCAACCCAGCATTGCTAATCCCGGTGTTGGTTTTGAGTTCTCGTAGCTAGTAAGTTACATGAGTATTTCTATTCTACTTATTATTCAGAATAGGAGCAGGGCAGTGTGCACCTTAAGCCCTGAAAAGAGCCTGGAAGCATTTATAGAGCTCTTACCTGCTGCGTCGTGGTGTTGTTTGGTAGAGAGACAAGGTGCATTTGCATTAGTAATTATTTTCGTATACCGTCTCTAAGCAACTGAGGTCCAGATGCGTAACAGTGGCGACCTTGCCTAGGATAATCAGAATAGTACCAGCAGTATTAATAAGATTTATTTTGATCAGAGGATTATTTTTAGAATAGGTGTCTAGCATTTATATTTTATTATGTCTGAACAACAAGCAAGAGAGGAGGGGGAGAATGTCGTGCCGTTGCATATCACCAGTGAAGAAGATGCGAGAGTGTTCCTTCGGGGTTCTCCAGAATGGGCACAAATGCAGTTGAGAAGGGTGGAGGAATTGAGGTTGATAGCAACAGTGTTGGGAGTAGGGGGGTCTCTTCTTACCACGAGGGAAGCATGTCAGCTGTATATATGGCAGTATTATTATGACCTTCAAGAGGAGGTTGAGTCAATAACTGTGCCGGCAGGAGGCTATATCACACCTGCACGCTCTCTGCCGCGCACACCCAGTCCTTTTAATGAGAGCATAACGTCTTCCCAGTTTACATGTCCTACTGTTAATCCCCCGTTGTTGCCGGACATGCCCTCTGGTGTGCCCCAACTTACTCAACCCCATTTTTATCCTTTACACTCTACTCCTGCCGCTGGCTGGGCGGCACAGAAGCAGATTACACCCCCCCCCCATTTATCCCAGCCGGACTTTCTACGATTCAGCCACGTTACCGTCCCGCTTTTGTTCCTACACCATCCCCTAATTTTGCCCCGGTAGGGCTATCGAGTGAAGCTCTAGTACAATTAGAGTTGAAGAAATTGGAAATGCAAGAGAGAGAGAGAGAGAAAGGCAGGAGACAAGAGAAGAGAGAGAGAGAAAGGCAGGAGACAAGAGAAGAGAGAGAGATGCAGGAGAGGTTAGAAACACAGAGAATGACAATGGAGTTACAAAGAACCAAAGTTGAGGTAGACGGGGGTAGGTACACAAGGGGACAAGTGGGCACGGTACACAGGGAGGAATCTAGCGAGTTAAAGTTGTCTCGTAGCCTGAAGCTCGTTCCCGCTTTTGACGAGAAAAAAGTCACTGAATGGTTCCAGAGATTTGAAAAGAAAGCACAGGAGTTCGAGTGGCCACGGGAACGCTGGGCGGCATTGGTGGAAAATGTTCTCAAGGGAAAAGCGCTCGAGGCATGTGATAGGATGTCAGCAGAAGACTTAGCAGAGTATGATAATTTAAAGCAGGCTATCCTTAAGGCTTATGAACTCAGACCAGAAGCCTATCGCCTTAAATTTCGTAATGCAAGGAAGAAGCCTAATCATACTCATGTTGAGTTTGCTAAGTATCTCCGTGATTGTTTGTCTCGTTGGCTTTTGAGTGAAAATGTAACTAATTTAAATGAGGCAATTGAGCTTTTCCTGTTAGAACACTTTACCAACAATGTCGACAGAGAGATTTGCCAAAAGATCCGAGAGAAGCGCCCCGGCAAGCTGTCTGATGCTGCCGTGTGGGCTGATGATCGAGTGTTGGCAACCAATGGTTTTACTGATCGTGCCAGATATGCCCCCCCCCCACCCCCACGACTGCACGTGACGAGAAGTACCGAGCAGGTGGAAGCGGAGGGTACAGTAATAGTGGCCCTGGTCCCACATGTAATAATAATGGTTGAGACAAACAAATATCACCAAATTCAGCCAGACCTGATTTCAGTGTTGTTAGGTGTTATGGGTGTAAACAGACCGGACGTATTAAACCAAACTGTCCCCAGGCAAAGTCTTCTGCAGCGCTTGCTAAACCTGTGTCGTTAGTGGTTGGTATCCAGGGAGGAGGGGATGAATCTTTGTTACCGAGGTTGGAGGCAGACCGAAGGTTGAAGCATGGGGTGCCAACGGCCGTGGCACAGCCTGCCCCCGACAAAGTGTCTCAACTAGGTACCATTGCAGGTCCAGAAGCCTCGCTCGCTTGGTGCCAGGCTTTCGTTCATGAGGGTGAAGTAGAGCTGTGTGGGAAGGTGTATCCAGTCAAGGTTCTTAGGGATTCGGGAGCTAAGCAGTCCATGTGTTTGAACTTGACGGGGAAGCCTATAAAATCTGACGAGTTTGTGTTATGTCGAGGTGTAAACACTGAGGCCTGTTATAGCCTCGTTCCTGTTCATCGTAGGTGTCCTGTAGTCACGGCGACGGCGAAGGTAGCAGTCGTGGACACATTACCTGTGGAGGGGATTGATTTTCTGCTTGGAGCAGATATGGCAGGGAGTAGTCTTTCCACCTCCGGTAGTGGTGTCGGAGCAGGTACAGCCGGAGGAGAGGAACAAGGAGGCTAAGAAGCTGCCTCCCGATTTGTTTCCGGTGTGTGAGGGTATGAGATCTATGGCCCAGCTTGCACAGCCAGAGGAATTGTTTGGGGAGGAGATTGATCTGATCGAGGGGATGTACAGTAATGAATCTGCATCACCCATTGATTCGACTGATCTGCAGGGTGCCGAGGGTGTGCAGGACGAGGAGGAAAGCTCAGCAGAAAGCTCCTCACTCGTTTCACCCGGTGCCAGAGGTGATACTGAAGGGAGCGATCGGGTCCCTACGGGAGGACCAGTTGATCCTGTATCATCGAATCAGACTGACTTGGAGGCTATACCTAATTTTACCACCATGGCACCGGGGGAGATTTGTGAGGCGCCGCAGAGTGATGCTTCATTAACACACTTGTTTTCTAAGGTCGGGGAGAGTAATCCAGACAGACATAAGACCCATCAGCTCTGCCATATTAATATGTTGAAGAGGTACTGTAGTGCGGCGGGCACACAGGCTATGTCACCAAAAGGGGCTAGCCGAGAGAGTTGCCTGGGCGCCGATCAGTCACCTGCTGGTGTTAACGGGGAGTTGTCTGAGGCAGTTTGTGCTACTGTATCCGCTCAGAACGGGTCAGTAGAGAAAGTTGAGTCAGATCCGGTCAATTTCTTGCCTATGTTATTGCCAGGAGAGTTGGAGTCGGAGGTGCAGGGTGAGCCCGGACCTGGTGGATGGTGGTTAGATAACCCGGGTCCCGGGGCTAGCGGTTCATGCACTGTGGGAACGCCAGGCAAGGCTCCTGCAGTGCCTCTCAACCCCCCTCTGCACTCTCCCCAATTCTCCGGTCCCAGGGACCAGGATGCCGTGTCTCGTTGCCCTGTACTGGTTGTAGAAGGCATGAAGGAGGAGCAGGAGGAGGAGAGGGAGCTTTTCCCAGGTGAGGCTGTGCCAGCTGGGACATGGGCAGAGAATGGGTACCTGGCCCTGCGGGAGAAATTGACCCATTTACCGCCGGAAAGGGTTGAGGAGATGTTTACTACCTTGTGGGCTTATCCACACGTGTTCGGGGATGCACCCAGTTTGACATCTTGGGCGGTGCATGACATCGATGTGGGGGAGAATAAGCCTATAAAATTACCACCTTATAGAGTTAATCCACAGAAGCAGCTCACTCTTGACGCTGAGCTGAGGTATATGGTTGACAAGGGTCTAATCAAAAAAGGTTGGAGTGAGTGGTCAAGCCCAGTAACTTTGCAGCCTAAGCCTGATGATAAGATTCGCTTCTGTGTCGATTTTCGCAAAGTAAATTTACTCTCCAAGACAGATACCTACCCTTTACCGAGAATTAATGACTCAGTAGACAAGATTGGGGCAGCCACGTTCATCACAAAAGTGGACTTAGTTAAAGGCTATTGGCAAGTCCCACTAACTGAACGTGCCAAGAAAATCGCTAGTTTTGTGGTGGGTGGAGTAGTGTATCAGTGCCAGGTAATGCCATACAGCTTGAAGAATGCTCCCGCCACATTTCAGCGGTTAATGGACAGGGTTGTGCATGATGTCCCCAATTGTTTAGTCTACATAGATGATGTTGTTGTTTATGACACAAATTGGACCGACCATTTGGCCAATGTGGGTGAGCTTTTCCGGAAGTTGTCTGAGGCTGGCTTAGTGGTCAACCTGGCAAAGTGCGAGTTCGTGCAGGCTCGGGTGCAATATCTGGGTTATGTTGTTGGCCACGGCCAGGTCTGTCCCCCTCGGGCGAAGGTGGAGGCTATCCAGTTTCCGAGCACCTCATAATAAAAAAGCCGTACAACGTTTCCTTGGCATGATAGGCTATTATCGCCGGTTCATCAAAGGATATTCCACCATGCTTGCCCCATTGACAAATTTGCTACAAAAGAACAAACCATTTAAATGGACAACAGAGTGTGATTCAAAGATGTCAAAAGCCACCTCTGTTGCCATCCTATATTACGTGCCCCAGATTTCAACAGGCCTTTCGTCTTGGCAGTAGACGCGAGCGATGTGGGTGCCGGATCTGTGTTGATGCAAGAGTTCGGAGATGATGTTGAGCACCCCATTTCCTACTTTTCAAAAATGTTTAACCGAGCACAAAATAATTATTCTGTGATCGAAAGGGAGTTGCTAGCTATTATTTTGAGTTTAAACCATTTCGCTGTTTATTTGCCACCCTATGGGCCCGTGCTCAGAATCTACTCTGACCATCATCCTCTGCAGTTTCTTAATAGGTTCAAGGACAAAAACCAGAGACTTACTCGCTAGAGTTTGATGTTGAAAGAATATCATCTCAATGTCAGGCACATCCGTGGTGTTGATAATGTCCTGGCAGACTGTTTGTCCCATGAGTCCTCGGAGGAATGATAAGAGAGCACGAGGCTATTTAGTTAGTAAGTCATATTTACTCATGTTAAAAAAATCTATAAAACGTAAAAATACAAAAGACTGTCAATGTAAATATTTTGCAGTTGTAATCTAATGATGAATGTTTTGTTTCAAAGCTCCAAAACTCCCCCCCCCCCCCCCCCCCGGGTGAGGGTGTCACAATGACCAGGGTCTTTTAGGAGTAGCCAGACTCTAGTGGTGCCTGACTTCTGAGAGCAGCTGTGTCAAGTCTATTAGAAAGACCTGGTATTGCGAGTTTCACTCCGATACCCTTCCAATTACACATGACTAGTTTTGCTGTACCTCTAAGAATTTTTGTCTCAATAAACATTTGTGTAGAATGAGCCAATAGAGTGTTACTAGTTTCGTATATGAAGTTGTGTTTTAGTGGCAACGTCGTAATTTGCAAGCTAGTTGTGGTTGGTAAGGGGAGGAAGGAATGTTGCTCTCAGTCTCGTGGGTGGGAGGTGATGTTGCTAAGCAACACGAGTTTAATTAATTATGTGATCATTGCAAGTTCAGTTGTGTTACAATATAAAGATGTAATATATTTTACCTGCCACGCTGTTTTAGTCAATATGTTAACACAGGAATACGTCAGTATAAGTTATTCTTGTGAAGTGTCTTAGTGTTATCATATCGTGTGGTGATATCTTGCAACCCCCTCAGTTTGAGCCTGGCTCCCGCCAGCTTCGCCAGGGCCAGGCCTCATGATACTCTCTGTTCAGCGGTCAGACTAGATGGGTGTTATTTTTTCTCTCTTGTGACCCATCAGTCGGCCCCCTTTTGTTTGTCCTTGCGTGCATAATAGTAACGTAACGTAATTAACAGAGAATCCTAGACATTAATTTCTTCTTTTAACTATCCTTTTCCTTTGATCAGCATTTTATTATCTTTCCCTTTGTTTTATATATTCAGTACCTCCGGTGGCTACGTCGGAATCCGTGATAGGGGAGAGCTGGGAGGCTTGTTGGGGTCCTTAATACTAAGCACCGTTAATCCCATACAGTCCACACACACACACACACATCCATACTCCCTACATAATTTCCCCGTGTTTGTGCTTAGGACCCGATAGCAACCTTGACGGTTCTGCCCCAGCAATTGTGTTTTCCCTATCTCGGGTTTCGAACTGAGGCAACGGAGTGTTTAATATTAATTAGGAATTCAGCTTCAGTCTGGACCCCCCCCCCCATAGTTAAGTGAGTGTGGGAGGTGGACTCTAAGAGTTCATTGTTTTGGGCAGAAACTCACTGGGGGGCCCAGGTTGAAGCAGGATATATTGGTGTGATATTAGAGGTGGTCAGGGCAACCTGCTTCTACTAATATCACCCCGAGGTTAGTAGTTATATTAGGACACTGCCTTGTATTGTTAGTTCATTATATGTATACAATATTATTATGTGCAACTCTCTTGGGTTGAGAGTGGATTACCATTGGCTGGTTTGCGCACGGTTTAGTACTGTCGAGGGCGCGCATAGCCTGTTATGCTCGAAGTACACCTGCACTCATTTTTCGTTGATGTCTGCTGGTAGCCTACATGTATTTAACTGTTTTGATTATCCAACCCAGCATTGCTAATCCCGGTGTTGGTTTTGAGTTCTCGTAGCTAGTAAGTTACATGAGTATTTCTATTCTACTTATTATTCAGAATAGGAGCAGGACAGTGTGCACCTTAAGCCCTGAGAAGAGCCTGGAAGCGTTCATAGAGCTCTTATCTGTTGCGTCGTGGTGTTGTTTTGTAGAGAGACAAGGTGCATTTGCATTAGTCATTATTTTCGTAAACCGTCTCTAAGCAACTGAGGTCCAGATGCGTAACAATATATATACCGGTATATATTTATATATATATATATATATATATATATATATATATATATATATATATATATATATATATATATATATATATATATATTTATAATTAAATTAATATAGGCTACCGGTATATATATACAGTATATATATATATATATATATATATATATATATATATATATATATATATATAGAGATATAGAGATATATATATATATACAGTATATATAATTATATATATATATATATATAGGAATATCACAAAAATGACAGATGCTTACAATGACATCATCGTCGTCAGATGGATAGGAAGCTTTGGTGCGTTTAACACCCTTCTTCCCCTTCCCTTCGGGTCGTGGCAGGGGGTCACCGGCAGGGGTCATACCCTTGTCCGAGTGATCAAGGAGTTCGAAGTCCAGGTCGCTGTCGCCACCCCTCTGCCTTGAGCGATCGAGGAACTGCAAAAAAAAAAAAACTAATAATTATGCACATGAATACAAACATTAAACTTGTTGACGGAGAGGTATTTATGGCCAGGTTTCAAACCTACTGGCCCCACGTATATTGTTGAGGAAAGCTGGGCGCCTTCACCACTTGTCACAGTGATGAAAGTGGCCAGTTTTCCCAAATATACCTGTCGTCAGTGTGTTCAAAACTTCTTCATGGTACCTGTCTATCAACCTGTCCACGATTTATATAAAGTAATAATATTGAACCTTATTTCTTTTACAAATTTGGTATTTCGCTGAGGAAGTGGTGGAAGGTGAACTTTGCAATGGATCGATGACGACTCTTTTATATTTTAATATAGATGACATTTAATCTATAGCTTGTTTGATACCTATTTTAGGTGAAGACATTATGAAAATGTTTAAGAAATAATCATATAATAATATATTTGTCAATATTCCCTGAGCCCAACAAAATAAAATTAATAGTTTCAATAAAACATAAAAAATTATGTACAATTTTGTTTTCTTGATAACCACAGATTTATTACTTTGTACGAACAAATATTTTTTCAACATTTAATGATGAATCTATTAAATATCTTAAAAGGTTTAGATCTATTAAAGAAATTCGAATATGTGGCGAAACAGGAAGCTGAAGTTGGCCAGAATCCATTTTTCCCTCTCCGTGTGGTACTTGGTCTTCTGGCCCGACTTCACGTTGCTCAACTTCCCATAGCGAGTCTTCATCCCCTTCACCCATAGCCGAAGTTGAGGGACTGTTGAAGAAGAAGAAAACCAGAGTTAATAAACGTATAGCCTACAATGAAATGTATTGGAATTCTATGACACCGAAAACATTTGCTACCGATCAACAACTGCAATTATTCTATGTCACTCTAAACTGGTCATGTGTACGTTAAATAATGAAATATTTCACCCAAAATCACAAATAACAGGGTATGAGATAGTACCCTTGTAAAAACACACAATATCACAAATAAACAATGTTTACACAATTTGCGCGTGTTTGCATGACCTGTGCAATAAAGACAATAATTAAATAACAAAGTTCTTGACACCATGGCACCCAATTAATTACGTTATCATAAACCAACATTACTTCGCACACAATGTCAATTTTATTTGATATGGAAAACACTTTCTTTTCTCAAACATTATTGCACAGTTTCACACAAACACTCACTTTGACATTTTAAATTTACCAGTTACGTCGAGAGATTTGGCCTTCTCGTCGTAGGTGGCCTCCTTTTTCTCTTTATTTCTGAAGGCCTTAAGGCACTTATCATAAAGGAATGGTTTTTCCTTAAACCATTCCACCAGGTCTTGCTCCTGTTCGTCACTGAAGGCAACGTAGTTCCTCTTGCCTGGAGGAGGCGTAGAATCGGAGGTGTGATGCTCTGGTTCCTCCTCACCAGTCGTTCCTCGCTCCACTTGGGTTTCTTCCTTCACTCCCCTCCCTGGTGATTTGGGTGAGCCAGAGTGCGATGACATGGGCGAAGAAGTGGATGAAGTACGAATTATTACTTCCCTGCTGGTGCTTGCTATTGGTTCTTGGAGTGTGTTGTCTTGGGGTGGGTCAGTTTTCCTCCCCTTGGTTGTAGGCTTTTTGGGGACCTTCTTCACTGTCTTCTTTGTTCCTTTTGTATTTTTTGCCATGACGAATGCTTGGAAAACGGGAGTAAAAAAATATGTGCGATTGCGTTCGTGAATACTGTGGTAATGACCTCAAGAGCGGCCTGGTGTTTATATTTGGGTGTGAAACTGGAGTGACCATAGATAGTGTTATCGCATGGTTCGCGGCGTCAACAATATGATTTCTGAACCCTACATTCGGCCTACATTCGACCCATTTTGCCCTTTTTTCGCGTTGCATTAGCTGATATTCGCTGAAAGACTCACTGCAGTCGCACACTCACCTCAGAGTACTCGCCATAATCGACAGAATTCGCCCACCAGCAGCGTTGCCAATAATGGAAAATCGCCATATTCGCTCCAAAGGTCGCAGGTCATTCACCCACAATCGCCCATGTTCGCCCAATATTCGCTTTTAATTCTCACAACATTCGCCCTTTTCGCCCAACATTTGCAACATTCGCACACATTCGCCAGTACTGGTGAATAGGGAGACAAGGGTCCGAATTGTGAGAATGTAGTGCGACCAAGGGCGAAGGATGTGAGACAAAGGGCGAATGTTGCACAACATTCGCCAACATTTTGAATTCGCAACCGTTTTTTGGGTATGCTCAAAATCTACGGCGAATCTGGGGGAATCTGGGCTCACATGAGCGACTCGAGGGCGACCGTTAAGCGATTTTGGCGACAATGGGAGAATGTTCGAGCGAATATGGCGATTTTTGGAACATAGACAAAAAAATCCTGTCGCCCTCTGTCGCTGGGCGTTCGTCATCGAAAAATCCCACAGTGGGATACCCCCTTAAGTGTCTCTGTGTTACTGTGTTTTGGGAATTATTGTAAAGGTAATATGAAATATGCGAGTGTTCAATTTAACTTTGTTTTAGAGGCCTTTTCTGGACTCTCCTTGCCCAACTTTGTTCACGTAGTACGAGAACCTAACTTCAATCTGTGCAGGTGAATTATATATATAATACTTGTGATTTAACCAATTTAAAATCCAAATCTACGCTCTTATATTTTTTACTTACGTTACATACTCTATATTATACGTAATACATAGTGAACGCTCACATATTTTATTCAGTTGTGTTATTATTGATTGAGTGTCCAAGTTCGCAGTGAAGTGTGTATCGAGAGCAATTTTCCTTCCTTAAACTTAAACTCAAACTCAAGACGGAGCTACGTCCAATTTTCATAAGAGATCACTTAGAGTACCCAGTCGTCTACATTAAAAATGAAACCCATTCCGTTGAGATTGAATTAATCTATGTTCAAGATTTCTAATCTATATTAGTTCTCGTGAATAATCCGATCAATTACGCTACCAGGTTAATGATATTATTTCACAACCAAGCTAGGAATTCCGATTACGCATTCCTGTATTCATCTGCCCTTATTTCGGCTATTTATCAAACACTACGTAGTTCTGTGTCTTAATAGTATTCTATTATGGTATGGTGTGGTGGAGTGGTCTTGCCACTGGCCTGGTAATCCAAAGGTCCCGGGTTCAAATCCCGATGTATCAATAGGAAGATATTATTGGGATGGAATTTGTGCTGTACCTAGTATCAGTGCATTACCACAAGCCCACCGAAACGTCAATAAAATACCCTCATTGTTCCCTGATTAAATAGCACTGTATGAATATTCCCATATTCAAAATATGCTATAGGGGTGCAATGCCTGGTCAACAGGTGGCGTTGTGTGTGTGTAAGAGTGAGAGTCCGAGTGTAGGGGGTGAGACAGTGAAGCACGGGAACGAGGTGGCTTCAGAGATGGGATCGTTTCGGGCCATGAGTGAGCACCATGCCTCATGTGAAGGCAAGATGGCAGGTGCTCGTTGTACTCTACGTGCTTCACATGTCTCACCCCCTAGACTGGAACAAGACCTCACGGGCTTCACTGTTCATTGTAAAGCAGTGAATGTTAAGGCTCTCAGCCTATGCCCGAGAGGAAGTAAGTTGGAATATAGAAAAAAAAAAAAAAAAAAAAAAAAAAAAACTTTATCAACCTGTATTAGGGATATTCTAAATCAAACTTACTGCATCAGCCTTCATTTTGGCTATTCAAATTCGCTACTTCGTTCTGCGATTTTATTTTATTTACTCATACTCTATAGTTGGGATCCGGATGTACCATTTACATTACCACTGTGTGTATTATAATAAACTAGTGTAATTATCCTGTGTGTTTATTGTGTTTGGAGTGTGATTGATTAACTTAGAAATATCATTATTATTGCTAGTTGTGTTCCTGTCGAGCAGGGTTTGATTCTAAGTATCCTAAACAAGGAGCTTTATAGAATGAATAATTAAGCGAGTTGGATTACAACGACGCATAAGTATATTGGCTATTTATAGGACAAGTGACTAGGGTAATGTAATGGCTACTCTTAACCCTTCTTTAGCGGAGGAGGACTTAAGTCCGCCTCTAAAAATCTGGACTATGTGGCGGGGGCGGACTTTAGTCCGTGTGCAAT
This sequence comes from Paralithodes platypus, assembly GCA_032716605.1. NCBI lineage: Eukaryota > Metazoa > Arthropoda > Malacostraca > Decapoda > Lithodidae > Paralithodes > Paralithodes platypus. Next base: position 7,134,691 of record CM064518.1, read on the forward strand.
TTTGGCGCAATATTGGATCTGAGAGAGAGACGAGCGGTGGGAGGAGCATAGTTTACCTCATGACCGCTCGCCACCGTTGCGGCGGGCCTACCGACATGTACTCCACACTACTTCACCCTCTCTCCCTCGCTACACACGGAATTATGTAGCGAAATGACCGTATTTTAGCGATTTTGCCCTTCGCTTGCACGATCGTTGCAAGACAACCAGCCATCGTAGAAGGATGGTTCGGGTGTCATTGGAAAGCTCAATTACCGCCCTTTCACGGATAGATAATTGTATTACGCTCTGGCTCTTGTTTATGCATGAAAAAGAGCACGGAAACAAGGCCATTTATGGTATAAACCCCCCGCTGGGCGGTACGGTCAAATATACTCCACTACCCGCTCTTAAGGTGTTAAATAACTTAGCCACAGAGAGAGAGAGAGAGAGAGAGAGCATAATAAGGCTCATCCACAGGTATCGATTCCCAGCAGGAACTCGGGAGGCAAAATGGGGTTGGTTTTATAAATACAAGGCGTAATTGAGGCTTAGGTCAAATAAGTAGAGTTGGCCCACTGCCTTCATCAACTAATGGAAGTGTACCAAGATTATCCCTCTGAACATTATGGCGCATTTTGACAGTTTATTCTAGCTATCATTTGACGATTTTATACAATTTAGGATGGATTTGTGAAAATATATGGGTATAAACTATATCCATAAACCTTTGACTTCCATATACCCTTGCTAATATGAATAAGAGCTTCTAATAATAGCCAGATAATATAAAATAAATGCGTAATCGGATCTTGAGAGGGTGAAACTCAAACTTAGAACTATAAGAGGTAAATAGCAAAAATGAGCGGTCAGCGATACAGTCTAGTCTTTTGTATAAACATATAAACATGAACTATAATTGTGTTAGGAATCTTTTGGAAATACAGTATTTGGAAAAGTTATGACATTCTTTGGCATTATATTGAAAAGCTGATGAATCTAAAGCAAAATATTACTAGGTTGCACTATAGTCTATTCATTATAGGTAGGCGATAAATTGTGAACTCTGTTTTCTGTAATTCAAAAAGAGCTAGAACAAATGTGCTGTAATATTCCACATCTATTCCCTAGCTGACTCTTCCCAATTGAACTTGATTACTCAAAATTATTGGCAGCCATTCTAGAGACTAGATTTGGCGCTCTGGTGTCCTGTAGCTACCATGAGACTGAAATGGACCAAATAGGATGAACGGTGGCCCAGACTTACGCCATCCTCCTTTTAGTTGCCTATTACGACACACGTATTAGACACGTGGGGCATATTCTTATGTTTCCTTTACCGCATGGGTAAAGCCCCCTCCCCCCTCTCTATCTCTCTCTCTCTCTCTCTCTCTCTCTCTCTCTCTCTATTCCAGCTCATATTCATCACCATGGCAATAGGAACTTAATCCAATTAGATATTTTCCTCTTCGACCTGACAATTTTCCAGATGTTCCTTCCTTCCTTCCGGCTATTATTTCTAGCCTTATTATTAGTCCTTCACTTCCTTCTCCGCACACACACACACACATACACACACACACACGCACACTCACACCTTCTCCTGGCGTAACGGATAGCGCGTCTGGCTCACAACCAGAAGGTCCCGGGCTAGAGACCCGGGCGGGGAAGAGATATTTGGACAAGTCTCCTAACGGTGTAGCCTCTGTTCACCTAGCTTTATAAATAGGAACCTGGTATAAGTGAACGAAGTTGTGACGTCCCCTCTGGGGGTTGGTGTTCTGTTACAAGGTGAGAAGGGTATTGTATAGGTCAACCTAAGCCTTCGGGTGAGACTGGTACCGTACAGATCAACCCAAGGCTTCGATTTCAGATGTCGCCAATTGACTGATTACAGACTACACTCACATCCACAGCCAATGACACACTAACACTTGACATGCACTTCACGCAATACACAGTTAAGGTGGCGCGATACTAATGAGCTGAAGCTCACATTGCGTGGAATCCCCTGACGAAACAAGTTCGGTGAATTACACACACACACACACACACACACACACACACACACACACACACACACACACACACATTTAAAGGTCAAGCACGGCAACGATCTCAAAATACATGCCCATAACTTAAGCGGGAATAATTACACTCACTAGGACAAACTTAGTTGAGAAGATATTAAAGTAAATCTTCTCAGGGGTTAAAGGAATAAGGTATTATATGAAAGATACGATAAACAAATATTACAGCATGTTGGATTTATTGGTGAGTCTATATACCGTGTTTTTGTAGGGGAAGACAAATTTACTTTGATTTGGTGTTAATAAAATAAGATCAGTCAGTCAGTAGCCTCCCCATAAAGAAACAGCAATCTGTCTTCATTTTAACAAACTATCTTATTCCAATTATCTTGTATAATAAATGCTGAATTGTTGCCTTTAGTTTACAATTTGCCTACATATTGTACAGTACATTTGTATTTGCTTTACCTTGAATGCTATAATTTTGATAATCTTGTATGCAACTTTTGCATTATAGAAATGTATATATATAAAAATTATTTTAATTTAAAGTGTAAGTGCTCTTGTTACCTACTTCATGTTCTCGATGCTTTTACTATTATTCTCTTACGCTTGCTTTACTTCGCTACATTTTTCCCTCCCACACAAAACTGTCTATATCTTCAACCTTTTTAAAATTTGATTATATCCCCCTAAATATCTCTCCACATCTCAACTGTCTTCACTTTTCCCTTTTTCAGTTCATATATTTTTCTCCTCCGGCATCTATTTCTGTCCCTCGCTCACCGAATGTGCCTCGACTCGCTTCTCCATTTTTTCTTTCACCTTTTATACAAAGGTCATCTTGCGACATATATTTGTTGTTTCATTCTGTTCTTTACGTAGAGTCTTTTGCTTTTCGTGTCCCCCTTCACTTGACGCAAGGGGCTAACTTTTCTGAGCTGTAGAGTGAAGCAGAATTAAAACTGTCGATAGTAAGGCTTTTTTGTGACATTTGAAAATCATGTCGATACATACAGTATACAATATGTTGCTCCACACTGTACACCCACACTCTATTAACTTGTACATACAGTATACAATATGTTGCTCCACACTGTACACCCACACTCTATTAACTTGTACATACAGTATACAATATGTTGCTCCACACTGTACACCCACACTCTATTAACTTGTACATACAGTATACAATATGTTGCTCCACACTGTACACCCACACTCTATTAACTTGTACATACAGTATACAATATGTTGCTCCACACTGTACACCCACACTCTATTAACTTGTACATACAGTATACAATATGTTGCTCCACACTGTACACACACTCTATTAACTTGTACATACAGTATACAATATGTTGTTCCACACTGTACACACACCCTCTATTAACTTGTACATACAGTATACAATATGTTGCTCCACACTGTACACCCACACTCTATTAACTTGTGCATTCATATTCATACTGTATATTGGGGCACATGTTCACATACCAGCATTCCCATTCACACACATACAAACAACCACACGTACACTGTTACGACTGAGGTTTAAATATATCAGGGCTCTTATTCATTGGACTAGTAATGGCATAAATGCTACAACGGAAAGCGCTAGATCCAACCTCTGATGTATATTCCCAGTGAACAAAGAACACAAATACTCTCCAGAGTTCTATATGCAATAATAGGTTATCAAACTCTCAATAAATGTGCGTCTACTCTAGGCTTAATGTTATGTGAAAACAGCCTATTACTACCTATAACCGAAGGTGCTTGGTTATGGTATGCAAAGTAAGGTGGTAAGAGAAGTTACAGCTTACGTTACTTTAATCAATAAATGTCAGGAACTCCTGCATGAAAGAAAGTGCACTAAAGTCCTTCAACACCAACAAGGAATCTTCTTTAAATGTTAGATGCTATCAAGATACTCGAATCGGAAATGGAACCCAAAAAGGCAGGCAGCGGAACAATGCTCGTGCAGGCTATGCACACAAAAGGCAGGATATATAATGCAGTCGGATCCAAGAATATCCTAAACGCTACAACAATAATAATAATCGCCACGACAATGCAGTATTCCTATCAACAAAAAGAGCCTAAGTCGTTTGTGTCTCAATACATCAAACTAGGCTGCGAAATGCTTGTGTAATCATAAAATCATAAACGGGTATGCATAATAAGAGTAATTGGTTTAATATACTTAATGTCTACTATGACTGATAAAGTCTAGCTAGAGTCAATGATACGAGATACTGGTGCGCATGGCATGCCGCATAGCCTAGTGCAAATCTCAAGTCTGTGCGTCAAGTATTACGTTATAGTGAAGGGTAGCTCTCTTGAGAAACCTTAATACCGAAGTATTAAGCGTTCTCCTGGCGTACCTCAAAGACAAACAACCGAGCATAGAACAGTGCAGAATGGTATAGGCAAAAAGCCCTCATTCGTGCATGCTCTACTCTCAATGACACACAGACTAGAATTTACCCAATCAACTCCAGTTCTCAGGTATGTCGTGCAGCTTTTAACTAAAGCCAGCACCCATCGGAAACAATACCTTATAGTATCAGACTCCTAGTCTAGCATTATCTAATCCAGCAGAACACTAATAATTATAGGAAGCGGTACTGAACAATATGAATGCCAACCAATGCTTCGTGATCAACTTATCCTAACAACTAACATACATGGGTTATATAAGACCTTAATGCACAATACAACTGGCCAGCATGAAGCTGATTAGGCAGAGTTAACCAGAGGGGGTATAATATTAATAAAAGGTGGTGAAAGATATGGAAAATGAGTGAGATAGGCAGAGGAAAAGGTTCTCAGGTGCAGGGAAGGGGGACAGATATCAAAGGGATAAGAGGGATGCGTTCTAGAAACCAGATCTGAGGGAGAGAGTGGCAAGAGAGCTGTATATATACAAGCACTAGCTCGCACCGCGTAAGCAAAGCGGTAACAAGTCTTCCAGCCAATCCCAAAGAGGCCAACCAACCATGACGTCACCAAGCATGGTAAAAAACTCCTCCAACCAATCCCCAAGAGGCCAGCCAGCCGTGACGTCATCGAGCATGGCAAAAAACACTGCGCGCCTCCTCTCACTCTGTTCTACTCTCTCTCTCAAATCCTATCATTACTACTTAATGATAAAACATATACTTTGCAATTAAATATATAAAGCCTTGACATGGGCGAAAACAAAGAGCCTTTCTGGACTGCCCATGACACGAGCTTTCATATGAAATAAAGCACACAATAATACAGAAACTGTAGCCACATCCACTGCCCTGGCGATCCTAGCGAGTCACCGTAGGACAAGCCATGCGGTTTAACGGAGTGGTTAACGTCACAACACACACATATTTAATTACATTATATGGTAGAAATATAGCCACTTATTTTTTTACTCTCTCGAGTCGTTATAGATCTTTCCTGAAGGTTGAATCAACCAAAATAAACAAATTATTCTAAAAAATCCCGTATTAAATTAGTGTTGAATTTGAGGACTATCACTAAGTCTTATTTTCTGCATTGGACCTGTCTCTTAACAAATATTTATGTTAATTCTTTACTTCAATACACTGCTTGGAGAACCTTGGGTCACTTCAAATAATCTATCTATATTTTGCCATAAGCCTTGATCCCCATGGAGGTGGTCACGAATTAAATCACCTCCATATTCCGAGGCCATTCATTTGCTTCTCTAGTTTGTTTGGGTGGAGGGTTGGTAGCACAACCACCAGTTCCAATTGTCCAGTGTTGTGTACAGAGTAGTGTGTTAGTTGCGTGTGGAAAATCATTGTACTGTTGGAATGGCTGTGGAAGTGAATGTGTCTGTAACCCATATAAAGATATCACCCTATATGCCGATTGGGTGCTTAAATATACTTTTGTACATGCAACACTGATCTACCACACCTCTAATATTCGTCAGTGGAGTGAGAAATACGGAAGTCCAAGCCCTCTGACAAATATCCTTTTGAGCATCCATGGGGTTGTGGACCTTGGAGCACCGTGCTGGAGCTGCCCGCGTTGCCATTCAGCCACGCAGGCTCTGATCAGAACACCCAAATCCTTTTCCAATTCAAACTGTTACAGATACTTCCCCATAAGTAGGTATTCTAATCTGCTTTGCTGATATACAGTATATCCCCTTGCATTTCTATAGATGTAATGACATCTGCTTTGTCTCAGACCATTCGCCCAGTCTGTTAAAATCCATGGAGAGTTGTTAAACTCCCATAGGATTGTTCACATTCACTCCAAGCTTCTATATGGCTGTCATCAATTGCCTCTCTTTCTCCACTACACTTATTTTGTATGCTCCTCGTTGGCATGTTATTCATTCTTTTTCACATTTACTTTATTCTGTTATACCTATCCTTCTTTTACTTTGCCTTACCCTAATATTCCTTCTCCATCTTCTTGTCAATTTCCAAACGCTTTTGCAATTGGTTCTAACCCTTTTGTCTCTGTTAATTGTTTCTCGTTTTCTTCTTGGTATCTTGTATGCAACTTGATGTCTGACCTTCTATAATCCCAACCCTACTCTTAGGTGTGTATGTGTATGTGCAGGTGAAGTACTAATGTGTGTAACAAAAAGGTACCTTATCTATCTATCTATCTATCTATATGCTCAGACCCAATCCACATTTTGGTGGTAGCCGACTCAAGACAGAGCAAGAACAGGGAAAACACAAAAACAACATAAAACAACGAATAAACACAGATAAAAAACACAAATAAACACCTCTGTGGGGTGGAAGTGGAGTGGTTGCATTGAGGCAGTTGGACAAAATTCAAAATAAAGCTATTAGATTAATCAATAACCCTGCAATCACACAGGAACTTCCTACATTATCCATACGAAGAAACGTTGCATCCCTTGCATTATTCTACAGATATTTTCACAGCAATTGTTCCGAGGAACTTGCTTCAATTGTGCCGCCTCTCCACATCTTTCCCCGTAGAACTAGGGCAGCTGAGAGCGCCCATGAATTTACACTTTCTCCTCCACAATGCAGAACTTCTGCTTATCAGAATTCATTTATCCCCAGAACTACTACTCTTTGGAATTCACTTCCCTTGAATTGCTTTCCACAAACTTATAATCTACAAATGTTTAAATCCAGTTGTTACAAACATTTTATGAATGGAGGATGCCTTTAGGCACATGGACCTTTTTGTTTTATCTGTGTTTTCCTTCTTCCGTGCATTGTCTCTTAAAAAAAAAAAAAAAATAAAAAAATAAAAAATTCACACACATCTAGGTCACCCAGGAGAAGACCCAGAGACCAGGGTCACCAAGGTTGCTCCAGCACTCCCCCGGCCCCCGACCACCCGGAGAGGTTCCGATCTCGGCAGGCAGACATGCAGCGGAGCCAAAGCCACAAGCCCTCCCACCACACTTCCAGGCGCACCGTTCATATTAATCGTCTCCCCGGGCCAGGCGCCTGATGGACTTTTATCTAGTCCAACTTGCGCCCGACCCCTTACTCCAAATGACCACGTGTTCACTCAACTATTCACAAGCATATTCTCCATTCACTCCTGTCCACCACCACTTCCCCTGCCTGATCTATAGTCATTCCTCTATCATCCAAAGCTTTTCTTACACAGTCTCTCCATCTCAATGGGTGTCTTCCTGCCCTTCTATCTCCCCTTGTACCTGACTCACATATTCTCTTTGTAAGCCTTTCATCTCCCATTCGTTCAACATGACCATACCAGCTCAGCACCCTCCTGTCCACTCTGGCTGACAAATGTTCCTGCTGCCCCACTCTCCTACGTATCTCTTCATTCCTCAATCCGTCTCTACGAGTAACTCCACACATACCCCTCAAGCAGCTCATCTCCATCACATTCAGCTTTCTTTTCTCCTTTTTCTTCAGAGCCCATGTCTCAGCCCCATACATCACTGTTGGCACAACAATTCCTTGATACAGTGCACTTTTTACTTTCACTCCGAGATTTCTCGTCTTCCACATACTTCCCATTGCTCCGAAAACCTTCCTTCCTTCACACACTCTCTGTTTTACCTCCATTTCCATACCTCCACTCCTGCTTATCGTTCCTCCTAGATATTTAAAACACTCTACTTGTTCCAATATTTCCCCATCCAGCCTCACATCTAGATTCACCCTATGCTCTCCCCTATTACACACCATTACTTTACTTTTATTGACGTTCACCTTCAGTTTCCTCCTTCCACAAACCACACCAACCTCTTTGACTACCCGCTGCAGTTTCTCCTCAGAATCCGCCACCAATGCTGTGTCATCAGCGAACAGTAACTGATTCAACTCCCAATCTCTACCATTCTTTCCTACTAAACCCAATCCTCTTCCCATAGTTCTCCTTTTCACCTCCCTCACCACACCATCCATAAACATATTAAACAGCCATGGTGACATTACACAACCCTGTCGCAAACCTACCTTTACCTCAAACCATTCACTCAACTCACCATTTCCTACTCTAACACATGCTCTGCTCCCTTCATAAAAACTCTTAACTGCTTCTAACAAATTTCCTCCTATTTCATAAATCCTTAACACCTTCCACATTGCTTCACGGTCCACACGATCCATACGCTTTTTCCAAGTCCATAAAAGCCCAAAATATCTCCTTATGCTTCTCTAAATACTTCTCGCATAACTGTCTTACTGCAAACATCTGATCCACGCACCCTCTTCCCCTCCTAAAACCGCACTGTTCTTCTCCTATTGCAACTTCCGTACACTTTATTATCCTCTCTATCAACACCCTGCCATACAGCTTTCCAACCACTGACAATAAACTAATACCTCTATAACTTGAACACTCCTGCCGATCTCCCTTCCCCTTGTACAACGGCACAATACATGCACTCTTCCAGTCTATTGGTACTATTGACACAGCAAAGCATACATTGAAAAGTCTCACCAACCAATCTATTATCACATCTCCACCCTTCTTTATACACTCCACAGCAATACCATCCAAACCTTCTACTTTTCCCGCTCTCATTTGTTTCACTGCTTCTTTCACTTCATATTCCTCAATCCTTTTATTCATTCCCTGCCACCTGGGTGGCCTGGGTAACCTATCTCCATCCACCTCTGCTTCAATCACTGCTTCTCTTCCATCTCTTGCATTTAACAAAGATTCAAAATACTCGGCATATCTTTTCCTCACTTCAACTGGTTCCACTAGTAATTCTCCATTTGCATCTTTCACTGACTCTTCCCTCTTTTGTCCTCCTTTCCTTACTTTATTTACCTCCTTCCAGAACATCTTCTTTCGTTCTTCAAAATTCTCACTCAACCTTTGACCCCACCTTTTGTTTGCATCTTTTTTCGCTTCTCTAATTTTCCATTTTGCCTCTCTCCTTTTCTCCTTGTACCTCTCCCATACCTCAACACTACCATCTTGTAAAACCCTCTCAAAACACTGTATCTTCTCCTCAACTGCCTTTCTCACCGTATTATTCCACCACTCGCTTCCCTTCCTGATACCTCTGCCTCCTACTTTCCTTTTGCCGCATACTACCTCTGCACTTGCTTTCACTCCTTCCTTAAACTGTTGCCATTCAACCTCTACTTCTCTCTCTTCCATCTCTCTCACTTCCATCCACTTTTCATTTAGTCTTTCCTTGTACTCCCTCTCTTTTTCACTCTTCTCTAACTCACTAACTTTTATTACCTCTCTTACTTCACGCTTGTCTCTTATTCTCCTGTAACTCTTAACTCTTAGCTTAATCTCCACCAGGTAATGATCTGACATACCCACCGCCTCACCTCTCATCACATTCACATCCAGCAGTCTACACAATCTTTCCCTTGTCACCAGCACATAATCCATCAATGCCCTCTCTACAATCTCTTCCCTCACAAGTCTATGCCAGGTGTACTTGTGTATACGCCTTTTTTTGAAGAACGTATTACCTACACTCAATCTGCACTCTTCACATACATATTTCAGTCTTTCTCCACTCTCGTTTACACCATCCACACCAAAACTACCGATGACTCCCTCAACAGGCTCATTTCCTACCCTAGCATTTAGGTTCCCTAAAACTATAACGTTTTCATTTTCATCAAACCCTTGTAGACAATCTCTCAAATCCTCCCAGAAACCCTCTACCTCGTCTAACTCTCTTTCACTTCCTGATCCATACGCACTTACAAAAACCCACCTTTCACCCTTAAACCGCATTCGCACCCACATTAGCCTTGATGACACCTCTTTGCACTCTTTTATAAACTCTCTCAACTCCTCCTTCACAATAATAGCCACTCCTTCTTTCCCCCTGACTCCCTCATCTACTCCAGACTTTCTACCTATCACGTTTCCAAAATCCACTTCTCCCTCTCCTTTCATCTTTGTTTCATTCAATGCAAGCACATCATACTTCCTTCTTTCAAATAACCTTCCAATATCCTCTCGCTTCTCATTCGTACTACATCCACGCACATTTAAAGCTCCTATTCTTAGGGTCCGGGACCACGAACGTGTTCCCTCGCCCCTATCTCTGTCTCGTTTTTTTGGTAGATTTATTTAAGGGGAGAAGGATACCAGGCCCCCCGCCCCCGATCCCCTTTAGCCGACTTCCACGTCTCGCCGGAGAAAAGCGGTGGTGGAAATTTGTCACCCCTCCACCACAGAGGAGGCTACCTGCACCTTAAAGTGGCGGGCGTTGGGGTCGCCGCATCCCTACGCCATTTGAAAAAAATAGAGATGCAGAGGGAGAAAAAGATAGAAGGGACTATGGGAAGTAGAGGACACCAACCCTCACTCTGACAAAGGGTCAGCCCACCACCAAACAAAGTTATAACCTTATAAGAACATTAAACTCTCAAAAAGGTTCAGCCAATGATATATATTTGTTTATAAGCCATTAGTATATACCTGGTTTGGTTAAATGAAAAATATTCTAGTCTATTTGTTGTTTCTAATTTTAATTTGTTTCACACCTGTAACTTTCCTTTACATTTCCATTAACCAACACCTCTTCCCCATTCTCCTCCCCTCCTACTCCACCACATTTGTTAAGTGACCAATACTTCTTCCTCATATTCCTCCCCTCCTACTGCTCCTTATTTGTTATTTGTCCAGTACCTATTCCTCATTCTCCTCCCCTCCTACTCTTCTTCCTCATTTTCAAAAGAGTACAAAGAAGTACACATGAAATCAAGCAACAACAGGTCTAGGGACCTGAGGCTGCTTGTCCTCCAAAACACTGTGGATCAAGTGTCCAAACAGTGGTTTAGAGTGGGTAATGGACAATTAGAAAGGAAACCACTGCCCTGGAACTAATGTCCGTGGCAGGATTAGGAAGTTAGTAGGGGACAGAGGGGTTAGTAACATAATAGAGTTATAAGTGATCTTTCGTAAATCTGGGAAAAGAGAGTAATCCTTAGATGAATCTGAGGGGGGAATAAAATAAAGTTATTAATTTGCAAACGAAGTCAGTCGCGGGTCTGATGCAAGATATTTGACTAGGCGAAGTTTAAAATAATCAAGGTGCTGCAGTCTATAATGTTTCGGGGAAGCCCATTTCACAAGTTGAAAACTCGATTGAAGAAGAAATTCTTAGATTCGTGTGAATTAAAAGATTTACCAACACTTTTGCAATCGCTTCCCCGCGTGTAATTAGACTGGTCGATAGTGAAGTACTTACTACAGTTTATATTGTCGATGCCTTTGATGATTTTGAACACTTGAATTAAATCGCCTCTTAATCTGCGCTGGGTTAAAGGAAATATATTTAATTCTGTAAGACGCTCCTCGTATGGTTTGTTCTTTAGGCTAGGTATCATTTTGGTAACTCTATGTTGAACTCGTTCTAGCTTGGGTACATCTTTTTGGTAGTAAGGGCACCAGGATTGAATGCAGTATTCCAGAAGAGGGCGGACTAAGGAATTGTAAAGAGTTAGGATAACTTCTTTGGATTTATAATCAAATGAACTGCCTAAAAAGCCAATTATTTTGTTTGCCTTCTTAACAACTTCTGAACATTGTTGACTCGGTTTTAGGTTAATCGATATTGTTACTATCAGATCGGTTTCTCTGTCTATACTCTTAAGCTGAGTGCCCTTCATCGAATAGTTTGCTTTCTCATTTCGGTATCCGATATGTCGTACTTCACATTTTTCCGCATTGAAACTCATTTGCCAAATTTGGGCCCAACATGACAACTTATCTACTGTAGATTGTATTGCATATTGTCAACTTGTTCTTTTGAGAGTACGCTATTTGCCATTTTTGTATCGTCAGCAAACTTAGAGATTGTACAGGTGAGACCCTCATCTATGTCGTTGATATAAATTATAAATTAGAATTGCTTTCTGTCGCTGAGCCACTTTTCTATCCATTTCAATACACTGTCTTGTATTCCATGCGCTTTTAATTTTAGCAGTAAAGATTTGTGGGGAACTTTGTCAAAGGCCTTTTTGAAAATTAAGGTATATAATATCTACAGTTTTACTCTCATCATAGAGGTTGAGGAAGAAGTCTAAGAGGTTTGTTAAGCAGGAACGTTTGTTACGAAAGCCGTGTTGAGTATCTTTAGGTATCTTATTTTCCTCTAAGTTATTTACGAGTCTGTCTCTTATGAGTGTTTCTAGCATTTTACATACAACTGAGGTTAAGCTGATTGGACGATAGTTACTGGGTAGGGATTTGCTGCCTTTTTTTAATATCGGTGTTACGTTGGCTAGCTTCCACTGATCAGGCATAGTTCCAGACTGCAAAGATTTATTGAATAACAATGCCGGTGGTTTGAAAAGCTCATCCTTAGCTTCCTTTAGAACTGTAGGTGATTTATTTACTTTGAGTTTATCTAAACATTTCAATACTTCTCTCTCTGTAATAGTGATATTGCTTAGAACATCAGAATTATCTATCTGAACCGACGATTCTGTAGGGATATCACTGAGGTCTTCTGTAGTAAAAACTGATGCAAAGAAGGTATTGAGGACATTACTCATTTGTACTTCGTCTTTGGTGTATTCTCCGTTTTCATCGACAGTTGAAGTAACTACTTTCTTCTTTCTGATATAACTATAGAATTTTCCTCCCCCCCTCTTCATTCTCCTCCCCTCCTGCTATTCCTTATCCTCCTTGGCCCCCCTTCTGATAGGCTGGAGTGGACTGGCCTCCCTCCTTAATACATTATACTGTAGTGATAGGTTGGTCTATTAGCGGCGTCAGATACCAAAGATTGTTGGCCTTCTCAGTAAACCTATCCCACTTCTACTATATTCTGCTAATATAGCTTTCTCTCTCTCTCTCTCTCTCTCTCTCTCTCTCTCTCTCTCTCTCTCTCTCTCTCTCATAATAGTTAAAGCAATATAATAAGAACTTTGTAATACATAAAGAAACTCAACATATCAGAATATATATCTTAAAGCTAAAACTAAACGCGGCCTTTCTGAAGTGCACAGTAGCATAAAGACAAAATGTAATATATTTATTTCTTGCAACCTTTTCCTTTTTTTTTAAATTCGAAACTCTGGAGGTGAACTCACTTATATCACACACACACACACACACACACATACATAAACAGTCACACACACACACATACATGAACAGTCACACACACACACACACACACACACACATATATACAGTATATGTTTCCAAGCTCTCAGTGGGGTTCGAACCGTCGACCGTCAGACGATAGCCGACGCTTTAATCAACTACACCACGGCAGTCTATACACGTTAGTAAGATATATATTATGAAAGAAAGAACATATGACTAAACAGTAGAACATTAGCTAGTAGCCTTGAGGTCAAAGAAGAGAATCACCCACCTATTTTATCTCCATCAAAGCGTAAACAAAAAAACACTCTCAAAATACGAGGACATCCGAGCCCCTTTACATTGTTATGGGTTACTCTGAAGGTTAATGTGACTTTGATCACCGTGTGGCCATAATATATGAAGAGTCTCTCTCTCCCCTGACCCACCCCTTATATATAAGGTCCTCGGGTCTATCTTGCTGCCATTACCAACAAGAACACCTGCAAGATAAAGGGAATGTTTTGCAATACGAAGATCGGACAACATTTCACTTTTAAAAGTGAATGTTAATCGCTTTTGATTTATCATGACTTAAATCTGTCGTCATTCAACCATCCATAGCCTAGCTTTTCATAGCCTACTGGAACATTAAATTTTAATATTTGATGATACATGTCTCAGGTACAAGTCTTCGTCCTACATTTGAAATATTACTGATGGTTAGCCGCCAACCGAGATACCTATTGCAGAAATTGTTTTACTCATGCTAGTTCAACCTTATCACTTATGTTCTTATGTTAGTTTCCTGGGAAGGATCGGCCAAGGAATAAGTGTGGAAAATTACCGCCCCTTTGCTCCAGCCGTGTTTTGAGTTATAGAGGTTAGGGTTCATGATTTCTGGCCTACCTATTTGGCACAGGGTATAACTATTTAATTCTTATAGATTTACAGTAACGTTGGCCTCGAAATCTGGAACAGTGGGAGAATTAAACTAGCATCTACTTGAATACCAACAGACTTTCTGATTTAGACTGTACACAAATCTTAATCACTAGTCTTGCAAGATCATAAAACACACACATACGTTCACACACACATGTATCCATGCTATTATTCCCACACACCACACTATTTCTTGCATACACGCACTGTTGTTATGCCTACAGCCTCCAACTATAGAAGTTCGTGCATACATACATACGCACACAGTATATACATAAATACACAGACACACACGCGAAAATATACTGTATACGTATCAAACACACATTATAGCCATCAGCAGTGAAACTCATAATATCGTGTGAAGAATCTGCTGTGGTGGAGTAGACTGAACACCATTACTCGTGACTCCTAAAATTTATGGTTGGGTCATTATGTAAAATACCTCCCTATATTATAGTTTTATCTTTCAGATTATTTATTTCTCGGGAGCCTTGGAGAATTTTTGGGGCGGTCTTCCTCAGAATACTTCAGGAGAATTTGGCCTCGCTGTTCTTGTATTTTGATTACCATCGTGTCTTTTGTTGTGGCTAATCCTACCTTGATTTTATGATGAATATATTTGTGTTTTGTTTTGTTTTATATTCTCATCTTATATTTTATTCTCAAGATTTTGTTTTGTTTCAATATTGTGTTAGTAATGCTTTACTAGTGAAGGTAAATGGAGAGATATACACAAATAGTGTCATTAATATAGTTAAGAGTGAACCTGAATTTCCACTTCATTGAAACCGCTCGCCTGTATAGTTGTCAAATTATATACCGGTATATTATTTTGACGCCATGTAACAAGTTCTATTCCTTGCACTATTTGCAGTATCTCACTTCCTCCCTCACATATTCCCCACACTGACTCCTTTCCTACAAATTGCTCAACCCTTCTTCTCTTTATTTCTGCAGGATTAATTTGCTCAAACATTTACCAAACCACTACCAACGATTAGAAAGGAACTTTTCAGGCAATAGTACCTTGTAATAACAAAACACGCAAATAGTATTAGCTAGACTAGATTTATTTAACCCGTACAGCCCCAGCGACGCGCCTGACGCGTCGGCGATGTATGTAACGCACAGCCCCAGAGACGCGCCTGGCGCATCACCCTAATTGCGCCGACCGTAACCTCAGGTGTAGCCACTCAAGAGGGCTCAGATTTGTATGGGAACTGTGTACGTATCCCACGCAACCGTGCCGATGGTTGAAAACTCTCAAAGTCCACATGCGTGCGCGTGAGCGCGCAATAACCTGTTTTTTTGGGGTAATTGCCTTCAATTTTTTACTCTTGTAAAATACGTTTTCGGGGGCTCTGTAGGACCATTCTTTAAGCTTTTTGAGCGTTTTTTCGTGGTTTTTCCTTCATTCCTAACCCATTCGCTATTGTTTCTGGAATAAAACAATTTTTTGAAAACCGGCCGGGTTCTGGTGAACAAACATTACAAAACTAGCCGGGGCTGGACGGGTTAATGCGAGAGTCCTATGTTTTTTTTCTTTTCTTTTTGTTTTAGCCAGTGTAACACAATATCTAACATGACGTAGATAATATTACAACCACGGTATAAAGACAGGGGCACGAGCGTATTACTGGAACCACGATAGTCACGTGATCGATCCACTGGTAACGTCATCGGGTGTAGATCCTACTGGTCTCCCACCTAAATATAGTCACTTCATATGTGGGCTGGTAGTGTTCTTATGTCCAGGTCATACATTTATTCCATTGCCCTAAACATTGTTGCTATCATAATAATGGGAAGCCAAGATATTGCGCGGTTAGTGGATGTGAACATGGTATAAAGACCGAGTTACTATACCGTGATGGTGACCATTCGAATTGCCTAAATATGGTCTTCAAACATGAACAGTATATTGTGTTTTTCACTGAAGATGTAAAGTGACATGGATAAACATAGACATATAAAGTGTGACAGGACCCTATTCTATTTGCTTAAGTTGTTATTTTTTGCATATGAAGATTATAATTATATACGGCTATGAGGTAGTATACACCGACGTCGCTTCAAATTTTACCGCGGAAATGTTACGATCGCTATGGTATTTTTGTTCACCTAATATGTAGACTCTGTAGAGTAACGTCGATTGACATCGATAATGTTATTGTAGTAGGACCCAATCTACATGTTAGCATTGAAAATCGATATATTTGTAGTTTATATGAAGAGATATTTCGAAGGTGTTGGTGATTTTCGCGTCGTCGATCGGGAGAAAGGATGGAGATAGGCCTATATGGGTTCTCGCTAATCCCTTGTTCAACTTCCTTTAAATTCACGTAGTTTGCTGCCGCCACTCGTCGACTTTCACCCAGTGATGGCGTGTGAGTGTGTATGAAGGCCCAGGGGATGTGGAGAGATTATATGTATAAGTATATAGCCAGCTAAGAATCTAAGACGGAATCAGAGATTTCGACGAAGCGAAATGTTGGTGGGGACTGGGGGCGGGAGCAGAACGGACGGTGCTGCCGTCTAGCGGCCAGAGAGAATACTATAGCGGCGCCTATAGACAAGAGACGCTGGCATACAAATATTTCACTAAATATTCGCTTATAGAATAATCGACGTTTTTTCGACAACTATATCCTATATTATGACGGTACCATGGTTGAGCGTGAAGTCACAGAAGAAAAAGAAGTGATAGACGTCTGTTTACTGCTTTTTAGAAGCGTGCATGAGTTCAAGACTTTCAGTGCGCTTACCTTGTGAGTTACTATACCGTGATTACAACGGAGCGAAAACTAAGCCTAGTAACTGCTGTGATGTGGCCAAAATGTTATGTCATACTATATTCGTCACTCGCTCAGCACTTTTGAAATGTTTACCAGTTTACCACTCGTAAATTAATGAAGTAGAAAATCAAACACTAATTTATTTGGCTACATTATATATTTTATATTTCTATAATATGATATTTTCTTGAAGCAAATCTGGTCTTCGATACTCAAGAAATATACAATATTAAAGTAAGAATCCTGTCAGCCAATCAACGCACTGCATTTGACTATCTCTTTAAACCAGCTGAGTTTGACATTCCTGACGTTGCCCCCAACTCTGCCACACCCTCAAGTGCAGCCAATCAGGAGCCTTCATTGTCGGAGCAAGCAAAAACTGAGCCAGCCGCGCACACATCTTCATCTTTCAAATCGCTCTCGCTCCCTCCACAGGCCGTGTCTTCGAGTTGCAATAGGTCTACGACATCATTGCAAGCCCCATGCTCCCATAAGTGACTACAAGACCTTTGCAACCATCTCCCTGGGACCTATTACGAAGGGATAAGATCAGAGGAGAGGGGAAGAAATGTTCAAACCACGCGGCTGGAGAAAGCACTGCCTGGGTGGCTGGCTCAACCAATCAGAAGCTTGGCAATTCGAGAGGCGGGGCTATAAAGAGGGGAGGGGGGGAGGGGGGGCTGCAGACGTCACTCCCGCCACGGGTCCCACTGGGTTCACTTGCCAGCAACTCACACTCTCTCCCTCACCTGGGCAACAGTGGGAACTTGGCTACACCTGCTCCAGCCTCCCAGCTCACCTATCCCGCCCCAATAAAGTCCACCTCTGGCCCAACAGAGCTTTCGTTTACTAACCAGATACACCACAAGTATCTTGGTGCTTGTCGTCACATTGCTGGCTTACACACCTATAGCCAAGCAATTCAAGAGGGACAACAGATAGTAGATGGAACTGAAGATTTCCAGAAGAACTACTGGCCGGCCTTGAGGTGGTGAAGATTGTTCCAGAGATACCCAAGACTTTTTACAGGACCCTTATGGGCCCGAAATACCATTATTAAAAGGAGAGAAATGTTTGACAAACCCAGTGGTTCCAACCATTAAACTTGATGTGTTCTTATAGAACAAAATAAAAATAAAGATATTAGACTCATGAAATAAATAAAAGGATGAAGTGTTGAGTGGATATAGCTGTCATTTATAGAGAAGGCTCCATGCCACTTAGCTACCAATAGCATAATTATGATCGTCTAGGTTAGTAGATAAATATAAACTATAAAGCTAAGGGGTAGATGAAATAAGATATTAAAAGTTAGAAGCAACTATAGGAATAACGTGGGGATAAATAATAGTTGCAGATAGATTAGATCTAGCTTGAGAAATAGTTAGGACGGACACTAGTCCATATGATGAAATAAAAAAATTGTCATAAAGGAAACATTGTTATTCGTTAGCCGGTATGATAATGAACTTTGTGATCATGATATAAGTAACAAGTCGAGGCGACTATTGTGAGGAAACATTGTACTCCTGAGATGAGTAGTTAGTGAGTTGATAAATATAGTATCAATCAGATTAAACATTGAGGATAATAATGTAATCATGATATATAGAGAATTAAGTGTTGAATATTGATAATGTTTATGAAATATTGATTATATCGGACCATGTAATGAGATATATTATTTGAGTAAGTGGTGTCAGTGTTATTGAGTTTATTTATTTGTCAGATAGGAAGTCAGAGTGGAGATATTCCAAAACAAAGGGTTATATTAATGTAGGCGCCTACGGGTACGGATTTATTTGTGTTAAAGATAAGAATATATATAATGTAAGAGTGTTAAAGATAGGTAAATAGCGGTCAAATTCATTTAAGCGTTGGTCTTTGGATTGGACATATTGAGGCCCGATAAAGTTGATATATTATTTTGAAGACTAGTAATGTGCCTTTGGATCGAAGTCGGAGTGAGTCAATACCTGAATAGCGGGTATCCAAATAGGTGGTAACGGGAACTTGCGAGTTCCAACGTACAATCTATTGTGGGTCGACGATAATATTCAATCTGAGTATTGAACTCATTTCGCCCCGAACAGAGAATCAATTGCTAGGGAAACATAAAACTATTAGGGAGTTTGTTAAATAAAGGATACGAACTTCTGAACAACTGTGGTGATGGGCTGGTGTGGTGACGGGCTGGTCTATCAGAGTGAGAGCTGAGCGATCTCTGCCATACCCATAGCTTACTCTGACTGTTCCTTTTACTTATATATCTTCTAGATCTCAAGTGACGGCGTCTTTTCCGTGGATCGACCTCCTTACTGCCAACCTAAAAGTTGGCAGATTGGGAGCCAAAGCGTCACATTTTTCCCTTGCCCCTCAACTTTCCCTTCATAATTGCTGAGGGGCACAGGGCCTTGGGTGGAGCTTTGGTTTCCCGGGCGTTTCCACGCCCTCCTCAGCTCCCTGCCTTAGAGTGGCTTCGGTCACCTGGGTTTTGTTAGTGGTAAGCAGGGAGGGTTTTGTGGGGGCTCTCTATGGCCTTGGCCTTGCTCGGGACCTTGGGGCTGTTCGGCCAGGCAGCCTGGGGAACAACAACAACAACAACTGTCGAATTATTCCCACCTCAGTAGTATACTGAGAATAAGAAAATAAGTACTACAAATATAATCAGAAATAGTTCAAAACAAGGTTTAGCTACCCTGCAACATATCTCACCGAAACCTATTACTAATATAATATCACATATCCGCTAACTCAATGGTCTTGTTTGTTGTGTCTTAATAAACAAATATCGCTAACAAGATTCCTCTGAAGAGTCTTGGATAAACAGGATATTGCGTGGTAAGCAAAGAGTGGGTATTATTGCAGGCAGCAACGGAGATCAAACACCAGCCCAGCTAATGACATACATCTGTTTACCGTGGCTCCACCCCAAAATTGTTTTCAAAGAATGTTGACGACCTGACAAAGAGCTGTAATTAATTAGAAAGGCGGATGAGGTATATATACTAGAGCATATCGCAAAGGTAGGAGAGTAAAACAGAATATATAAAAACTGATTGTTCTGTCCCTAGTTCGTAAAACACGTAGTAAGTAACGTATAGTAAGGTTAATTTTCAGTTAAAAAAAAAAAAAAATATATATATATATATATATATATATATATTAAGCTATTTAGTGTAGTGATTGATTTTTTCCCAAGTGTACATACAAAGGCCAACATTTGGCAACTTGTGTGCCTTAAATGTGTGTCCTTGGGGGGCATAATATTTTATAAAGGCAACAAAACCATTTCATAATATTAAACAAATGCGCATTTCTCAGGGATGCGCATGCTATTTTGGTTGGACAGTACGTTTATAAAATCATACCAAGTTTAGTATTTAAACCAATACAGTTACAAATCATGTTTTATCCATAGCCCACCTCTAATCTTCACCAACAATAACAACAAATAAAGACCTTCGTTTTCGATGCAGGAAAAAATGAAAGCAGTATTGAGAGACCCGCTTATTCAGCTGGGTTGCTCTTCACAATCAAATAGTTCACGTACCTGGCCAGATGAGAAATATTGTTGAAGAAAGGCTATATTGATAACAATTATATTGGTATACGAGTGTTGGAGTCAGATGTACATGACCTACCTCCATAACTGTCTTAACTCTCACTGGCTTTATTTACTCTCTCTCTCTCTCTCTCTCAATATTTATTTTCGTTTTTTCTGCCCACCTTTCATCTCTCTTAACCCTTGTTGTACCGACGATGTCCCTTTAACAATATTCTGGCTACCATTAGACGATTTTATTCAGTATATGATGGGCCTCCAACAATAAACAGGCTTCGAACTATTATTAAATGTTATATTCAGTAATTATTATTAGAATAATTATTACTACTCTCATATCACTTAACTCTTTATACTACCTCAAATCCTTCTTAATATGCACAAAATCTTCTAGATATAGGACAAATTTAACTGAACAGACGTTGCATGTACAGAATAGGTTGATGGGTGGCAAGATAAAACTATATACTATAGACAAAGTCGTTCAACATTTGAACACACCCTGGGCAGCTTATATGTTATTCACTACGACAGCACTACTATTCACTACTATTCAGCTACGACGCAAAGCCAAAAAGTTAATTAAGCAAAGTAAAAAGACCTTAGAGTTACATATTGCGAATCAAAGTAAAACAAACCCGAAAGAATTCTATAGTTATATCAGAAAGAAAAAAGTCGTTACTTCAACTGTTGGACCGTTAGTCGATGAAAATGGAGAATACACCAAAGACGAAGAACAAATGAGTAATGCCCTCAATACCTTCTTTGCATCAGTTTTTACAACAGAAGACCTCAGTGATATCCCTACACCATCGCCGATTCAGATTGATAATTCAGATGTTCTAAGCAATATCACCGTTACAGAGAGAGAAGTATTGAATTGTTTAGATAAACTCAAGGTAAATAAAACGCCTGGACCTGATACAATCTCGCCTAGAGTTCTAAAGGAAGCTAAGGATGAGCTCTCCAAACCACTGACATTACTATTCAATAAATCCTTGCAGTCTGGAACTATGCCCGATCAGTGGAAGCTAGCCAACGTAACACCGATATTAAAAAAGGCAGCAAATCCCTACCCAGTAACTATCGTCCAATTAGCTTAACCTCAGTTGTATGTAAAATGCTAGAAACGGTCATACGAGACAGACTCGTAAATCACTTAGAGGAAAATAACATACTTAAAGATACTCAACACGGCTTTCGTAAAAAACGTTCCTGTTTAACAAACCTCTTAGACTTCTTCCACGATATCCTCAACCTCTATGATGAGAGTAAAGCTGTAGATATTATATACCTTGATTTTCAAAAGGCCTTTGACAAAGTTCCCCACAAACGTTTACTGCTAAAACTAAAAGCGCATGGAATACAAGACGGTGTGTTGAAATGGATAGAAAATTGGCTCAGCGACAGAAAGCAAAGAGTAGTCATAAACGGTAAGGCATCTAAATGGACCAATGTAAGTAGCGGGGTACCCCAGGGATCGGTACTAGGACCAATTCTCTTTCTAATTTACATCAACGACATAGATGAGGATCTCACCTGTACAATCTCAAAATTTGCTGACGATACAAAAATTGCAAATAGCGTACTCTCAAAAGAACAAGTTGACGATATGCAACACAATCTAGATAAATTGTCATGTTGGGCCCAAATTTGGCAAATGAGTTTCAATGCGGATAAATGTAAAGTACTACATATCGGATACCTAAATGAGAAAGCAAACTATTCGATGAATGGCACTCAGCTTAAGAATGTAAACAGAGAAACCGATCTGGGAGTAACAATATCGAGTAACCTAAAACCGAGTCAACAATGTTCAGAAGTTGTTAAGAAGGCAAACAAAATAATTGGCTTTATAGGCAGGTCATTTGAGCATAAATCCAAAGAAGTTATCCTAACCCTTTACAATTCATTAGTCCGCCCTCTTCTGGAATACTGCGTTCAATCCTGGTGCCCTTATTACCAAAAGATATAAACAAGCTAGAACGAGTTCAACGTAGAGTTACCAAAATGATACCTAGCCTAAAGAACAAACCATACGAAGAGCGTCTTAGAGAATTAAATCTATTTCCTTTAACCCAGCGCAGATTAAGAGGTGACTTAATTCAAGTGTTCAAAATCATCAAAGGCATCGACAATATGAACTGTAGTAAGTACTTCACTATCGACCAATCTAATTACACGCGGGGAAACGGTTGCAAAATTATTGGTAAATCTTTTAACTCACACGAATCTAAGAATTTCTTCTTCAATCGAGTTGTCAACTTGTGGAATGGGCTTCCCCGAAACGTTATAGACTGCATCACCGTTGATTCATTTAAACTCCGCATAGACAAATATCTCGCATCAAACCCGCGACTGACTGCGTTTGTAAATGAATAACTTTATTTTATCCCCCCCTCAGTTACTAACCCCTCTGTCCCCTACTAACTTCCTAATCCTGCCACGGACATTAGTTCCAGGGCAGTAATTCCCTTTCCAATGTTCCCTTACCCACTCTAAACCACTGTTTGGACACTTGATCCTCAGTGTTTTGGAGGACAAGCAACCTAGAAGGGTCACTAGATCTGTTGTTGCTTGATTTCCTTTGTACTCCTTTGTACTAACAGGTGTGTTTGTTGCCTATCCTATTGATTTATTGTTTTACTGTCTGTTTCCCGGTGGGTGCCCAACCCCGAAAAGGGTTGAAATAGGGGAGCTATCCCCCTGCCAAAGGCGGCTTTCTAGGGCCTTTCCTAGCTGATGCTGAGAGGATTGGGTTCTAGTCATGTGGTGATGGGCTGGTCTATCAGAGTGAGAACTGAGCAATCTCTGCCATACCCATAGCTTACTCTGACTGTTCCTTTTACTTATATATTTTCTAGATCTCAAGTGACGGCGTCTCTAACGTGGATTGACCTCCCAATCCACCAAGATTGGAAGCCAAAGCGTCACATTTTTCCCTTACCCCTCAACTTTCTCTTCATAATTGCTGAGGGACACAGGGCCCTGGGTGGGACTTTGGTTTCCCGGGCATTTCCGCACCCTCCTCAGCTCCCTGCCATGGAGTGGCTTCGGTCACCCAGACTTTATTGTGGTCGGCGGGGAGGGTTCTGTGGGGGCGCTCGGTTATGGCCTTGGCCTTGCTCGGGGCCTTGGGGCTGTTCGGCCAGGCAGCTTGGGGAACAACAACAACAACAACAAATGTCTGTTTCCTTTCAAGTTTAATGTGTTCCTATAGTCCACGTTTGGTATTACTGGTGCTGTAACAACTTACACATATACAGTTTGTTTTGATAAGGTTGATAATATCTGGACACGAATTTATGAATATCATTTTGTACACATCAGCTACAAAACTGTAATTACTATTTATTGAAAAATAATTTATATCCAAACATCGATCTAGATAGATATAATTGCAAAAAGAAGATCATTGGGTTCACGAATTTTTATGAGGGAACTAGACACTATGTCATCTGACTGTACCTAAATAACAAGGCAGAGTGTGGCGTTGATATCCTCATCATCACCAGGTGTAGTTACCTTACTTCACGAAACGTAACTTATCTTCCCTGATGGCCAGATTATCATAGTTTTATTTTGGTTGGCGAGTATATTACTAAGAAAATATATATTATTGTATTTCAATGGAATAAATGTATGCACTGACATGAATATTGGCAATAAAATTTTTGCTTTGTATGGCTGATATGATATTGACTTCACATTATTGATATTCTATAGTCGTATGAGAGAATAATTGTAATATGTGGCCTGCCTATAATTAATAATGAGGAACAGAGGTAAGATAAAGATTCAGTGATTACGTATTGCCAGGCTTTGTTTTACTACGGGTATCGTAATTATTGTTGTTGTTACATAATTCAATACATAACTATGTAGGCTATTTTTGGCACTGGCAGAAATCTGAATCACTTACCTGCCTATATATACAGGGTGCCCCAGGAAGAAAGGGCATAACTTTAGGAAATTATAAAACAAGGTATTCTAAGCATCAATAGGTCCTCTAATTTTCACTCAGTCGAACACCATCTCTCCTCCTACATACCTGATCTTCTTTTCCTCATCGAAACCCAGGTATCTAAGACAACTTCCAGCAGCCCCTTCTTTGCATCCTCCTACTTTCTCTATCCTAGTTTTAAAGCCAAAGGCGGATGTTGTGCATACGTGCACAACAAACTCACTTGCTCTCGTGTTCCCGATTTCGACTCCTCTGAATTCTCAACTTAAATGGCTCAAACTGTCCTGTCATTCTCATACTAAATATTTCTGTGTTGTCTATCTTTCCCCTAACTCTACCGATTTTCCCAAATTCTTTGACTATCTAAGCTCTAAAGTGGAACACATTCTATCCATCTCTCCCTTCTCTGAAATCTCAATCTCGGGAGATTTCAACGTTCACCACCGCCAATGGCTCTCCTCTCGCACTACTGACCCACCTGGTGAACAAGCCTACGTCTTTTCCATCATAAATAACCTAGAGCAATTGGTCCAGCAACCCACCCGTATCCCGGATCGCTTCGGAGATTTGCCCAAAATTCTTGACTTACTTCTGACTTCTAACCCTTCTTCTTATGCTGTCAATCTTTTCCTCCCTTTGGGCTCCTCCGACCATAAACTTATCTCCGTCACCTGTCCTATCTCTCCTGTACCGCTACTTGATCCTCCTAGCCGGTAGCGCTTGTGGCACTTTGGCGCTGCCGACTGGGAGGCTCTCCGGCACTACTTCTTTGATTTCCCATGGAATGACTTCTGCTTCCGTGGCCGAGGACCCTCGGAGAGTGCTGAACACATTACCGAGGTAATCCTCTCGGGCATGGAAA
Source organism: Paralithodes platypus (assembly GCA_032716605.1). Classification (NCBI taxonomy): domain Eukaryota; kingdom Metazoa; phylum Arthropoda; class Malacostraca; order Decapoda; family Lithodidae; genus Paralithodes; species Paralithodes platypus. Next base: position 7,160,351 of record CM064518.1, read on the forward strand.
CGTACATTCCAACTTCTTTCTCTCAGTCTAATGGAAACAAATCTTGGTTTACTCACGCTTGTTCTACTGCTGTCCACAACTAGGAGGAAGCATTCAAACAGTACCGATGCCTTAACACTCAAGAATTTCACTCTTCCTATGTTTCTGCCTGGAATCAAGCCAAATCTGTTCTTCGACTTGCCAAGCACTCTTTTATCAATATTAAATGCACTGAACTATCCAACTCTAGTTCTTCCCAAGCTTTCTGGCATCTAGCCAAAAACCTCTCCAACAATTTTTCTTTCTCGTCTTTCCATCCCCTTATCCACTCTGATGGCACAACCATCACTTCTTCATCCGACAAAGCTGAATTCTTCGCTCAAACTTTTGCTAGAAACTCTACCTTGGATGATTCTCGTGCTATTCCTCCCTCTCCACCCCCCTCTCTCCTACTTAAGCCTAATATCCTAATTTCTTTTAAAGATGTACTTTCTACCCTCTCTGGGCTTAATACAAAGAAGGCGTACGGTCCGTCCGGACGGTGTTCCTCCTGTTGTACTCAAAAATTGTGTTTCTGTGCTCACCCCCTGCCTAGGCAAACTCATTCGTCTCTGTCTCTCCTCTAACGTCTTCCCTTCTTGCTGGAAGTTTGCTCTCATTCAACCTGTCCCAAAGAAGGGTGGCCGCTCTCAACCCTCCAACTATCGTCCAATTGCTCTCATCTCTTGTATCTCTAAAATGTTTTAAACTATTCTTGCTTACAAATTTCTTAAGCATTTCTCTTCTCGTAATCTGCGCTCAGATCGCTAGTATGGCTTCCTTAAGGGTCACTCTACTGGTGATCTTCTTTCATATCTTACTAACTCTTGGTCATCCAACTTTCGGGACTTCGGTGAGACGTTTTCTGTTGTGTTAGACATATCGAAGACCTATGATAGAGTCTGGCATAAATCTTCCATTTCCAAACTGCCCTCCTTCAGTTTCTGTCCCTCTATCTGTGCCTTTGTTTCTATTTTCCTTTCCGGCCGTTCCATAGCTGCGGTTGTGGACGGCCATCGCTCATTTCCTCATCTTATCAACTCCGGTGTTCCTCAGGGTTCTGTCCTATCTCCTATTCTCTTTCTAATTTTCATAAATTATCTTCTCAACTGTACATTCAGTCCCATCCATTCATATGCAGACGACTGTACCTTACACCACTCAATTAGTTTTCCAGAATGCCCCAGCCAGCAGTCCCTCAAAAGCAAATGTAATGAAGCCATAAAACACTTATCTTCTGATCTAGCTAATATTTCCAATGGGGGTAGAGAAATCCCTATTGCATTTAATGCTTCCAAGACTCAATTTATCCATCTTACTACTCGTCAGGAGCCTCCAGAGGACTATCCCTTATACTTCAACAATACAAAAATCAACCCTTCAACTTCTCTCAATGTTCTTGGTGTCTCTTTTTCTTCTGCTCTCACTTGGAAGGACCATATTACCAGTCTTGCTAAGGCAGAAGCTGGGTGTGCTCAACCGCCTCAAAGTTTTCCTTATCCCTGCGCAGCTTCTTGCTCTGTACAGGGGCACAGTGCGTCCTTGTATTGAGTATTGTTCACATGTGTGGGGAGGATTCTCTCACACCGCACTCCTAGACAAAGTAGAAAGGAAAGCCTTTCGTATCATTAACTCCCGTCCACTCACCAACTCTCTGCAATCTCTTTCCCTGCGCCGCAATGTTGCATCTCTCTCGCTATTCTATCGCTACTACAATAATCAGTGTTCCTTGGAGCTTTCCCAGTGTATCCCACCTCCTCTACGTAGGGTACATGGTACCCGCCTTGCAACACAAACCCACCCCTACTCTGTGCAACTCTCCAACCCAAGAGTGAAACGCTATTCTCAGACTTTCTTCTATTCAACTGCTGAGCTCTGAAACTATCCCAAAATCAGTCTGTCCTTCTTCTTATGACTTATATTGCGTCATGCTCCGCGTGTCCCGGCATTTTAGATCGAATTCACATCCCTTGACTTTGGCCCTGTCACTCTTTCAACGCTGGGGGAGGCACTCGCTGCAGTTAGTTGTGCCTTTTGTCTCCCTCATTCACTTAGAAGAAAAAAAAAAAAAAAAAAAAAAAAAGTATTATGTCAAGCATGTTGGGGACGGTCAGGGACCATATGGTAGCCAGTATTATGTTAAGCATGAGTGGGACAGTCAGGGACCATAATATTTTGGTAGCCAGTATTATGTCAAGCATATGGGGGACGGTCAGGAGCCATATGGTAGCCAGTATTATGTCAAGCATGTCAGGGACGGTCAGGAGCCATATGGTAGCCAGTATTATGTCAAGCATGTCGGGGACGGTCAGGAGCCATATGGTACCCAGTATTATGTCAAGCATGTGGGGGATGGTCAGGAGCCATATGGTAGCCAGTATTATGTCAAGCATGTGGGGGACGGTCAGGAGCCATATGGTAGCCAGTATTATGTCAAGCATGTGGGGGACGGTCAGGAGCCATATGGTAGCCAGTATTATGTCAAGCATGTGGGGGACGGTCAGGAGCCATATGGTAGCCAGTATTATGTCAAGCATGTGGGGGACAGTCAGGAGCCATATGGTAGCCAGTATTATGTCAAGCATGTGGGGGACGGTCAGGAGCCATATGGTAGCCAGTATTATGTCAAGCATGTGGGGGACGGTCGGGAGCCATATGGTAGCCAGTATCATGTCAAGCATGTGGGGGACGGTCAGGAGCCATATGGTAGACAGTATTATGTCAAGCATATGGGGGACGGTCAGGAGCCATATGGTAGCCAGTATTATGTCAAGCATATGGGGGATGGTCAGGAGCCATATGGTAGCCAGTATTATGTCAAGCATGTGGGGGACGGTCAGGAGCCATATGGTAGCCAGTATTATGTCAAGCATGTCGGGGACGGTCAGGAGCCATATGGTAGCCAGTATTATGTCAAGCATGTGGGGGACGGTCAGGAGCCATATGGTAGCCAGTATTATGTCAAGCATGTGGGGGACGGTCAGGAGCCATATGGTAGCCAGTATTATGTCAAACATGTGAGGGACGGTCAGGAGCCATATGGTAGCCAGTATTATGTCAAGCATGTGGGTGACGGTCAGGAGCCATAAGGTAGCCAGTATTATGTCAAACATGTGGGGGACGGTCAGGAGCCATATGGTAGCCAGTATTATGTCAAGCATGTGGGGGACGGTCAGGAGCCATATGGTAGCCAGTATTATGTCAAGCATGTGGGGGACGGTCAGGAGCCATATGGTAGCCAGTATTATGTCAAGCATGTGGGGGACGGTCAGGAGCCATATGGTAGCCAGTATTATGTCAAGCATGTGGGGGACGGTCAGGAGCCATAAGGTAGCCAGTAATATGTCAAGCATGTGGGGGACGGTCAGGGGTCATATGGTAGCCAGTATTATGTCAAGCATGTGGGGGACGGTCAGGAGCCATATGGTAGCCAGTATTATGTCAAACATGTGGGGGACGGTCAGGAGCCATATGGTAGCCAGTATTATGTCAAACATGTGGGGAACGGTCAGGAGCCATATGGTAGCCAGTATTATGTCAAGCATGTGGGGGACGGTCAGGAGCCATATGGTAGCCAGTATTATGTCAAGCATGTCGGGGACGGTCAGGAGCCATATGGTAGCCAGTATTATGTCAAGCATGTGGGGGACGGTAAGGGGTCATATGGTAGCCAGTATTATGTCAAACATGTGGGGGATGGTCAGGAGCCATATGGTAGCCAGTATTATGTCAAGCATGTCGGGGACGGTCAGGAGCCATATGGTAGCCAGTATTATGTCAAGCATGTGGGGGACGGTCAGGAGCCATATGGTAGCCAGTATTATGTCAAGCATGTGGGGGACGGTCAGGAGCCATATGGTAGCCAGTATTATGTCAAGCATGTGGGGGACGGTCAGGAGCCATATGGTAGCCAGTATTATGTCAAGCATGTGGGGGACGGTCAGGAGCCATATGGTAGCCAGTATTATGTCAAGCATGTGGGGGACGGTCAGGAGCCATATGGTAGCCAGTATTATGTCAAGCATATGGGGGACGGTCAGGAGCCATATGGTAGCCAGTATTATGTTAAGCATGTGGGGGATGGTCAGGAGCCATATGGTAGCCAGTATTATATCAAGCATGTGGGGGACGGTCAGGAGCCATATGGTAGCCAGTATTATATCAAGCATGTGGGGGACGGTCAGGAGCCATATGGTAGCCAGTATTATGTCAAGCATGTGGGGGATGGTCAGGAGCCATATGGTAGCCAGTATTATGTCAAGCATGTGGGGGATGGTCAGGAGCCATATGGTAGCCAGTATTATGTCAAGCATGTGGGGGATGGTCAGGGACCATATGGTAGCCAGTATTATGTCAAGCATGTGGGGGATGGTCAGGGGTCATATGGTAGCCAGTATTATGTCAAGCATGTGGGGGACGGTCAGGAGCCATATGGTAGCCAGTATTATGTCAAGCATGTGGGGGATGGTCAGGGGTCATATGGTAGCCAGTATTATGTCAAGCATGTGGGGGATGGTCAGGAGCCATATGGTAGCCAGTATTATGTCAAGCATGTGGGGGACGGTCAGGAGCCATATGGTAGCCAGTATTATGTCAAGCATGTAGGGGACGGTCAGGAGCCATATGGTAGCCAGTATTATGTCAAGCATGTGGGGGACGGTCAGGAGCCATATGGTAGCCAGTATTATGTCAAGCATGTGGGGGACGGTCAGGGGTCATATGGTAGCCAGTATTATGTCAAGCATGTGGGGGACGGTCAGGAGCCATATGGTAGCCAGTATTATGTCAAGCATGTGAGGGATGGTCAGGGGTCATATGGTAGCCAGTATTATGTCAAGCATGTGGGGGACGGTCAGGAGCCATATGGTAGCCAGTATTATGTCAAGCATGTGGGGGACGGTCGGGAGCCATATGGTAGCCAGTATTATGTCAAGCATGTGGGGGACGGTCAGGAGCCATATGGTAGCCAGTATTATGTCAAGCATGTGAGGGATGGTCAGGGGTCATATGGTAGCCAGTATTATGTCAAGCATGTGGGGGACGGTCAGGAGCCATATGGTAGCCAGTATTATGTCAAGCATGTGGGGGACGGTCAGGAGCCATATGGTAGCCAGTATTATGTCAAGCATGTGGGGGATGGTCAGGTGCCATATGGTAGCCAGTATTATGTCAAACATGTGAGGGATGGTCAGGGGTCATATGGTAGCCAGTATTATGTCAAGCATATGGGGGACAGTCAGGAGCCATATGGTAGCCAGTATTATGTCAAGCATGTGGGGGACGGTCAGGAGCCATATGGTAGCCAGTATTATGTCAAGCATGTGGGGGACGGTCAGGAGCCATATGGTAGCCAGTATTATGTCAAGCATGTGGGGGACGGTCAGGAGCCTCATGGTAGCCAGTATTATGTCAAGCATGTGGGGGACGGTCAGGAGCCATATGGTAGCCAGTATTATGTCAAGCATGTCGGGGACGGTCAGGAGCCATATGGTAGCCAGTATTATGTCAAGCATGTGGGGGACGGTCAGGAGCCATATGGTAGCCAGTATTATGTCAAGCATGTGGGGGACGGTCAGGAGCCATATGGTAGCCAGTATTATGTCAAGCATGTCGGGGACGGTCAGGAGCCATATGGTAGCCAGTATTATGTCAAGCATGTGGGGGACGGTCAGGAGCCATATGGTAGCCAGTATTATGTCAAGCATGTGGGGGACGGTCAGGAGCCATATGGTAGCCAGTATTATGTCAAGCATATGGGGGACGGTCAGGAGCCATATGGTAGCCAGTATTATGTTAAGCATGTGGGGGATGGTCAGGAGCCATATGGTAGCCAGTATTATATCAAGCATGTGGGGGACGGTCAGGAGCCATATGGTAGCCAGTATTATATCAAGCATGTGGGGTATGGTCAGGGGTCATATGGTAGCCAGTATTATATCAAGCATGTGGGGGATGGTCAGGAGCCATATGGTAGCCAGTATTATGTCAAGCATGTGGGGGACGGTCAGGAGCCATATGGTAGCCAGTATTATGTCAAACATGTGGGGGATGGTCAGGGACCATATTGTAGCCAGTATTATGTCAAGCATGTGGGGGATGGTCAGGGGTCATATGGTAGCCAGTATTATGTCAAGCATGTGGGGGACGGTCAGGAGCCATATGGTAGCCAGTATTATGTCAAGCATGTGGGGGACGGTCAGGAGCCATATGGTAGCCAGTATTATGTCAAGCATGTGGGGGACGGTCAGGAGCCATATGGTAGCCAGTATTATGTCAAGCATGTGGGGGACGGTCAGGAGCCATATGGTAGCCAGTATTATGTCAAGCATGTGGGGGACGGTCAGGGGTCATATGGTAGCCAGTATTATGTCAAGCATGTGGGGGACGGTCAGGAGCCATATGGTAGCCAGTATTATGTCAAGCATGTGGGGGACGGTCAGGGGTCATATGGTAGCCAGTATTATGTCAAGCATGTGGGGGACGGTCAGGAGCCATATGGTAGCCAGTATTATGTCAAGCATGTGGGGGACGGTCAGGAGCCATATGGTAGCCAGTATTATGTCAAGCATGTGGGGGACGGTCAGGAGCCATATGGTAGCCAGTATTATGTCAAGCATGTGGGGGATGGTCAGGGGTCATATGGTAGCCAGTATTATATCAAGCATGTGGGGGATGGTCAGGAGCCATATGGTAGCCAGTATTATGTCAAGCATGTGGGGGACGGTCAGGAGCCATATGGTAGCCAGTATTATGTCAAACATGTGGGGGATGGTCAGGGACCATATGGTAGCCAGTATTATGTCAAGCATGTGGGGGACAGTCACGGACCATATGGTAGCCAGTATTATGTCAAACATGTGAGGGACGGTCAGGGGTCATATGGTAGCCAGTATTATGTCAAGCATGTGGGGGACGGTCAGGAGCCATATGGTAGCCAGTATTATGTCAAGCATGTGGGGGACGGTCAGGAGCCATATGGTAGCCAGTATTATGTCAAGCATGTGGGGGACGGTCAGGAGCCATATGGTAGCCAGTATTATGTCAAACATGTGAGGGATGGTCAGGGGTCATATGGTAGCCAGTATTATGTCAAGCATGTGGGAGACGGTCAGGAGCCATATGGTAGCCAGTATTATGTCAAGCATGTGAGGGATGGTCAGGGGTCATATGGTAGCCAGTATTATGTCAAGCATGTGGGGGACGGTCAGGAGCCATATGGTAGCCAGTATTATGTCAAGCATGTGGGGGACGGTCAGGAGCCATATGGTAGCCAGTATTATGTCAAGCATGTCAGGGACGGTCAGGAGCCATATGGTAGCCAGTATTATGTCAAGCATGTGGGGGACGGTCAGGAGCCATATGGTAGCCAGTATTATGTCAAGCATGTGGGGGACGGTCAGGAGCCATATGGTAGCCAGTATTATGTCAAGCATATGGGGGATGGTCAGGAGCCATATGGTAGCCAGTATTATGTCAAGCATGTGGGGGACGGTCAGGAGCCATATGGTAGCCAGTATTATGTCAAGCATGTGGGGGACGGTCAGGAGCCATACGGTAGCCAGTATTATATCAAGCATGTGGGGGACGGTCAGGAGCCATATGGTAGCCAGTATTATGTTAAGCATGTGGGGGATGGTCAGGAGCCATATGGTAGCCAGTATTATGTCAAGCATGTGGGGGACGGTCAGGAGCCATATGGTAGCCAGTATTATGTCAAGCATGTGGGGGACGGTCAGGAGCCATATGGTAGCCAGTATTATATCAAGCATGTGGGGGATGGTCAGGGGTCATATGGTAGCCAGTATTATATCAAGCATGTGGGGGATGGTCAGGAGCCATATGGTAGCCAGTATTATGTCAAGCATGTGGGGGATGGTCAGGAGCCATATGGTAGCCAGTATTATGTCAAACATGTGGGGGATGGTCAGGGACCATATGGTAGCCAGTATTATGTCAAGCATGTGGGGGATGGTCAGGGGTCATATGGTAGCCAGTATTATGTCAAGCATGTGGGGGACGGTCAGGAGCCATATGGTAGCCAGTATTATGTCAAGCATGTGGGGGACGGTCAGGAGCCATATGGTAGCCAGTATTATGTCAAGCATGTGGGGGACGGTCAGGAGCCATATGGTAGCCAGTATTATGTCAAGCATGTGGGGGACGGTCAGGAGCCATATGGTAGCCAGTATTATGTCAAGCATGTGGGGGACGGTCAGGGGTCATATGGTAGCCAGTATTATGTCAAGCATGTGGGGGACGGTCAGGAGCCATATGGTAGCCAGTATTATGTCAAGCATGTGGGGGACGGTCAGGAGCCATATGGTAGCCAGTATTATGTCAAGCATGTGAGGGATGGTCAGGGGTCATATGGTAGCCAGTATTATGTCAAGCATGTGGGGGACGGTCAGGAGCCATATGGTAGCCAGTATTATGTCAAGCATGTGGGGGACGGTCAGGAGCCATATGGTAGCCAGTATTATGTCAAGCATGTGGGGGACGGTCAGGAGCCATATGGTAGCCAGTATTATGTCAAGCATGTGGGGGACAGTCACGGACCATATGCTAGCCAGTATTATGTCAAACATGTGAGCGACGGTCAGGGGTCATATGGTAGCCAGTATTATGTCAAGCATGTGGGGGACGGTCAGGAGCCATATGGTAGCCAGTATTATGTCAATCATGTGGGGGACGGTCAGGAGCCATATGGTAGCCAGTATTATGTCAAACATGTGAGGGATGGTCAGGGGTCATATGGTAGCCAGTGTTATGTCAAGCATGTGGGGGACGGTCAGGAGCCATATGGTAGCCAGTATTATGTCAAGCATGTGAGGGATGGTCAGGGGTCATATGGTAGCCAGTATTATGTCAAGCATGTGGGGGACGGTCAGGAGCCATATGGTAGCCAGTATTATGTCAAGCATGTGGGGGACGGTCAGGAGCCATATGGTAGCCAGTATTATGTCAAGCATGTGGGGGACGGTCAGGAGCCATATGGTAGCCAGTATTATGTCAAGCATGTCGGGGACGGTCAGGAGCCATATGGTAGCCAGTATTATGTCAAGCATGTGGGGGACGGTCAGGAGCCATATGGTAGCCAGTATTATGTCCAGCATGTGGGGGACGGTCAGGAGCCATATGGTAGCCAGTATTATGTCAAGCATATGGGGGATGGTCAGGAGCCATATGGTATCCAGTATTATGTCAAGCATGTGGGGGACGGTCAGGAGCCATATGGTAGCCAGTATTATGTCAAGCATGTGGGGGATGGTCAGGAGCCATATGGTAGCCAGTATTATGTCAAGCATGTGGGGGACGGTCAGGAGCCATATGGTAGCCAGTATTATGTCAAGCATGTCGGGGACGGTCAGGAGCCATATGGTAGCCAGTATTATGTCAAGCATATGGGGGACGGTCAGGAGCCATATGGTAGCCAGTATTATGTCAAGCATGTCGGGGACGGTCAGGAGCCATATGGTAGCCAGTATTATGTCAAGCATGTGGGGGATGGTCAGGAGCCATATGGTAGCCAGTATTATGTCAAGCATGTGGGGGACGGTCAGGAGCCATATGGTAGCCAGTATTATGTCAAGCATGTGGGGGACGGTCAGGAGCCATATGGTAGCCAGTATTATGTCAAGCATGTGGGGGACGGTCAGGAGCCATATGGTAGCCAGTATTATGTCAAGCATGTGGGGGACGGTCAGGAGCCATATGGTAGCCAGTATTATGTCAAGCATGTGGGGGACGGTCAGGAGCCATATGGTAGCCAGTATTATGTCAAGCATGTGGGGGATGGTCAGGAGCCATATGGTAGCCAGTATTATGTCAAACATGTGAGGGATGGTCAGGGGTCATATGGTAGCCAGTATTATGTCAAGCATGTGGGGGACGGTCAGGAGCCATATGGTAGCCAGTATTATGTCAAGCATGTGGGGGACGGTCAGGAGCCATATGGTAGCCAGTATTATGTCAAGCATGTGGGGGACGGTCAGGAGCCATATGGTAGCCAGTATTATGTCAAGCATGTGGGGGACAGTCACGGACCATATGGTAGCCAGTATTATGTCAAACATGTGAGGGACGGTCAGGGGTCATATGGTAGCCAGTATTATGTCAAGCATGTGGGGGACGGTCAGGAGCCATATGGTAGCCAGTATTATGTCAAGCATGTGGGGGACGGTCAGGGGTCATATGGTAGCCAGTATTATGTCAAACATGTGAGGGATGGTCAGGGGTCATATGGTAGCCAGTATTATGTCAAGCATGTGGGGGACGGTCAGGAGCCCTATGGTAGCCAGTATTATATCAAGCATGTGGGGGACGGTCAGGAGCCATATGGTAGCCAGTATTATGTCAAACATGTGAGGGATGGTCAGGGGTCATATGGTAGCCAGTATTATGTCAAGCATGTGGGGGACGGTCAGGAGCCATATGGTAGCCAGTATTATGTCAAGCATGTGAGGGATGGTCAGGGGTCATATGGTAGCCAGTATTATGTCAAGCATGTGGGAGACGGTCAGGAGCCATATGGTAGCCAGTATTATGTCAAGCATGTGGGGGACGGTCAGGAGCCATATGGTAGCCAGTATTATGTCAAGCATGTCAGGGACGGTCAGGAGCCATATGGTAGCCAGTATTATGTCAAGCATGTGGGGGACGGTCAGGGGCCATATGGTAGCCAGTATTATGTCAAGCATGTGGGGGACGGTCAGGAGCCATATGGTAGCCAGTATTATGTCAAGCATATAGGGGATGGTCAGGAGCCATATGGTAGCCAGTATTATGTCAAGCATGTGGGGGACGGTCAGGAGCCATATGGTAGCCAGTATTATGTCAAGCATGTGGGGGATGGTCAGGAGCCATATGGTAGCCAGTATTATGTCAAGCATGTGGGGGACGGTCAGGAGCCATATGGTAGCCAGTATTATGTCAAGCATGTGGGGGACGGTCAGGAGCCATATGGTAGCCAGTATTATGTCAAGCATGTGGGGGACGGTCAGGAGCCATATGGTAGCCAGTATTATGTCAAGCATGTGGGGGATGGTCAGGAGCCATATGGTAGCCAGTATTATGTCAAGCATGTGGGGGACGGTCAGGAGCCATATGGTAGCCAGTATTATGTCAAGCATGTGGGGGACGGTCAGGAGCCATATGGTAGCCAGTATTATGTCAAGCATGTGGGGGACGGTCAGGAGCCATATGGTAGCCAGTATTATGTCAAGCATGTGGGGGACGGTCAGGACCATATGGTAGCCAGTATTATGTCAAGCATGTGGGGGACGGTCAGGGGTCATATGGTAGCCAGTATTATGTCAAGCATGTGGGGGACGGTCAGGAGCCATATGGTAGCCAGTATTATGTCAAGCATGTGGGGGACGGTCAGGAGCCATATGGTAGCCAGTATTATGTCAAGCATGTGGGGGATGGTCAGGAGCCATATGGTAGCCAGTATTATGTCAAGCATGTGGGGGACGGTCAGGAGCCATATGGTAGCCAGTATTATGTCAAGCATGTGAGGGATGGTCAGGGGTCATATGGTAGCCAGTATTATGTCAAGCATGTGGGGGACGGTCAGGAGCCATATGGTAGCCAGTATTATGTCAAGCATGTGGGGGACGGTCAGGAGCCATATGGTAGCCAGTATTATGTCAAGCATGTGGGGGACGGTCAGGAGCCATATGGTAGCCAGTATTATGTCAAGCATGTGGGGGACGGTCAGGAGCCATATGGTAGCCAGTATTATGTCAAGCATGTGGGGGACGGTCAGGAGCCATATGGTAGCCAGTATTATGTCAAGCATGTGGGGGACGGTCAGGAGCCATATGGTAGCCAGTATTATGTCAAGCATGTGGGGGACGGTCAGGAGCCATATGGTAGCCAGTATTATGTCAAGCATGTGGGGGACGGTCAGGAGCCATATGGTAGCCAGTATTATGTCAAGCATGTGGGGGACGGTCAGGAGCCATATGGTAGCCAGTATTATGTCAAGCATGTGGGGGACGGTCAGGAGCCATATGGTAGCCAGTATTATGTCAAGCATGTGGGGACGGTCAGGAGCCATATGGTAGCCAGTATTATGTCAAGCATATGGGGGACGGTCAGGAGCCATATGGTAGCCAGTATTATGTCAAGCATGTGGGGGACGGTCAGGAGCCATATGGTAGCCAGTATTATGTCAAGCATGTGGGGGACGGTCAGGAGCCATATGGTAGCCAGTATTATGTCAAGCATGTGGGGGACGGTCAGGAGCCATATGGTAGCCAGTATTATGTCAAGCATGTGGGGGACGGTCAGGAGCCATATGGTAGCCAGTATTATGTCAAGCATGTGGGGGACGGTCAGGAGCCATATGGTAGCCAGTATTATGTCAAGCATGTGGGGGACGGTCAGGAGCCATATGGTAGCCAGTATTATGTCAAGCATGTGGGGGACGGTCAGGAGCCATATGGTAGCCAGTATTATGTCAAGCATGTGGGGGATGGTCAGGAGCCATATGGTAGCCAGTATTATGTCAAACATGTGAGGGATGGTCAGGGGGTCATATGGTAGCCAGTATTATGTCAAGCATGTGGGGGACGGTCAGGAGCCATATGGTAGCCAGTATTATGTCAAGCATGTGGGGGACGGTCAGGAGCCATATGGTAGCCAGTATTATGTCAAGCATGTGGGGGACGGTCAGGAGCCATATGGTAGCCAGTATTATGTCAAGCATGTGGGGGACAGTCACGGACCATATGGTAGCCAGTATTATGTCAAACATGTGAGGGACGGTCAGGGGTCATATGGTAGCCAGTATTATGTCAAGCATGTGGGGGACGGTCAGGAGCCATATGGTAGCCAGTATTATGTCAAGCATGTGGGGGACGGTCAGGGGTCATATGGTAGCCAGTATTATGTCAAACATGTGAGGGATGGTCAGGGGTCATATGGTAGCCAGTATTATGTCAAGCATGTGGGGGACGGTCAGGAGCCCTATGGTAGCCAGTATTATATCAAGCATGTGGGGGACGGTCAGGAGCCATATGGTAGCCAGTATTATGTCAAACATGTGAGGTATGGTCAGGGGTCATATGGTAGCCAGTATTATGTCAAGCATGTGGGGGACGGTCAGGAGCCATATGGTAGCCAGTATTATGTCAAGCATGTGGGGGACGGTCAGGAGCCATATGGTAGCCAGTATTATGTCAAGCATGTCGGGGACGGTCAGGAGCCATATGGTAGCCAGTATTATGTCAAGCATGTGGGGGACGGTCAGGAGCCCTATGGTAGCCAGTATTATATCAAGCATGTGGGGGACGGTCAGGAGCCATATGGTAGCCAGTATTATGTCAAACATGTGAGGGATGGTCAGGGGTCATATGGTAGCCAGTATTATGTCAAGCATGTGGGGGACGGTCAGGAGCCATATGGTAGCCAGTATTATGTCAAGCATGTGGGGGACGGTCAGGAGCCATATGGTAGCCAGTATTATGTCAAGCATGTCGGGGACGGTCAGGAGCCATATGGTAGCCAGTATTATGTCAAGCATGTGGGGGACGGTCAGGAGCCATATGGTAGCCAGTATTATGTCAAGCATGTGGGGGACGGTCAGGAGCCATATGGTAGCCAGTATTATGTCAAGCATATGGGGGGTCAGGAGCCATATGGTAGCCAGTATTATGTCAAGCATGTGGGGGACGGTCAGGAGCCATATGGTAGCCAGTATTATGTCAAGCATGTGGGGGATGGTCTGGAGCCATATGGTAGCCAGTATTATGTCAAGCATGTGGGGGACGGTCAGGAGCCATATGGTAGCCAGTATTATGTCAAGCATGTCGGGGACGGTCAGGAGCCATATGGTAGCCAGTATTATGTCAAGCATATGGGGGACGGTCAGGAGCCATATGGTAGCCAGTATTATGTCAAGCATGTCGGGGACGGTCAGGAGCCATATGGTAGCCAGTATTATGTCAAGCATGTGGGGGATGGTCAGGAGCCATATGGTAGCCAGTATTATGTCAAGCATATGGGGGATGGTCAGGAGCCATATGGTAGCCAGTATTATGTCAAGCATGTGGGGGACGGTCAGGAGCCATATGGTAGCCAGTATTATGTCAAGCATGTGGGGGATGGTCAGGAGCCATATGGTAGCCAGTATTATGTCAAGCATGTGGGGGACGGTCAGGAGCCATATGGTAGCCAGTATTATGTCAAGCATGTGGGGGATGGTCAGGAGCCATATGGTAGCCAGTATTATGTCAAGCATGTGGGGGACGGTCAGGAGCCATATGGTAGCCAGTATTATGTCAAGCATGTGGGGGACGGTCAGGGGTCATATGGTAGCCAGTATTATGTCAAGCATGTGGGGGACAGTCAGGGACCATAATATTATGGTAGCCAGTATTATGTCAAGCATGTGGGGGACAGTCACGGACCATAATATTATGGTAGCCAGTATTATGTCAAACATGTGGGGGACAGTCACGGACCATAATATTATGGTAGCCAGTATTATGTCAAACATGTGGGGGACAGTCACGGACCATAATATTATGGTAGCCAGTATTTTTTCAAGTTGAGTGTAACAGCCATCTGACTTATTATCTACTTCCTCACCTGAATTAAGGGGAGTTTTTTGAGTAATTTGTTAATTTATCTATGTATTCATTATTTGTTTACTTCCCTCTAAACTTCCATCAAGCTTAAAACAAATATCCCAAAGACCCCACTTTGAGATAAATTTGTGCATTTTTCAGTAGAAAAATGCAGGCTTGCTTTCGCTCGTCAGGAAAAATGTCGACACCTAAATGGTACAAAAGGTCTTTAAATCGCCAAAATAATGGGCCGATTATCTTAAAATATCAAAACTAATGGGATAAACTAGAGAGAGACGGGGGTCCAACACCCCCCCCCCCCCTCACCCACCCACCCACACTCACACACACATATAACAAAGACCTCCAAATGCCATCATGTTGAACGATCGAATCTACAAGCCTATATCTGTTCCATTCAATTTACCTCTGATTATAAGTAGCTAAGGTCAACGTCACTATCAGTCAGGGTTATCAACACGGCACCAGAAAATCTAGTCTATGAGGAGAATCACGATAACTCATCTACAGTGTCTAATATCATGTATACACGGAATAGTAAAGTGTTTTACTATACCATCATTAGTCCACATAAAGTAATGATATGGGCTAGGTATATTCTATAGTCAGTCCATATATAATAATAACGAACTGTAGCAAGACATTTGGCTATTTGTAAATCGACATACAGTATAATTCACAAGTACAATATGTGCCAGCAAACAAACTTAGTTCAGCTACTGCATGTCCCACAGTAGTTAGAGAGGTTTCTCTATAATTATTAATACAACATGGTAATATATTCGACTTCAAACTATATTAAGTTGACGGAAAAACGAAAAATGTGTTGTTTAAATTGGAAAGCCATTGCTAATTACACTGATGAAAAGATCTAAGTATACAATATATCCAACCATAGACTACAGTAGATCTGGACTGGTAACGAAAATGGAACTTTGCAGTAGGGGACCTAAAATCGGAGAACGAACCCCCAAGTTCGAACCTCAAAACCGCGAAAATGTGATATATTCGCGGTTTTGAGGTTCGAACTTGGGGGTTCGTTCTCCGATTTTGGGTCAATTACTGCAAAGTTCCATTTTCGTGTCCAGTCCAGATCTACTGTAGTCTATGGTCCAACTTATATTTAGTTAGTTAAGAAAAAGGGATCCATATTACAGATTGGCATTACTTTGCTATGCAAACTACTGCTTAACATCAATAATAACAGTCTACAAATGTGTTATTCTTTTGATCTAGTTATGTAAAACATCAGTGAGAGTTGTGACGTTTTACACAACTCTTGGCCTAAAAAAAGGTGTTATTCAGCGAAAGTCAAAGCTGTCCATGTTGAGCTGGCCAGTTATACTGTATAATATATAGTATACATGTTCATTATCAAGTAAAGCTGTCCATGTTGAGCTGGCCAGTTATACTGTATAATATATAGTATACATGTTCATTATCAAGTAAATGCAACATTTCCTGCGGCTGACTGTAGCTTCTGTTATATATTCAACTAACGATAAATTACCAGGTCCCCAATGTATATATTGAAATGTGTTTTAAATTGTATATATTTAACATTAATATGATGCAAAAATATAGTACTTTGAAAATTCCATTAAATATCGTGAAATCAGCTGATAAGGAAATAAGTTTACCTTCAGCTAAGATCTAAAATTAATATTGTTTATGCATAGTAGGTAGGAATAATGTCTGGTTCTTGATAACGGTGTGTGATTCGATTCGCTGTAGATTAAAGAAAAATAACATGTAAATAAGTCAGTACATAGGGTGCACTTGAGTATTTTAATAACATGTTATGATCAAATTTTGCTTTCTAAATATCTCCGCCAAATTATAACTCTTGGTTCCACCTGAAGTATATTGTGTGTCAGCCAATATAATAATAACGTGTTGGCATCAATAGCAACACAGGACACCAGAGACCCTCAGTCCATAGGTCCATTGTACACTCACGCGTACTAAAAGTTGCTCAGGGGTGGGTCCTTCCTTCCCCTACTCCACCATGGGCAGGTGGAAGGGGGGAGTCGGGTCCAAGTCTACCCCCACCTCACACCCCCAAACTATCCCCAACTCCCCCACCTTTCTTCTCTAGCTGGCAGTTAGTGATTAGCGACGGTTGTTCTCGTGTATTGCAAATTATTGTTAAACCATCATTGCACATGCTTACAATGACCAACATATACACAAATAATAGGAATTTAACAATACAATATACTGTATAATTGCATTCTCAAAATGAGTCTCTATACACAATGTGGGTTACAAGAATCTCGGCTGTAGTGGTCTTCTGAGTCTGACTCTCTCTCGCTCTCTCTACTTTACTGTTCTATTCTTCCACTATAAACTGTCCCTGCCTAGTAGTATTAAGGCCGGACCACCTAGTTCGGACCGCAAGGTCTGTGTGGTCTGAGCATCTGTGTAACTCTGTGTAACTCTTAACACGCAGACTACGATGTCAGTTCAACATTTATTTGATTGAAAAAAGTGTATAGGCCACATATAATTAAATGAAGACCGTTTATAGCATGTATATGGTATTGAATAAATGGGAGTAACTGATTGAAATTATAAACGAAACACTCAATAACAGCCACAACACTATTCCAGCCAATCTTTGCCTTTAGTCCTTTCCTTTCATGATATAAAAGCCCGACTGTGTAAACAATTTGAGAACCTAGGAGTAAATCGTAGAGGGCGCGTTGATGTGTATTGCAATAATGGTGAACATAGTACTGTATGAAATTGGATTTAATTATGGTATTATTATATTGAAATCACATTAAGTCTTGATCGTAGAAAGTATTGCAATGAGAGAGAGAGAGAGGCACAAGACCACTGCAGCCAAGATTAGTGTAACCCACGTTGTGTATAAAAACTCATTTTGAGAATACAATTATGCAGTATATTGTATTTACAAATTCCTAATAAATGCTAAATGTCGGCCAATGTAAACATGTGCAATGATGATTTAAAAATAATTTGCAATACGGGAGAACAACCGTCGCTAATCACTAACTGCCAGCTAAAGAAGGAAGGTGGGGGAGTTGGGGATAGTTTGGGGGTGGGAGGTGGGGGTAGACTTGGACCCGACTCTCCCCTTCCACCTGCCCAGGGTGGAGTAGGGGAAGGAAGGACCCACCCCTGAGCAACGTTTAGTACGCGTGAGTGTACTACTGTTTAACAATATCTGACACCAATAGATGATGGACACATTCTGTTTCTGAGGTAGATTTTCCCATTTTTATGTCTACACCTAAATATTTACATGAGTGCAAATACAAGATTTATTATAAATTGCGTGTCATTATTTAAGCACAGGATATTTTTGATAGAAACGTTTGAGTTTTAAAATATTAGTTGTACTCGGTATGTTACTGTTATATATTTTGTTATTGTATAACTCGGTTACTAAATATAATATATTTAAAACACCTGTAATTTATAGTAAGCTTGTGTTTTGAATCTGACATGTACACAGGCATAATGTGTTTTACGTGTAAGCAATGGTGTAGGATTTTGAGTGATCAGGTGTGTGGTGTTTGTGTTCTATCCTCAGAGATGACCGATGAATTTATTACATCTGCTATGTCGCTGTATTTGCTGGTTTCTGAACCGAAATATGGAATGGAATTTGTGTTGTACTTAGTTCCAGTATAGTACCACAAATCCACCGACACGATGCAAAAACCATACAAAGCGCTAATGTGAATAACATTCCACTAGATGTGCTGGTCGCAGTGGTATCCGAAACTTGACTATATTATATTATTGATGGCTGAATTCATGAAATAGTTAAGGGGAGATGGACTATGTTTCATGACATAGTTAAGTGGTTGCCAAAACAGAATACTCAAGAAGAATTCCCAGGGAAACCATGTTCTTTACTCTACAGTATATTCAGATATGGTTGGCAACATAAATTCTGATCTAAATACTATCTCCAATTGGGGCAGAGAAAACCTTGTTACCTTTAATGCTCCCAAAACCCAATTTCTCCATCTATCTACCCGTCAGGATCTCCCAGCGGACTATCCCTTATTCTTCAACAATACAAAAATCAATCCTTCATCTTCTCTCAATATTCTTGGTGTCTCGTTTTCTTCTGCTCTCAGTTGGAAGGACCATATTACCAGTATTGCTAAGGCAGCCTCCCAGAAGCTGGGTGTGCTCAACCACCTTAGGGGGTTCTTTTCCCCTGCACAGCTTCTTGCTCTGTACAGGGGCATAGTGCGTCCTTGTATTGAGTATTGTTCACATGTGTGGGGAGGGTCCTCTCACACCGCTCTCCTAGACAAAGTTGAAAGGAAGGCCTTTCGTATCATTAACTCCCGTCCACTCACTAACTCTCTGCAATCTCTCTCTGTCCGCCGCAATGTTGCATCTCTCTCACTATTCTATCGCTACTATAATAATCAGTGTTCCTCAGAGCTTTCCCAGTGTATACCACCTCCTTTACGTAAGGCACGTGTTACCCGTCTTGCAACTCAATCCCACCCCTACTCTGTGCAACTCTCCAACCCAAGAGTGAAACGTTACTCTCAAACTTTCTTCTACTCAACAACTGAGCTCTGGAACTCTCTCCCAGAATCAGTCTTTCCCTCTTCCTATGACTTAAATTGCTTCAAACTCCGTGTGTCCAGGCATTTTGGCTCGAACACCCCTTGATTTTGGCCCGGTCACTCTTTCAACTATGGGGGAGGCACGCGCTATAGGCAGTTCTGCCTTTTGCCTCCCTCAATCACATAGAAAAAAAAAAAAAAAAAAAAGTACGGCAATAATCTGACCATAACGACATTCACTCTCAAAGATAATTATATGACTGTCACAGTACATGGAAAGTTCATATATTCAGTCTGATATCTTGAAAGGGAATAAGACAAAGAATAACTAAAAACATTTAAATGCGTATAAACTAGTGGGAAGAGGTTGTTAGTGGTGAACACAGAAGTTAAATGTAGACTATACTTGTTTCTTTTCTTGTTTACTGCATTACACTATATCTACATGTTACAAGCCAAACCAGTAAATATATGTGGTTAATATCTAAGTAGCATCTTCGGAATTGTGCTTAAAGCTAAGGGATACTATCTTTTCTCTGATTCAACAACCTATTCATTGTTTACAGAGGAAGAGAATGACTACAACATTAAATGTGGTGATGTTGGTCTGTGGACATTTTTCTTTCACGGGGTAGACGTTACCGTAATCAGTCCAGTGTTATGCTTCTAGGTAGTCATTACTGGAGGTGTAGAGTCTAAAGTGGAAGCTTGTGTTCTAGACCTACTTCAGAGATGTACTATTAGTTCTTGAGATACTTCATAAGATTGGGTATGTGATTATAATAACAAACTAAAAATAGTACTTTCATTCCAACTAAGATAATATAATACATAATTATCATCTAGTTAAGTGTGTCAGTGTGGTGAATGTCAGGGACCGTCGTCACCCGTCTTGGTAGCCAACTCCACAATGTTGTGTGGGTTACAGTCTGGGCGGGGGAGGCAGGCGCTACAACATTATTACACTAGGGTCGATCATTTAATTCGGCAGACCAACTTAGATATTTTTACCTTGAATAAATATACAGGTATATACTTCTCTCTCTCTCTCTCTCTCTCTCTATATATATATATATATATATATATATATATATATATATATATATATATATATATATATATATACATATATACCAGTTGGAAAGGGGTCGGGGGGCGTTTATCACAGTTTAGAGGGCACACTCAACATACAATGCTCGATGAATGGCAAAATCAATCAAATACCATAATAACCTGCAAGACGTTGCACCAGGTAGTGTTAAGATAGCATGGTTAACATTAAGAGGAACTGTTTGATAAGTTACACTGGTACAATATACAGTACAGTAGATGATAGAGAACAATATTATACTGGTACAATGTACAGTACAGTAGATGATAGTGCACAGTGTTACAATGTACATCTAACACACACATCCTGGCTCAGTATGAATCCCAAAACAGCACAACCCACCTCCTAAATGTAAGTATTAGGTAGAACATAAATGAGAAGATTCCATTGAGTTCTGGTTAGCTTCAAAAACATAAGGCCATGATTAATATCCAAGAGTGTGCAATGAAGAGCGTAAATGGTAATAATCAGTATAGAGTACAAACGATACAATACAGTGGTTTAATATTGTCCAGATACTTCAGAAGGTGGCTATATAGGTACAAAGATTCCAAACTGTGTAGTGTGTAACCTTATAATGTATATGTTAAGTACCGTACATTAGTGGGAATGGTGAAGGTTAGGAGGAGTTGATCACAGTCAATGTTTGGACGATCCAATAAAACACATCGGTATATATAATTATCCAAAAGAATAAAAAGAATTGCGAACATCAACAGACAAACTAGTCCTAACGAGACCACTCGTGTTCTAGGTAAACGTACATTCAAATATTTGAGGTGGTTTGGTTGTGGTACAGGCAAATAATAACATGTCAGAATCCACCTCACTAACTCAACTAGCATATTTACTGTGTAATTGACAAAGTTGTGTAAATAATAGTATATCACAAGATATTATACCACGACCTACGTTGATTATTGTCTAAACTCATTATAACTAAATGACTGCCTGAGTGATTGACAACCTACCAGTTTAATACCTACCAACTTAGTGTCTATCTAGTGAAGGTTCGGCCGCCCGTCAGCAGCCTTGGTGAGATTTGCTCCCCCCGAGTCTGGTTGCTGTGGTGTTTGATGGACCACACTATTCGAGGGAGACAGCTTTTTTCCCCGTGCCGATTAGGAACCGTTTTGATATGGCTGCAAAAGGCTCTCTTGAAGACTATCGTAGTCACATCCATCAGGTGTCTTATGTTCTCTGGGTTTTTGTTGAAGAGAGTAGGACCCCAATATTAATACTTTGTGTCATGCCCCAGCCAGGGTTCGAACCCACGCCAGTAGTGCAGCACTCCAGCACCTAAACCACTAGACCACCGAGGAGCTTAAAAGTAGTGGATTAATTTGGAATTATATCCCATCATACCGTATGTCGTAATATTTGTTATCTTTCGCTTGACGAACTACTAACTCGAATATTTGTACACCAGTGTGTCTCTCACATTGCAGAGCTTCGCCTTCGTCGAATGTAACCCTCGATGTTTCTCCATATACTGTATGTATCACAGAGATTCCCTACACTTTATATGTTGGATAAAACAGTCCCACTAGAAGTATCTACCACCTCCCTCCTTCACCACCATCCCTCACAACACTGATATTTGTATTATATAAATACTGATGAATGTTAGGGATGCATGTGTGTGCGTTATGTTGGGTAACGCTCGTCGAAACCGACCACAAACACACACACACACACACGGTCACGGTGGCCGAGCGCGCTTAGTACTCTGTATTGGGAGCGCTAGCTCTGGTGTCGGGGGTTCAATCCCACGCGCCGGCAGGGGAAGTTCTCTCAAAAACTCTCCCTGGCCGTGAAGGCAAGGTCTGGACGGACCGCCTCGGGGGGCCCACAAAGTCTCTTGCCCACGTCCTACTCCTTCGGGAGTATGTAGGCGCTCTCGTTAGCAGCCAGGATCAGTCTATTGATCCCTTAGGATAAGATCTAGGTTAAGTCTGTGTATTTTCAGCTCCATTGGCTGCCGGCTTGAAATAAACCGATTATTATTATTATTATTATTACATATACACACACACAGCAACTACACCAATCAGTTATTTTCAACACCGCACGCATTCACTTACACAAGATACTGACACACCTTGTTGTTTTAGTTACGCATTCTAAAAGAATGGCCTTTGTCTTTGTCTACAACATAATCTGTTAACACAAGTGGATCACTAACCTTTAAGGAAGGCATCTGCCAAAGTCACCCACCCATTTATTTATACTATAGACGAATAAAAGTTCAAGGACAAAGTGGAAGGTGACAGCGAAAAACGACTAAAATAGAAACATGACTATAACACATGCCTTATTGTACGGTACTTTTGTTCATAAGCATTCGTTGGATGATATGTTTTAATTATGCAAGTACAGTATATCAACCGAGGCAGTTTTCTCAATGGATTATATTTACAAAAACATACGTTGAATATATTAAATATGTATTTTAATTTTCTAAATAAATCCTGATGTTATTATTGTCACTGAATGACCTAGTTAGATCCCAGTGATTGTATTTTAAAGTTTTTTTATTTATTCCTATTGGGTGGAGTACTTTATAATAATATGCTACGACATTTATATGAAAAGTATAAATACAAGTACTCTCCTACAGTATTAATAGTAATACGTACTACTTATAATACTACTACAATTATTACTACTAATATAACCTCTCCGGGTGGTCAGGGGCCGGGGGAGTGCTGGAGCGACCTTGGTAACCCTGGTCTCTGGGTCTTCTCCTGTGTGACCTGGATGTGTGAGAGTTTGTGTTTTTTATCTGTGTTTATTTTTTGTTTTATGTTGTTTTTGTGTTTTCCCTGTTCTTGCTCTGTCTTGAGTCGGCTACCCCCAAAATGGGGATTGGGCCTGAGCATATAGATAGATAGATAGAATATAAAGGTTGTGGATACATTTCTTGATGTCTGTACAGTGCATGCAAGTATTGTCACATTTTGCGATTCCTATCACAGAAACACCACATCACAAGAAAGCTTCAAGAACTTCACGATCAGGTAGATAACATTAAGACCTGTAAAACAACAAGGGTGGATAATATCATTATACTCACATGGTCAAAACACACTTCCTACATTAAGACCTGTAAAACAACAAGGGTGGATAATATCATTATACTCACATGGTCAAAACACACTTCCTACATTAAGACCTGTAAAACAACAAGGGTGGATAATATCATTATACTCACATGGTCAAAACACACTTCCTACATTAAGACCTGTAAAACAACAAGGGTGGATAATATCATTATACTCACATGGTCAAAACACACTTCCTACATTAAGACCTGTAAAACAACAAGGGTGGATAATATCATTATACTCACATGGTCAAAACACACTTCCTACATTAAGACCTGTAAAACAACAAGGGTGGATAATATCATTATACTCACATGGTCAAAACACACTTCCTACATTAAGACCTGTAAAACAACAAGGGTGGATAATATCATTATACTCACATGGTCAAAACACACTTCCTACATTAAGACCTGTAAAACAACAAGGGTGGATAATATCATTATACTCACATGGTCAAAACACACTTCCTACATTAAGACCTGTAAAACAACAAGGGTGGATAATATCATTATACTCACATGGTCAAAACACACTTCCTACATTAAGACCTGTAAAACAACAAGGGTGGATAATATCATTATACTCACATGGTCAAAACACACTTCCTACATTAAGACCTGTAAAACAACAAGGGTGGATAATATCATTATACTCACATGGTCAAAACACACTTCCTACATTAAGACCTGTAAAACAACAAGGGTGGATAATATCATTATACTCACATGGTCAAAACACACTTCCTACATTAAGACCTGTAAAACAACAAGGGTGGATAATATCATTATACTCACATGGTCAAAACACACTTCCTACATTAAGACCTGTAAAACAACAAGGGTGGATAATATCATTATACTCACATGGTCAAAACACACTTCCTACATTAAGACCTGTAAAACAACAAGGGTGGATAATATCATTATACTCACATGGTCAAAACACACTTCCTACATTAAGACCTGTAAAACAACAAGGGTGGATAATATCATTATACTCACATGGTCAAAACACCTTCCTACATTAAGACCTGTAAAACAACAAGGGTGGATAATATCATTATACTCACATGGTCAAAACACACTTCCTACATTAAGACCTGTAAAACAACAAGGGTGGATAATATCATTATACTCACATGGTCAAAACACACTTCCTACATTAAGACCTGTAAAACAACAAGGGTGGATAATATCATTATACTCACATGGTCAAAACACACTTCCTACATTAAGACCTGTAAAACAACAAGGGTGGATAATATCATTATACTCACATGGTCAAAACACACTTCCTACATTAAGACCTGTAAAACAACAAGGGTGGATAATATCATTACACATGGTCAAAACACACTTCCTACATTAAGACCTGTAAAACAACAAGGGTGGATAATATCATTATACTCACATGGTCAAAACACACTTCCTACATTAAGACCTGTAAAACAACAAGGGTGGATAATATCATTATACTCACATGGTCAAAACACACTTCCTACTCGTAATATTTGTGTTATCTTTGGCTTGACGAACTACTAACTCGAATATTTGCACACCAGTGTGTCTCTCACATTGCAGAGCTTCGCGTTTGTCGAATGTAACCCTTGATGTCTCTTCATATATGTAATGAATCTTTCTTGTATTAGTATCATATTCTGTTTTATGACAATGGGGCGTTCCTTGTTGCCCTAGTTGTTTGGTTAGCTTTATGATTAGATAATAACTTATATTTTGATGGGCCAGTATGCTTTCCCAAACATAACACATATTATCTATTTTGGTTCCTTGGATGTCCTACCTCACAATAAAGTTAAATATATGTATTTGAAGATGCTGCTGAGTGTTAGCATGTGTACCCCACCCTTGATAAAACAGCTTTCCAAAAGTTAGGTGTGCTCAACCGTCTCTGTGGGTTCTTCACCTACGCACAGCTGCTTTCCCTATATAGGGGCACAGTGCGCCCCTGTATTGAGTATTGTTCACATGTGTGGGGAGGCTCCACCCGTACCGCACTTTTCGAACGAGTAGAATCAAAAGCATTTCGCCTCATCAACTCACTTCCTCTTACTATGTTCCTACAATCAACTCACTTCCTCTTACTATGTTCCTACAATCAACTCACTTCCTCTTACTATGTTCCTACAATCAACTCACTTCCTCTTACTATGTTCCTACAATCAACTCACTTCCTCTTACTATGTTCCTACAATCAACTCACTTCCTCTTACTATGTTCCTACAATCAACTCACTTCCTCTTACTATGTTCCTACAATCAACTCACTTCCTCTTACTATGTTCCTACAATCAACTCACTTCCTCTTACTATGTTCCTACAATCAACTCACTTCCTCTTACTATGTTCCTACAATCAACTCACTTCCTCTTACTATGTTCCTACAATCAACTCACTTCCTCTTACTATGTTCCTACAATCAACTCACTTCCTCTTACTATGTTCCTACAATCTCTTTCTACTCCTACTCTGTCCAGCTCTCCAAACCAAATGTTGGCAAATTTTGTCAATCCTTCTTCTACTCAACAAGTGAACTCTGAAACTCTCTCCCTCAATCAATCTTTCCTTCATCCTATGATTTAAACGGCTTTAAGCTTCGTGTGTCCAGGCATTTTGACCCCAACTCTTTTGGCTTTGGGAGAGACACTCGTTACAGGCAACCTGCCTTTTGCTTCACATACACATAACAAAAAGCGCCTGGAGTTTCTATATGCTGTACTAAATTTGCAAGGCATTTGAAATAATACATAAATGACCCATTTGTGCAATATTAGGTCTGGTGAGGGTCAGTGCAGTGGGTCAGAGGACAGTGACGTCATCCAATGTTAACTTCTGTTATTGTTATCATTCAGGTATTAAATAATGATACATGCCGCAATGTTGCATCTCTCTCTCTCTCTTTCCTACCGCTATTACAATAATCGGTGTTCTTCAGAAATGTAATTCCTCCTCCCTTACGAGAGTAGGGGCCACCCGCCTTTCAACACACGCCAACCCCTATTATGTTCAGCTCTCAAGCCCAAGAGTGAACCGATTTGCCCAGTCTCTTCTACTCGACAAGTAAACTCTGGAACTCTCTCCCTCAATCTGTCTTTCCCTCATCCTATAACTTGAACTGCTTCAAGCTCCGTGTGTCCAGACATATCTTGACTCTTACAAAGCCTTGATTCTGGCTCTCTATAACTCTTCCAACTTTATTTTTTTGGGGGGACAGTTGTTACATACAACTTTGCCTATTCGCTCTCTTTTCCTCTGCCCCTCTCTCTCTCTCTCTCTCTCTCTCTATATATATATATATATATATATATATATATATATATATATATATATATCCCTCCACTTTCCAAATGCGAATTTTGTTCATATGGAGATTATCTATATCACTATTATGACTATCTAAATAATTTAATCTAACTTAATTTTCCCAAATCGGTTCTAACCTTATTATGTTACTAACTTTTGTTTCCACAGTTTACCAGTCAATGCAACAAATCAACAATAATATGACGTTCCTTGTTCCAATAGCCTGGGAAGCTTTATGATTAAAATATCAATAACCTTTTCATAGCAATGAATGTTCTGGTTCATCCTATGTAAAAATATGTTGTTGTGGGTGACGTACACCAGATGTCTTGGTATTACTGGCTGAGTTTGGTAGTACTGAGCCACTCCACTTGTTGCCAGGCACAAGATGTGACACTAGGCTTCACTGAGTGAAGCCTAGTGTCACTCCCATTTCAATATCAGTATGCTATAAGCCTAGGTAGTAAGAGGTTGTGTGTCCAAGCAAGAGGTGATTTGTAAACTGAAATTCATCATAATAAGTCCACTTCCAGGTGTATTTGTGAGAGCTACATACAAGGTACTAATGTAAGGTTTATTTAATGTTACAGGTCATAATTCATAATGTTTAAGAAACACCATAGTTGCTAAGCTAAGTGTTTATTTCATGAAGTTATGCAAATGAAACAAAAAACACGAAAGCGGATGGAATTACATGCTCATTCAAGGGGCATTGACTTCCCGTATGAACACTCAGACTGCTGAGTGTTCAAGTCCACAGGAGACATTAATGAATAAACTAGACGTTTATGGGGAGAGTCTGCCCTGAAATTGTCAATACCATTTTCATAATTTTGCTTACTCCGATAGTGTTCATGCTAGGGCTAGTTATAGTAACTGGAAATTAACCACAAACACCCTGTAGTGAATTTGTTTCCCTATAGAAGACCCCATAGTCAAAGGGTTAAAGTATTGGCCAAGACAACTTTGTTCGCAGACGATACTAAGCTTGTTGTCTACTATACTGCATTATGAAATGTCGTTCCTTATTCCACGGACTTCCTATGCAGGCACAGTACTCGCACACAGATCAACATTATATTATATGTTTAGGAAAGCATATTGGTCCAGCAAACAAGAGTAACTTGTTTATTTCTCCGGTCTCCAGGACCAACCACCCACAGACCTACCAGACAGCCATTTAAATATCCACTGTAAATATTGATAATACTCGAGTGACTTGCAGGTCTGGGAAATATGCCACTAATAATAGCTCAATGTCAACATCACTCCAACTTTTACAGAAGCGAAACACATATTATTCAAATGAATGGTTAAGCAGTGCAATAAACTACCTAGCGAAGTTGTAGGCTGCTGCACAATCTAAATTTTCAAAGGGTATATAGACAAATGTATCGCCTAAAAACCCTGATTGAGTGCATTTGCGTTTGAGTAATACACCTGTTACTTCCCACAGTAACCCATTCCATTCCTTACCCTTAACCAAGTAGCTTAGTAGTATGGATCAGTAGATATGTTGCTGCTTGTAAAACTATTCACACATGTACAGATGGACAAACAAAACTATACAGCATATTACTGCCGTTACATTGATTCGACCGTTCTGCATTGTCGGTCTCTTGCTAGCTTATAAATAGCTGTTAGAATTCGGATACATAATGAAAAAACAAATATATTACTAATACAAAATAAAGCAAATAATAAAGTGCAGGTATATGTAATACTATAATAATATACCATTATATAATTTCACACCTCAATTAGTTGTCTAGCTAGTATAGGTATAGTATTTTCTGTAAAATGTCATTGGCAATACTAAACAATATTCAAATCATGCATATCTATAGGACAATATAACATAGCTATAATATACATAGTATGGCAGTGCTAGCCATCTGAAGTACATAGGCCTTTAACATAGTAACCTGGTGTAAATGTCAAAATATAGTTGTGGATGGAGGGTAGTGGAATAACTTAATGACTGGCTGGCCAGGTAATTACCTCACTGACAGAACCTTAATTAACGCATAAAATAATTCACTGGGATGCTATATTGAATAACCTAAATAAAGGACCATTTCAACACACACTCACTCTCTCTCTCTCTCTCTCTCTCTCTCTCTCTTAGTATATGTATATTAGTTCTGTTAACTGTACCCTTAAATGAATTATGCCATCCATTATATGCATGAATTGGCCTATTTAGTGTGATGGAAACATTAAATTATTATCTTACATATTTACTCAACTTCTGACAAACATGATTACAGAACTGAGTGATTGAAACGTAATTGAAATACAAAACAGTTGCATATGGTCAATTAGACAGCAAGCGATTTCGCATATGGAATAGAGGAAAGAATATCGAAAATAAAGTTATAGTGGATATATGATTTTTTTTTAAATCGTATATCTAACACAGGACATATAAGACTAGCACAACCTTATACGAAGAGGACGGCATAGTTTTTGAAGTTAGATATAGTAATATTATCAACAATTATGTGAAATAACAAAACACTTAAAATGGTAAACGAATATTAGGAGACACACACACACACACACACACACACACACACACACATCCTGGGGGCCGAAAGAAACTAAATCAGGAGATGAAAGCTAACATAACAGTGCGGAAGTAGCTTTATACTCTATATTTATGGTTGGTGAGAGAGAGAGAGAGAGAGAGAGAGAGAGAGAGAGAGAGAGAGAGAGAGAGAGAGAGAGAGAGAGCCAGCCAGCCAGCCATGTTATAAATGTATATGGCTATGAATGAATATAAAATAAATTGAGATAACAAATGATAGTAAATAGTAAAATTATATAAATATATCTGTACGTAGATATATATTAAATGACGTAGATTGGTAAAGGGTCGTTTTAATCATATTGTTACCGTCAAATCTTAAAAATACTTGTTTTTCTCTTCTTGGTGGTGGATATATCAAGCTTCAACTGCTAAATCAAACGAGTCAAAACATGTATATATATATAACATTTACACGTGAGCAGGGGACCTGAATTTATATTAATTAGAATACTTACCAGTTTTACACATCGAGTTAATTCACTGTATTTCACATACATTAGGTATTCTATATGACTATCAACTTTCAAATATATACAGACAACTGCAATCAATGGCAGTTTGCTATTTTCCACAAATGATATGCCAAGTTACGTTTGCAAATGTTAACTTAAGGATTTATCGATTTCTTATATTCATTAGATAATGCAACACTTATTGGTCCTTTAATATCCACATTTTCGTTGAACAACGTTATGATGAGACACACAAAAATGACTTTCTCGTTTTTCGTCATTAATCATTGGGACAATCTAGATTAATTCAATGGTATTTCGTACTGTTCCAAAACATTCCAAGCGAGTTTAGTATGAACCAGTCATTATCCACCACACCAAAGATCATGGCGGCATAATCACAAGGCCTAAATGTCCAAAGCTGCCCAAGTGGTGGTGTCGGGTCAGCTCCGGGGCAGGCAAGTCGATGATTGCTCAGGGATTCTTCACAATTTCACGTCCGAACTACCGATTTGTTTCGTTCATTCCATTTGCATAAAACAGTAGGACAATAATATACTAATCTAATCGTTAACCCTTTGCAGATTATGACGCATTTTGATAGTTTATTCTGGCTATCATTAGAGGATTTTTGACAAGTTACGAAGGATCTGTTGGAATTGTAAGTGTAAAGACTCGATGAACCCTCTCACTTCCTTATGTCCTTCCTAATATGAAAAATCGTCTAATAATAGCACTGACACAGAAAATAAATGTGCAATCGTATCGTTCAAAGGGTTAAACCCAGAAACAGCCTGCTATCGCTGACCCGGGGAGTAGCCAGTTAATACCTAAGTGACATTGGACAACAACCAAATAGTAATCAGTTTACACTCATCAATATGTCAGATCATAGCAAATCAAAACAGCTATTATTAGATAAACGGTTTCGATCGGGGGTGACTGAGGTGAAGGGTTAGGGTTGGTGGGTGAGGGAGGGGTGATGGGTGAGTGGGGTGAAGGGTTAGGTTTGGTGGGTGGGGGAGGGTGATGGGTGAGGGTGAGTTAGGGGAAGATAGGAGGGGCAAACGGAAGGTAGTGAATGAAGTGTAGTGGGTAAAAGGATAGATGGGTGAGGATGGGAAAGTGGTGAATTCGGGTGAGCGGGTGAATTGGGGTGAAGAAGAACTTAGCTGTGTTGTCAAATGTGGGGAATGGTCAAATTTGGGCAAGTGTTCAATACAGGGTGAACAAACAGCTTGACGGCATTGTGTGAATTTGGTTAAGCGGTCATGCTAGATTGAGCGTCAGATTTGGGATAGAGGTCGAATCATGTTGAGCAGGAGAATCAGAGTGAGCAGCGAAACACTGTGAATAAAGAAATAGGGGCAAGAGGGTAAATCTAAGTTAGCCGGTGGGTTAGTGCAGGATGGTGATTTGAGTGGAGTGGCTGAATCTAATTGACTGATTGAATTACAGTTAGTGGTCAAATCGAGGCTAACCACCGAATATTAGCGAACTGTCAAATCGAGGTGAATAGTCGGGATTAGCGGAGCACTAGAATTGTGGTTTGACAGTCGAATCTGGATGAGTGGAAGAGCATTTGGATAATATATCAAATTGTCAAATTGGGGCGAACAGTCGAAATGGAGTTAGTGGTTGAAATGGGGCGAGCAGTCCCATCGGGTGACTAAGGTTTAGACAAGGTGACAAAGGTTTAACCATATTTGACAGGGAGAGCTAAAAGTTTCACCTAAATTGACTACAGCAGCAAAAGTTCTGCTGGGCAATCAACAATCTTACTGTGCAGTCAAAGCTTTCACTGATCAACTAAAATTATGCCTGGGCAACCAAAGGTTGGATCGGATAAATATAAACTGGGCACCCAACATTTCCGCTAAGTGGACAGAAATTCAGCCAGATGAATACACATTCAACTAGGTGGACACACGTTCAGCCAGTTGGACAAACGTTCAGCCATGTGGACAAACGTTCAATCAGGTGGACAGACATTCAGCCAGGTGGACACACGTTCAGCCAGGTGGACAAACGTTCAGCCAGGTGGACACACGTTCAGCCAGGTGGATCAACATTTCGCCCAGGTGGTTCAAAATTTCGGCCAGATTCAAATTTCCGCCATCTAACCAAAACATAATCGGTTGATGGTATATGAGTATACGTTATAATAATGCACACACGAACACTGTCATAATAGGACATATACCGGGATAAATAATACCAACTAAATAATGGTAAACTGGAGTGAGTGCCAGAGTGTATACATACATACATACATACATATAATAGAATACGTACGCTAGGTAATACTGGAGAAACAGAGCAGCTTTGTAAACAAATGGACAGATTTATAAGTAATATTACTGTGGAAATATGAAATGCAAAATAAGCAGTAACGTATCTACCTGCGCACACAGAAACTATATGAAACTTTCATGATGTAATTTGGTACTAATGAGTTAAAGACAGGATAATTAGTCTGTGTGGAGCTTTACAGAATGTGAATGTTTATATCATGATGTAGGTGTGATTATATTTCCTACGTTGCAGTTATTAGCATCTATATGTACAAATAACTAAATAAATATATAAATAAAAAAAAAAAATATATATACTGTATATATATATATATATATATATATATATATATATATGTTTCTAATCTCTCAGTGGGGTTCGAACCGCCGACCGTCAGGACGATAACCGACGCTTTAATCAACTACATCACGCACGTGGTGTAGTTGATTAAAGCGTCGGCTATCGTCCTGAAGGTCGGCGGGTCGAACTCCACGGAGAGATTAGGAAGATTTCCGGGCTGACGTGCATTTGTGATATATACTCCTATATATATATATATATATATATAATTATATATATATATATATATATATATATATATATATATATATATATTTTATATATACCGGTATATATATATATATTGTTACGTATCTTGATCCTCAAGTGGTTAACTTGATGAATCTAGATAGCACAGAGATATATATTAAGGTATCAGTCAGCTGAAGGCAAAACAAAAGTAAAATCTAATACAATTATTTCCTGTTGTTGCTTCCTTTCCTTTTGGATCTTAGGACTTAGTATCCTTTATTGACTGATACTCTTTAATTATGAAAAATACTGAAACTAATTAAAGTCATGTAGTATTTATAAATAATAATTATTTATCCGAAGCTTAGTAGGCTATGGTTATGAACCGAAGAAGTATATCTAAAGAAGGACTATTAATTTTATACAAAGTCTTGAAAGATAGCTATTAAAGTAAGAATATTTCTGTCTCTTACCCTTTTTGAAATGAATAGATAGTTTTTTTATATGTCCTTTTATTTATATTTAATGTAATTATTCTTGGTTCTTGTCTTACGTTAACAGTATTATATTATTATTATCATCAGGATTTATATCAAAGTCACATAAAAAGTTAGATATATATTTATTAATTAGTTAAATGTATTTCTTAACCACGTAACATTGAGGTTTGATTATGAGTAAATTAAGTTACAGGATCGCTTCATAGATTCGATTCAGGTCTCACTCAAATAATGTGAAAAGTAAAAATAATATTTTGAAGCTAAAAGAATTTTCTTCAGCTTAGGAAATCACTAGAAGTAATATTAACACAGCCATGTTAGTCTAAGGCGATATTACTAATATGAGACAATAACATCACCGTACTAAGCACCTTAAGCAATGTAAGCTTAATTAAAAGAAAATGAAAGAACTCGTAAGTATTAATATAAAACAATAGTATTACTTTCATCATAACCCAATTACTTAAAGAGTTGCTTTAGTCCACAAGTTAGTCAACTAAAATAGTTAAGTACATAATAATAGCGTTAACGTTAATTCCCAATCAAATAGTTAAGCACATAATAGTAGCGTTAACGTTTATTCGCAATCAAATAGTTAAGCACATAATAGTAGCGTTAACGTTAATTCGCAATCACATATCTCACTAACCAACATAACGTAAGTGTTTACAGCGAACACACTTAACACACACTTATATAATCCGACTGACAGTCACAATCCCATTATAATACTTCACCCCGTCTTCCTCCAGCTGCAAGTTCACCTTCCCCAACTCCAAATGAGACTGATTTGAATGCCCACTACTCTGGTCTTATATACTAAACAATGATGGTGTAGGAACGAATCAGGAGGCGAGTGATGGTGCGCGCCCCTAGCATAGCTCCTCGAGTTGCATAGCAGGTGCGTGGTCCAATGGGAGGCTCCTGGCGTCGATCATACGTCATAGCGTCGGGTCATCGAAGTAGTTTGCAGGGTCCCCTATGACGCACGCAGGTGTGAAGGCTTGTTTGCTGGTATGCGAACGAGCTGGTTTCCCCCTCGCTGGTTCGCTCGCTGGTCTGCTTCGCCGCTTGGGTAGTTTGGCACTCCTTCAACTCTAATTCTAACTCTTAAATTAACATACAGGGCTCCGTATGTCAGACCTCTCCCCTAGAAAAGAGTTTAAAGAGTATAGTACATAATATTAAACAGAATACATAAATAGATTTACCACCAGATTGGCAACAGCAAGATTATAATGAGGATATAATAAGGATACCACCCAAAGTAGGCAACGTCTCCAGGTACCACATCAGAACATAGCCGGAACGTAGCTGGAGCGTTAATCGAACTGCAAGGCATCTCACAGCTGAAGGCTTGACAGCGCACTACTAAAACATGATATTTACCTCGCTACAAGGGAGAGCTAATTGCCAAAATCCTCTCATTAAGTTAAACTTACTGCTGGATGAGGCCAACCTGGTAAATGCAATCTTTGATCTGTGGCAGTGGGTAGGTATCGTTCTTTGTGACAGCATTAACTTGCCTATAGTCCATACATAACCTATGGCTCCCGTCTGGCTTTGGCACAAGTATGACCGGACTACTCCACTGGCTTAAGGCCCTTGTGATCAGCTGGTTTGAAAACATGAAGTCAAGCTCGACCTGCAGTATACTCCTGCGTTGTGGTGAGACACGGTAGGGGGATAGTTTAATGGGAGTTGCATCCCCTACGTCGATGTCGTGCATGGCCAAAGAAGTGAGCCCTGGAGTATCACGGAACACACTGGGAGACTGAGATAAAACAGAGATTAGTTGGTTCGCTTGATCAGAGGGAAGATGACATAGTTTAGATGGTAATTCCCCCCAAGCCACTGAATTATACTGAAAGTTGGATAGGCTACATGACAAGTCAAAGTCTGCATGGATACCTTCAGGCTCTGGAACAGTCTGTTGCGGGTCAGTAAGAGAACTGAAGACTTTGTCCGCACCAGGCTGCCCACAGGTCCTGACATTCACTGCCACAGTGGGAGAATCTGGAGGAGAGGAATTAGGGGACCTATGGTAGGGTTTCAACATATTTATATGGAATACTTGCGGGGGCTTTCTCCTGTCTGGGGTAGTTACTAGATAATCGGTAATGCTCACCCTCTGAATGATCTTATATGGGCCCCTGAGCTTGGCAGATAAAGGTTGGCCAAAAAGGGGGAGCAGGACCAAAACCTCATCACCGGGCTGAAACTCCCTCTCGTGGGCTTTTCTGTCATACCAGTTCTTCATGGAGCTTTTAGCTACTGTCAAGTTTTGAGCTGCAAACTCACATGAGGATCTCAGCCGGGTTTTGAAATCTGAAACATACTTGAGGAGGTTTTGGTTCCCCTCCTGGCCAACTAGGCTATCCTGCAAAAGTTGCAAAGGACCTCTTACCTGGTGACCGAAAACTAGCTCATTAGGGGAAAAACCCCGGGATTCAGTTGGAACCTCACGAGTAGCAAATAAAAGAAAAGGTACCCCTTATCCCACTCAACTCCGGTCTCTGTACAATACTTACGTAACATTCCCTTTAATGTCTGATGATATCGTTCGAGAACCCCTTGACTCTCTGGGTGGTAGGTGCTAGACTTAACATGCTCGATACCCAACTCCTTCAGGGACTGCTGAAAAATGTTAGAGGTAAAATTAGTTCCTTGATCACTTTGCACCTCATGGGGGAAACCCATTCTGGTGAAGAATTTGAGCAGTTCCTTGATGACAGTTGGAGCAGAGGTAGTCCTTAAGGGTATAGCCTCTGGGTAGCGAGTTGCCATGTCCATGATAGTTAATAAATAAATGTTACCTTGGGAAGTCTTAGGCAATGGGCCTACAATGTCCACTACCACCCGAGTAAAAGGATTCTCGAAAACGGGCAAGGGCACCAGAGGATGTACAGGCACCTTCTGATTGGGTTTTCCTGTCATCTGGCAAGTGTGACACACTCTACAAAACTCCACTACATCTGCACGCATTCCTGGCCAGTGAAAGTGGGCTCTGATTCTGTCTAGAGTTTTTCTCACACCTAGGTGTCCTGCCAATGGTATACAATGTGCCATTTCCATGATATCTCTACGACAAGGTTTGGGGACTACTACTTGATGGACGTCCCAAGCCCCGTCATCGATTGGTCTGTGTGGCTGTCTCCATCTACGCCACAATACTCCTCCTTTGAGGTAGAAACATTCACCACCCTCCTTCTCACATTCCTCTTCACTCACGGACCTGGCAGCTAACTCCTTGCATTCACTATCATCTCTCTGTAGCTCTACCAGGCCACTAGGACAATTTGGAGGGGTTTCATGGTCATCGTTAGGGTCAAGATGAGCCATAAAGGTGTCAGATAAATCCACCTCAGTCACATCATCAGGCACAGTTGGAGTGGCATTCACACTCTCATCATCCTTTTCATCAACTCTTACATTCGGTACATTTCTGTCTGAGGGAACTGCTACTTGAGACATTGAACGTGTGACAGCACACACAGGGAAAACTGTTGGCATCTCCTTTTCGAGCTCACCGGTTAGTGGCTCGTTAACAGGGGAAAGTGACAAAATGGGGTCTGGTCGGACCTTCTCACCTGCTACATCATTCCCCAAAAGGAGTGTTACCCCAGGCACAGGGATATCTTGGGACCTACACAAAGCTATGGTGGCCTCACCCTGTAGTAACTCACATTCAATTTCGCCTTTTACCAAGTATGCATAAAATTGGCCTCCAGCACCTCTCATTACAACTGGTTCGCCAGGTGGGCACTCAGTGTAAGGATTCACCATGAGGGTGCTAGTCGAACCTGTGTCTCTCAGAATTTTTACCTCATGCATACAACCATTTAATCTCACGTTGCCAGATGAAATAAAGGGACGGTAACTGTCCTGCACTGATGGTGAAATTATTATTGGCTTAACCCTAGTGGGTTGCACCACGCATGCTACTACACCCCTGTCTAGATGGTTTAAGTTAGCTGCTAGGTACTCCTTCTGTCAGGAGTCCTGTATTAAAGGAACTTTTGGTGCTAGGTACTCCTTCTGTCGGGAGTCCTGCACTAAAGGAACATATGGAGTTTGAGATACGGCGGCAACTGTCTGCCCCGATCTCTCGGTTCTCTCCTTGGTACTGATAAGCTAGGTGGCCTCTCTTGCCACAAAAAGTACATACTTTAAGGGATACGGGAACGTCCCCTCTTTGAGCATTACTATTTCTTTGGGGCCCACCTCTGTTACCATTGCCCTGAGTCGCATTTTTAGTTGGGGGAACAATTCTATTTTGGCTAGCTGGGGAAGATGTTATAGGCTTGTGACTGGGTCTGTCAGATTTGTGATTGAGATACTTAAAATTAGAACTAGAATTATCGTAGGGCTTCTTTCCACAACATTTGTTGTTGAGCACGTATGTGTCAGCCATGTCAGCGGCGTCGGCAAGACAATCTACCTTTTTCCCCTTTAAATGATAGGATACAGAAGAATCAATTTTCCATAGGAAATTTTCTAACAGGACCAACTCCTTCAGATCGTTGTAGCTTGTGACTTTCTTACTCTTGACCCAATGATTGAAAGTTTTAGTCATGGTCCTGGCAAATACCTTATGGGTTTCTTCTACTTTCTTCTGGTTTTTACGGAAAGATTGCCTGTAAGCCTCAGGCTGCAATTGATAGGTTTTTAGGATAGCTTCTTTGAGATTGTCATAATCCTGCCTAACTTCTGCTACTTCTGACAAATACGTGGCTCGAGCCAGCCCTGTCAAAACGGTTTGTAACATAAAAGGCCATTGATCTCTTGTCCACTTCATACCTCCAGCAACTTCCTCAAACAAAACAAAGAAATCATGCACATTATCCTCAGTGAAAGGTGGAATGACACTAGTCATAGTCAATCCCAGAGGGGGAGCAATTACGGGAGCATTTGTATTGACATTTAGTTGAGCTATACGATATTGATATTCACATTGTTCGGTCGTTGCTCTGGCTTCGGCATTTATTTTCATTCTGGCTAGTTCTAGTTCGAATATTTGATCACCGGTCAAACCAGGTGGCAATTGTACATCAAGTTGACTAGGTTTACTCGGGATCCCACCAACTGCTCCGTCTCCCTCCCCGCCTTCTACAGGGAACAGGTGGGTTTTTTTGGTCTGAGCCACCTCTACTTTAGACATGTTTGAGACAGTTAACTGGAGATGTGAGGCAAGCACTTTCAGTTCGGATTTTGACAGACAGTCAATATCAGGGGCTGTGGGTTCTGATTCTATGAAAACTCGAGCATCTTCGGCATTAATTAGTTGAGGCATGATTAATATTTGATTTTTAAGTAGTGAAACGGTAATGAAACTGAGTGAAACTGTATGAAACGAATCCTGGCAAGGTTGCCACTCTTCTGTTACGTATCTTGATCCTCAAGTGGTTAACTTGATGAATCTAGATAGCACAGAGATATATATTAAGGTATCAGTCAGCTGAAGGCAAAACAAAAGTAAAATCTAATAAAATTATTTCCTGTTGTTGCTTCCTCTCCTTTTGGATCTTAGGACTTAGTATCCTTTATTGACTGATACTCTTTAATTATGAAAAATACTGAAACTAATTAAAGTCATGTAGTATTTATAAAGAATTATTATTTAACCGAAGCTTAGTAGGCTATGGTTATGAACCGAAGAAGTATATCTAAAGAAGGACTATTAATTCTATACAAAGTCTTGAAAGATAACTATTAAAGTAAGAATATTTCTGTCTCTTTCCCTTTTTGAAATGAATAGATAGTTTTCTTATATGTCCTTTTATTTATATTTAATGTAATTATTCTTGGTTCTTGTCTTACGTTAACAGTATTATATTATTATTATCATCAGGATTTATATCAAAGTCACATTAAAAGTTAGATATATATTTATTAATTAGTTAAATGTATTTCTTAACCACGTAACATTGAGGTTTGATTATGAGTAAATTAAGTTACAGGATCGCTTCATAGATTCGATTCAGATCTCACTCAAATAATATGAAAAGCAAAAATAATATTTTGAAGCTAAAAGAATTTTCTTCAGCTTAGGAAATCACTAGAAGTAATATTAACACAGCCATGTTAGTCTAAGGCGATATTACTAATATGAGACAATAGCATCACCGTACTAAGCACCGTTAAGCAATGTAAGCTTAATTAAAAGAAAATGAAAGAACTCGTAAGTATTAATATAAAACAATAGTATTACTTTCATCATAACCCAATTACTTAAAGAGTTGCTTTAGTCCACAAGTTAGTCAACTAAAATAGTTAAGTACATAATAATAGCGTTAACGTTAATTCCCAATCAAATAGTTAAGCACATAATAGTAGCGTTAACGTTAATTCGCAATCAAATAGTTAACCCTTAATTAGCGACGAGCAACACAAGTCGAGTTAAATAAAGCTGGACTATGTGGCGGCGCTCGACATAGGTCGAGTGGCAATTTCAGCACGTAATGTGGCTGAGAGAGAGAGACAAGTGGTGGCAGGAGACTAGCGAGCGTATGACTGCTCCAGACCACCGCGGCGAACCTACTGACACAAATCTCAGCTCCCTCCTCCCTCTCTCACTCGCTACATACTCAATTATGTACCGAAACTACCGAATTACCTGCTTTTTGCACTCGCGTTGCACGGTTATTGCAAGAAAACTATCCATCATACAAGGATCGTTATGGTGTCATTCGAAAGCTCTGTTTATGCCCTTTCAGGGATAGGTACTTGTTTTACGTTCTGGGTCTTTATTTAGGCATGAAAATGATCACGTAAACAGCCCTATTTTGGCTAAAAACACCCCGCTGTGCGGTACATATAAATAAACCGCATAGGCCGCTCGTAAGGTGTTAAGCACATAATAGTAGCGTTAACGTTAATTCGCAATCACATATCTCACTAACCAACATAACGTAAGTGTTTACACCGAACACACTTAACACACACTTATATAATCTGACTGACAGTCACAATCCCATTATAATACTTCACCCCGTCTTCCTCCAGCTGCAAGTTCACCTTCCCCAACTCCAAATGAGACTGATTTGAATGCCCACTACTCGGGTCTTATATACTAAACAATGATGGTGTAGGAACGAATCAGGAGGCAAGTGATGGTGCGCGCCCCTATCATAGCTCCTTGAGTTGCATAGCAGGTGCGTGGTCCAATGGGGGCTCCTGGCGTCGATCATACGTCATAGCGTCGGGTCATCGAAGTAGTTTGCAGGGTCCCCTATGATGCACGCAGGTGTGAAGGCTTGTTTGCTGGTATGCGGACGAGCTGGTTTCCCCCGAGCTGGTTTCCCCCTCGCTGGTTCGCTCGCTGGTCTGCTTCGCCGCTTGGGTAGTTTGGCACTCCTTCAACTCTAATTCTAACTCTTAAATTAACATACAGGGCTCCGTATGTCAGACCTCTCCCCTAGAAAAGAGTTTAAAGAGTATAGTACATAATATTAAACAGAATACATAAATAGATTTACCACCAGATTGGCAACAGCAAGATAGCTGTACACTTATAGTCTCTTAATACACACTACACTGTATACCTATAGTCTCTTAATACACTGTACACTTATAGTCTCTTAATACACACTACACTGTAGCTATAGTATCTTAATACACCCTACACTGTACACCTATAGTCTCTTAATACACACACTGTATACCTATAGTCTCTCTTAATACACTGCACACCTATAGTATCTTAATACACACTACACTGTATACCTATAGTCTCCTAATACACACTACACTGTATACCAGATTGGAAGCCAAAGCATCACATTTTTCCTTTGCCCCTCAACTTTCTCTTCATAATTGCTGAGGGGCACAGGGCCCTGGGTTGGGTTTTGGTTTCCCGGGCATTTCTGCACCCTCCTCAGCTTTCCGCCATGGAGTGGCTTCGGTCACCCAGGCTTCATTGTGGTCGGCAGGGAGGGTTCTGTGGAGGCGCTCGGTTATGGTCATGGCCTTGCTTGGGGCCTTGGGGCTGTTCGGCCAGGCAGCTTGGGGAACAGCAACAACAACAACAATAACACTGTATACCTATAGTCTCTTAATACACACTACACTGTATACCTATAGTATCTTAATACACACTACACTGTATACCTACAGTCTCTTAATACACGCTACACTGTATACCTATAGTCTCTTAACCCTTCCTACCCGGTCTGCCTTAGGTAAGGACTGCACGAAAGAAGGGCCGCTACCCGGTATGCCTTATCTAAGGCATGAACTTAATAGCCTAATTAAGCTTGGTCTGAACGCCGTGCGTACGACGTATGTCAACATACCCAAGTGTTGCATCACCGCACCTCCGAAAACAAGAAGGAGAAGACTCTTCAATGTTATTGTTCTGACGTCAGACGAAATTAGTGTCTGAAAAGCCCCCATATTGGCAACATCTCTGCAATATTGGCTCCACTGAAATCGTCATCACAACTGAACCAGTTGACTTACAGAGCTCTACTCAACGCCAAAATACAGATTGAAAACCGCACTACGATTATAGATGAGTGGGAAAGTTCTAGCAGTGAAAATAAACATAAATACGGTAGCCTAGGCCTAGACGTTTTTCAGCCATTTCGCCCGGGTAGGGGCGACCGTCATTGGGTAAGACAGACCGGGTAGGAAGGGTTAATACACACCACACTGTATACCTATAGTCTCTTAATACACACTACACTCTACACCTATAGTCTCTTAATACACACTACACTGTACACCTATAGTATCTTAATACACTGTATACCTATAGTATCTTAATACACTGTATACCTATAGTCTCTTAATACACACTACACTCTACACCTATAGTCTCTTAATACACACTACACTGTACACCTATAGTATCTTAATACACTGTATACCTATAGTCTCTTAATACACTGTATACCTATAGTCTCTTAATACACACTACACTCTACACCTATAGTCTCTTAATACACACTACACTGTACAGTGTACACCTATAGTATCTTAATACACTGTATACCTATAGTCTCTTAATACACTGTATACCTATAGTCTCTTAATACACTGTATACCTATAGTCTCTTAATACACACTACACTCTACACCTATAGTATCTTAATACACTGTATACCTATAGTCTCTTAATACACTGTATACCTATAGTCTCTTAATACACACTGCACTCTACACCTATAGTCTCTTAATACACACTACACTGTACAGTGTACACCTCTAATATCTTAATACACTGTATACCTATATTCTCTTAATACACTGTATACCTATAGTCTCTTAATACACACTACACTCTACACCTATAGTCTCTTTATACACACTACACTGTACACCTATAGTATCTTAATACACTGTACACCTATAGTCTCTTAATACACTGTACACCTATAGTATCTTAATACACACTACACTCTACACCTATAGTCTCTTTATACACACTACACTGTACACCTATATTCTCTTAATACACTGTACACCTATATTCTCTTAATACACTGTACACCTATATTATCTTAATACACTGTACACCTATAGTATCTTAATACACTGTACACCTATAGTCTCTTAATACACACTACACTGTACACCTAGTCTCTTAATACACTGTACACCTATAGTCTCTTAATAAACACTACACTGTACACCTATAGTATCTCAATACACTGTACACCTATAGTCTCTTAATACACACTATACTCTACACCTATAGTCTCTTTATACACACTACACTGTACACCTATAGTCTCTTAATACACACTATCCTATACACCTATAGTCTCTTAATACACTGTATACCTATAGTCTCTTAATACACACTGCACTCTACACCTATAGTCTCTTAATACACACTACACTGTACAGTGTACACCTCTAGTATCTTAATACACTGTACACCTATAGTTCAATACACTCTACACCTATAGTCTCTTATTACACTGTACACCTATAGTCTCTTAATACACACTACACTGTATACCTATAGTCTCTTATCACACTGTACACCTGTATTCTCTTAATACACACTACACTGTACACCTATAGTCTCGTAATACACATTGCATACCTACAGTATAGTCTCTTAATACACTGTACACCTATAGTATCTTAATACACTGTACACCTATAGTATCTTAATACACACTACACTGTATACCTAGTATCTTAATACACACTACACTGTATACCTA
This sequence comes from Paralithodes platypus, assembly GCA_032716605.1. Taxonomy (NCBI): domain Eukaryota; kingdom Metazoa; phylum Arthropoda; class Malacostraca; order Decapoda; family Lithodidae; genus Paralithodes; species Paralithodes platypus. Next base: position 7,203,617 of record CM064518.1, read on the forward strand.
TAGTCTCTTATCACACTGTACACCTGTATTCTCTTAATACACACTACACTGTACACCTATAGTCTCGTAATACACATTGTATACCTACTGTATAGTCTCTTAATACACTGTACACCTATAGTCTCTTAATACACTGTACACCTATAGTCTCTTAATACACACTACACTGTACACCTAGTATCTTAATACACAATACACTGTATACCTACAGTATAGTCTCTTAATACACTGTACACCTATATTCTCTTAATACGCACTACACTGTACCTATAGTCTCTTAATACACTGTACACCTACAGTCTCTTAATACACACTACACTGTACACTTATAGTCTCTTAATACACACTACACTGTATACCTATAGTCTCTTAATACACTGTACACCTATAGTCTCTTAATACACTGTACACCTATAGTCTCTTAATACACACTACACTGTACACCTAGTATCTTAATACACAATACACTGTATACCTACAGTATAGTCTCTTAATACACTATACACCTATATTCTCTTAATACGCACTACACTGTACCTATAGTCTCTTAATACACTGTACACGTACAGTCTCTTAACCCGTCCAGCCCCGGCTAGTTTTGTAATGTTTGTTCACCAGAACCCGGCCGGTTTTCAATTTTGTTTATTATTCCAGAAACAATAGCGAATGGGTTAGGAATGAAGGAAAAACCACGAAAAACCGCTCAAAAAGCTTAAAAAATGGTCCTACAGAGCCCCCAAAAACGTATTTTACAAGAGTAAAAAATTGAAGGCAATTACCCCAAAAAAAAGGTTATTGCGCGCTCACGCGCACGCACGTGGACTTTGAGAGTTTTCAACCATCGGCACGGGTGCGTGGGATACGTACACAGTTCCCATACAAATCTGAGCCCTCTTGAGTGGCTACACCTAAGGTTACGGTCGGCGCAATTAGGGTGTCGTGCCAGGCGCGTCTCTGGGGCTGTGCGTTACATACATCGCCGACGCGCCAGGCGCGTCGCTGGGGCTGTACGGGTTAATACACACTACACTGTACACTTATAGTCTCTTAATACACACTACACTGTATACCTATAGTCTCTTAATACACTGTACACCTATAGTATCTTAATACAAACTACACTCTACACCTATAGTTCAATACACTGTACACCTATAGTCTCTTAATACACTCTACACCTATAGTCTCTTATTACACTGTACACCTATAGTCTCTTATTACACTGTACACCTATAGTCTCTTAATACACACTACACTGTATACCTATAGTCTCTTATCACACTGTACACCTGTATTCTCTTAATACACACTACACTGTACACCTATAGTCTCGTAATACACATTGCATACCTACAGTATAGTCTCTTAATACACTGTACACCTATAGTATCTTAATACACTGTACACCTATAGTATCTTAATACACACTACACTGTATACCTAGTATCTTAATACACACTACACTGTATACCTATAGTCTCTTATCACACTATACACCTGTATTCTCTTAATACACACTACACTGTACACCTATAGTCTCGTAATACACATTGTATACCTACTGTATAGTCTCTTAATACACTGTACACCTATAGTCTCTTAATACACTGTACACCTATAGTCTCTTAATACACACTACACTGTACACCTAGTATCTTAATACACAATACACTGTATACCTACAGTATAGTCTCTTAATACACTGTACACCTATATTCTCTTAATACGCACTACACTGTACCTATAGTCTCTTAATACACTGTACACCTACAGTCTCTTAATACACACTACACTGTACACTTATAGTCTCTTAATACACACTACACTGTATACCTATAGTCTCTTAATACACTGTACACCTATATTCTCTTAATACACACTACACTGTACCTCTAAGGCAGCGTCATACATAACTCGAATCCACCAGAACCCACTGGAATCGAACTTTTCACCGGAATTGACGAGAATTACGTGGCCTTAATCGAGTGTGACTTCAGAGTAGAATGCGACCCGTCAATGACCGGAATGTAACTCAAACGTAACTCGATGGACTCGAATGTAACCCAAATATGAGTCGATGTTAACCAGTAAGTGACTCGAAGGAAACCGGATGTGGAAAGAAGACTATTCGATCCCAAGTCAAATGCAATCCGAATGACCCGAATGAGACCAGAATGTCAGTATATCATGACCAGAATTACATGAAGTTAAGTCGAACGTAAGTGGAACTAAGTTGAACGTAACTCGAACGTAAGTGGAACGTGACTCGAATAGGCAGAAGGTGACTCGATGAGGAACCTTTGAGTATATAAAGGGAGGATTGGTTCACAGGCACACCAGTAGTAACAGGGCACTCACCACGGCAACATAAGCACTTTCAATCACATACACACATACACGTACACGAGGGGAGGGGGGGGGGGAGATAGGGTTTTTCTGGACCCCCTTCTCCCTCATGTTTAGCCCCATTAGTTTTTGAGATGTTATGACGTTCATTCCATTAGTTTGGCGGTTATAACAAAAATTGCCCTATTTCTTTGTTAATATTAAGACCTTTTGTGACATTTAGGCATTGGTTTATTTCCTGGCGAGCGATTGCGAGCCTGTAACTTTAGGAGGAACTGGCCATTGGCTGGGACACTTTTCTACCGAAAAATTTACAAATTAATCTCAAATTGAGTGTGCTTTTAAGCTTTGATGGATGTCTAGCGAAGAAAGTAAAAACAAAAAAATATATATAGGCTAAATAAAAAATAGACCAAAAAGTAACCCTACCCCCTTAACTCACACAGCTGGGGTGAAGGAAGAACACTTTTCATTGGTAGACACACCTGAGGGGAAGCCGGAGTTAAGGTGTGGAGAGTTAGATGAGTAAGTTTGATTCCAGGTACTACTTGAAATACTCTTTGCTCTTTCCATTCACATTTGCATAGCCTACGTGAGTTGCAGTTGGGATGTGTGTACATGCTTAGATTGATATGCAGGATTCGAAGTTGCATAATAAATCGTAGGCAGTGTCCACCATTCTTTAACTGCCTTCGTGGTGTAATGCATAAGGTGTTGATATTCGGTGTGAGCGTCCTGGGTTCGAATCCACGGACTGCCACATGTGTTTGTAATATTTCATTAATCGATTTTAGGAGTAGAGTTGGTTGTTGGATAGAACATAATAATACAATGGCCTCGTATAGGGCCGATTTTAAATTTTATTTTATTTATTATTATTATTATTATTATTTTTTTCAATCCGTTATATATTTGGGACCGCACCTAGTCGAGTTATATTCTGGTTGTATTCCAGTTACCTTCTAGTTGGATTCCACTTGTATTCTAGTACTTCTAGTCATGTTCGAGTCGACATCCAGTGTACACTCGATACATCAAGCAAGTATGAAGTCATCTACCAGTCATATTCTAGTCGGCATCCAGTTGTATTCTTCTTAATTTGGGTTATATTCAACTCTCATTCCATTACATTACATTTTAAAGTGGAATAATCAACTTGTCATCCAGTTGACTTTCGGTCATTATCGAGTGGCATCGAGTTACATTCAAGTAATTCGAGTCGGCATCTACTATAAAAATTACATCAGAACATGGCCAGAATAGGTAGAATGCGACTCTAATGCGACCAGGATACGACTAGAATGTAACTCGATAATTTTTAACGTTTTTTTCACTCGATAAATCGTAGAAAGTTAACGCATGCACTAACTTTTTGCTCACTCACTCGATCAATCAAGTGACGACTAGAACATCACTCGAAACACAAGAATAGACAAGAATCTAACCAGAACACGTACAAGAATAGACCAGAATGGGGAAGAAGTGGCTAAAATTTGAATTTTTGAATTCATTCCGGTGGGTTCTGGTGGATTCGAGTTCTGTATGATGCGGCCTTATATCTCTTAATAAACACTACACTGTACACCTATAGTCTCTTAATACACTGTACACGTGTGCAGTATATACCTGGCTAAGCAATAAGTTGAGTACAGAGAAATAAAGAGACTAACACACATATAACTCTGATCACATGACATCCGCCTCAGCAATGGGCGAGCTCACACATAGGACTTGTCCACAATATATAGTCAGATTTATTTGATTGATGGCTAGAAATGGGCCTTAACGGAGTTCCAAATATCTTAGCAGGGTCCATCAATGTTACTGTAAATCCTGACGGTTTCTACCTGTAGTTCTTCGATGACGTCATTGACCTAATTAGGCCAACAATCATCTGTGCCACATTATAAGCCACTTATCACATGACTCGAACATAAGAGCAGTGTGTATGAGCTCGCCCATTAATATCTTTGGTAAGAAACTAATGGGTGAATATAAGTTGGGATAGGCTAGTAAATGTGAAATTAAAACAAATCATACAATATAGATCTTAAATAAAAATGATGCAAGAACAACTATATATATACTGTATATACACTATGGTAACGTTTACAGATAAATACAAATATTAACAATATGTTTTTCTGTGGATGAGGGAGACAAAAGGCAGAACTGCTTGTGGCGAATGGCTCCCCCAGATTTGAAAGAGTGACAGGGCCAAAATCAAGGAATGTTCAAGCCAAAATGCCTGGACACACAAAATTTGAAACAATTTAAGTCATAGGATGAGGGGAAGATTGATTCAGGGAGAGAGTTCCACAGCTCAGCTGTTGCATAGAAGAAAGACTGTTAATATAGTTTCACTTGGTTTGGAGAGTTGCAGAGAGTAGGGGTGGGATTGTGTTGAAAGACGGTTGCTACATATTCTACATAGAGGAGATGGTATACACTGAGAGAGCTTTGAGAAACACTGATTATTGTAATGGCAGTAGAATAGTGATAGAAATGCAACATTGCGGCGAAGAGAGAAACATTGCAGAGAATCGGTGAGTGGACATGACTTGATGAGAGGAAAGGCTTTCTTTCTACTTTGTCAAGAAGTGCTGTTAGAGAGGATCCTCCTCACACATGCGAACAATATTCAATACATGGGTACACTATGCCTTTGTACAGAACAAGAAGCTGTGCAGGGGTAAAGAACCCCCAGAGGCAGTTGAGCACACTCAGCTTTTGGGAAGCTGTTTTAGCAAGGGTGGTAATATGGTCTTTCCAAGTGAGATCAGAAGAAACACTGAGAATACTGAGCGAAGATGAAGGATTGATTTGTGTATTGTTGAAGTATAAGGGATAAACCTGTGGGAGTTCTTGACAGGTAGATAAGTGGAGAAATTGGGTTTTGGAAGTATTGAAAGCAACACGATTTTCTCTGCCCCAAATGGAAATGGTTCATAGGTCAGAACATAAGTGTTCTATGGCATCATCACATGAATTTTCGAGTAATTGCTTGCTGGAGGGTTCTGAAAAATGAATTGAATAGTGTAAGGTAGTGTCATCAGCGTATGGATGGATAGGACTGGAGTTACAGTTGAGAAGATCATTAACGAATATTAGAAAGAGAATTGAAGATAGGACAGAACGTACCTGAGGAACACAGGAGTTGATAGGTTGAGGAATTGAATGATGGCCATCCATAGCAGCAGCTATGGAACGACCAAAAGGAAATTCGAGATAAAGGCACAGATAGAGAGATAGAAACTGAAGGAGGGTAGTTTAGAAATTAGAGATTTGTGCCAGACTCTATTAAAGACCTCCAATATGTCTAGCGCAATAGAAAAGGTTTCACCGAAGTCCCGAAAGGAAGATGACTAAGAGTTAGTAAGATATGAAAGACGATCACCAGTAGAGCGACCCCTAAGGAATCCATACTGTCAATATGAGAGTAGATTATGGGAATAGAGATGCTTAAATAATTACCCCCCAGGGGGTAAGGGGGCCTTCACCAATGGTGGAGGAAAAAAAGAATATGCCTCTCGCATCCTAATGCGTGTCGTACAAGGCGACTAATAGGGGGGATGGTGTTAGATTTGCGGACACACAACCATTACTATACAATGAAGCCTTATTATTGGTGCTGGCATTGTACATATGACAGTGCTGTGACAGGGCTTCATTGTTCTTGTTCCAAGTTGCCAAATGGCGGCACATTGGAGGTGGGTGTCGCTCCCTCTGGACCCGGACCTGGCGCCTTGGGCCCAACTTGGACGAAATGGATCCAGAGGGTACAGTATGTAGTGTTTCGCCGGACTGGCACTTTCTGCCCAATAGTATAGGGGCCCGAACCTGGTGGTAGCGCTCCAGGAGGCTGCCCTGTAATTGGGCGAAAAATACCAGGCCAGTCGTAGTGCCGTGTACGCGCACGGGGTGCGTCCCTGCGGCTGGTTCTGGTGGGCCATACCGAGGCCACTGGATCCTACCCCCTTGTAATCTCTTGGGGAAAGGTGCTGGGAATGGTCCCGGGGTAGACTGGAGCCGGAGTTTTGGGGAGGTGTCATGCCCATCTGCCAGCCAACTTACCTAATATGACTAAAACTAAAGAAAATAAACGTAAGACCGATGATCCAATACCGCACTGGATAAGGACAAATGCCCCCCACAATCTCAGACTTGCTAGTGTGAATGTTGGTAGTTGAATCTGCGTGCAAATGAAGTGGCTGAGATGTGTGAGAGGAGGCGAGTGGACGTCTGCTGTGTCCAGGAAACGCTCTGGAAATGGCCTGGGGTACAGTGGATTGTCGGAAGAAAGAAAAGATATAGGATCTACTGGATGGGGGTGGAGACTGATAAAGCAAAAGGAGGAGTGGGTGTTCTGGTGGCTGAAGAGCTGGCGGAAAGTGTGCTTCAGATTAAGAGAGTTGGTGAAAGGCTGATTGTTTTGAAGTTGAAAGTTGGTGAAAGAATTCTGAATGTGATATCTGCATATGTCCCACAGGCTGGTCTACAGAAAGAGAAAAAAGAGGACTTCTGGAATGACACCGTCAGTGTCATTTCAGGCCTCTCGGAGAATGAAATAACAATCGTGGGAGGGGACCTGAATGGTCACATGGGAGCATCTGCAGATGGATACGAGAGAGTACATGGAGGAAATGGTTACGGAAGGAGGAATCTGGAAGGCGAATATATACTGGAGTCCTGCGCTGCACTCAATATGGTTGTGTGTAACACGAAGTTCAAGAAAAAACAGAGCCACCTGGTCACATATAACTCTGGGGTCTCCAGTAGCCAGATAGATTACTTCTTGGTTAACATGAAAGACTGGAAACTGGTTCGGGATGTAAAGGTCATCTCGAGCGAAGAATGCATCCCCCAGCATAAGCTACCTGTGTGCGACATGAGCTCATACAGAGTTCCAAAGCACAAGAAGGTTTGCATACCCATAAGGAAAGTGTGGCTGCTGAAGAACAAGGAAGTTAGGGATACGTTTCATAGTGAACTGGAGGAAATGAATAGAAATAAGGAAGCTAGGCCTAACGATGTAAATAGTCATTGGAATTTTCTTAAGCATAGTCTTATCGCTGCCACTGACAAAGTCTGTGGGAAAACATAGGGTCACCCCAGGAATAAGACCTCCTGGTGGTGGAACGATGAGGTAGAACATGCTGTGAAAGAGAAAAGGATGTGCTTCAAAGCATGGAAGAAGGAAGGCAACAAGAAGGAATACCAGGCAGCTAAACGAACTGCCAAAAAAGTTATTTACAATGCTAAAAAAGGCATTAAGGACCTGGTCCTCGAACAAGTGTGTAACACTGACATCCCAATGGAATCTTCAACCTAGCTAGGCGAGTTAAAAATGACAGTGGGGATATTATAGGTGAACAGTGTGTTAGAAACGTTAATGGGAAGATTGTATATGCAGAAAATGAAATCAGAGAAGCATGGAAGGCACACTATGAACGATTGCTAAATGTAGAGTTTGAATGGGATAAGGAACAGCTTAGTATCGAAAAACTAATATCTGGACCCCCTCCTTTGATAGCACCAGCTGTAGTGAGCGACGCAATCAATAAAATGAAGGATGGTAAAGCTCCAGGGTACTCTGACATTGTCGCTGAGATGATAAAAGCCTCAGGGGAGACTGGTGTCAACTTAGTCACTGAGTTGATAAACATCATTATTAAAGATAAGAAAATCCCAGAGGATTGGCTCAAAAGCGTAATAGTAAATATATACAAAGGAAAAGGGGATGCGCTAGATAGAGGAAATTATAGGGGCCTGAAAATGCTTGACCAAATCATGAAGGTCTGTGAGAGTCTTTGAGGGTTTCATCAGGCAAAGAATCTCCATTGATGATATGCAGTTTGGTTTTATGCCAGGACGGGGTACAACCGATGCTATCTTCATAGTCAGGCAGATACAGGAAAGATATTTACTAAAAGGCAGGGATCTTTATTTTGTGTTTGTAGACCTGGAGAAGGCCTTTGACAGGGTGCCTAGAAATGTTGTGCAGTGGGCTATGAGGAAACTTGGTGTGGAAGAGAGTGGCTGATGCGTGTGATAATGAAGATGTATGAGGATTCGCGAAGTGCGGTGAGGCTGAAGGGTGTACTGAGTGATGAGTTTGCAGTCCGTGTTGGAGTCCATTAGGGTTCAGTGTTAAGCCCCCTCCTCTTTATTATGGTCCTGGAGACACTGTCTAGAGTTTTTAGAGGCAGACACCCGTTGGAACTGTTTTATGCAGACGATTTAGTCCTAATAGCTGACAGCATGCAAGATGCCGAGACCAAATTCAGAGAATGGAGAGAGGGCATGGTGAGCAAGGGTTTAAGAATCAATATTAACAAAACCAAGGTTATGCATTGTAGATTGAGACGAGGCAATGTGGAAAAGAGCAGTGCATACCCATGTGCAGTGTGTGGAAAGGGTGTGGGCGTTGACGCAATTCAATGTAGCATCTGTCGACGCTGGGTGCACCATGGGAGTAAGCGCTGTAGTAGAATAAAAGTACCCCTGCCGAAGGATAAGTCAGAAATAGAGAAATTTGAGTGTGTAGTGTGCAAAGGCAAGCTTGTGTTAAGTGATGATCATGTGCCTGTGAATTTTGGAAATGAGTCATTGGAGCTGGTGAACAAGTTTTGTTACCTAGGAGATACCATTTCTGCCGGTGGTGGGGCCGAGGCTGCCACTGTCGCTAGAATTAGATGTGGCTGGGGGAAGTTCAAAGAGCTGCTGCCAATCCTGACTATGAAAAGAATGCCTCTCCCCCTGAAGGGAAAGGTGTATACCTCATGTGTTAGAAGTGCAATGACGTATGCCTCAGAAACATGGGCCATTAACGCTCAAAGAGCGGGTGATGGAGTATATTTCACTGTGCAGCTCAGCGTTTTTTTTTACCATAAATGGGGTTGAGAGGCAAATATCTTCCGCTTTCAAAGATACTTCAATGCCCTAGATAATGATCCTAGGGTGACTATGAGAAGAGTTGAGGTTATAATGATACTGTCACAGGAGACAAAGCGAGTCACGCGTGGGGCTCAGCTGACCCTTTTAAAACTGACCGCATGAGCTTGCCTTCTGGTCAAGTCCCTGGGAAGGTCACCAGGTGAACTGAGATGGTAAATAATACTTTTTCTAGTTAATGCAACTATGAACTTAACTGCAGTGAGATGTTAATTTACTTTACAGGAAAAGGCTGAGATTGTTATTTATAGTGTGACGCCTCCCGGCGCTGGCAGAATGGTTGCGTGGGGAATTGCAGCTCGCTAGCGCTCGCCAGGATGGGGGGATAGGCTACAGTTGTCCTAGAATGATCTGCTTTATTTTATTAGTGTCGTGTTGCCACAGACAGTCTAGAAATGGTCTTTGTTTTGGTCTGTGACCGCGCCTTATATTTTATATTCGCTATAAAATAAATGTTGCTTGTGTGGGAGGCGAGCGAGAGAGGGTGAGGGGGTACACCTGGCAGCGGGGTGAGCTGTGGCGTGGCTCGCTTGGGCGCTGACGGCGTTGGCGGCCGGGTGGTCAACTAGTCCCTTCCCATCGTGGCCGCATGTTCTTTACCAGCTCAGAGCTTGCCTGACACGCGTATCGTCTACATCCTTTGCAATTCTGTCCCCCATACTCGCCAATTTGCATACTATTTCTCTCTCTCGACTTCTCCTTTCTCATTCTCTAATCTTTATTAAACTCAACATCCCTTCTGGTTTCAGCATAGACGTTCACCGTCGGCCAGTCGTATTGTACGCGAAGCTCTCAGATATTTCCATGTATTAGGTTAAGGAGGTATTAGGCTTTATTGATGTTGGAGAGACGGACTTTTCCGTGTGTGTCCTCTCTCGGGAAGGTTGTAGACCGGTATAGGTCTCCCTGGCAAGGTGTTGAGTGATTCTGCTTGGTTATCTAAAGCTAGACTAGGGTTAAGGTTACTGTGTCGTTGTCTCCGATGTGTGCAGTGTTAGCTAAGCCCTGCACGACATCGACAGGTACTGTGGGAGCCTAAGTTGTCTTCGGGTGGGTTTACTTTGCGAGCACAGCGCTGTGGTGTGAGAGGGCCATAGCCTATCCCTCACAACATAGTGCTGCCTCTTTGTGTTGACTTCTGAGGGATCGCCAGGATAGAACTAGGTACTAGAGACCTAGATTTATCAAGAGAGCATCCCCGTCATATAACGTAATCTTCATTATACCACCTTCGGACAACGTTAGGCTACGAGCCGCATGCTCGCCCATTGTTGCCCTGCCTTGATACCCCAGCTAGACTTTATTAACTGAGCAGACACTGGTTAGAGATAAGCCCCCATTATTATTATATGTATGCAACATTATTATTCACTGCACTTTTGAGCCGAGGTTGTTGTTGAGTTGCACAACCCGAGTAGGCTGTTGCGTTGTGTCACGAAGCATTTCTTTAGTTGTCGAGCATTACTACCTTTGCGCAGTCTTTATTATTCGCCTGCCTATTATTACTATATGTCCTAGCATTTATTGTGACCCGTATTCTGCATTATAATTGTTCAAGATTCTTTACGAACATCTTCCCAGCATCAGACTTATTTCAGAAGTTTACAGTTGATGTTGCAGGACTAGCATTGCACTTTCTTTAATACAGGAGTGCCAGTTATTTGAGTATCTACCGTAATGTTAATTAATCACGTTAATTATCTTTTCTTTGTGTAACCTAATCGAGTAATCTTTTACTGTTTGAGAATAGGCTGTTTCATCGAGCGTCAGCCTAGTGTGTGTGCACCAGTTACCGAGTCATAGGATACCTCGTTGTCCAGGCACGACTCAGGGCGGTAATGTTGTTTTGTTTTCCAGTGTTTAAGGCAGGGGTTGGATCTAGTGTTACCGTTGTTGCATTTTTGCCATTATCTAGTCCAATGTTGAAGAGCCCTGTGTCTTTGAGAACCTGGATCGTAACAATAGTAATTGAGAAGTATCAAAATCGCCCTCAAGGAAGTTATATCTTATTACGGAATTATATTACTTGAACATATGCTACGATAACGAACCGAACTTAGGAATTTGTGTTTCTATATTTTTCTTAGGTAAAGCAAAGTAATACCGTGAATTTAAAACAAGAGTGAAAAGGTAGTTTAATAGGTCTACTGGATGGTATTAATTAGGTCAAGATGTAACCTTCAATATTCGCGATTAAGACAACACACGAAGACCAACAAAATAACTAACTGAGTTCCAATAGACTCAGACTTGAATGAATGCTAAAGTTAAATCTCAAAAAGTGAGAACTGACTGATTAATAGATATCGATCGGTAGATCGTACTTAATAATTAGATTGGCGCTAATGACGAAGTTTAGCTCATTGATATTTAACGCAATATCAGATTCGCTTCTGAAAGAGTTAACAGGGCGAGGGAAATAAAATGTACAGGCACAATTAGTACATGGGCGTAGGCGACAAAATCCTACTCATTGATACTTAAAACAGGCAGTACCAGGCTCGGGCCTGAACGGGTTTACAGGGCGAGGTGAATAAAATACACAGATACAATTAGTGTATGGTGGATGAAAGTGACACGAAACACGGAGGAAATAATTCCTAAACACGGTATTCGAAATATCACAACATCAAGATTTACAATAACATAAAAGCACTTATAAGATATATCATATGCGATTACTGAAGAGATTTTAGGAATTACACTGAGCAATCGTTGGAAAATTGGGCGTAGGTTCTAGGTAAATAGTGATTATATAAATGGATTGATCACAGAATATATTGGGACTTCAACTCACAAGTAATAAATCAACACCACGTAGTCAGTAATCTGCGAGCGTGGGGGCCTGAATATGTAATGACACTGATATGTAACGTATGCGTAAGTTATAAATTAAATAACGTCTTGAACAAGGGTAACGGTTAAAGCAAGATTAACACGACTAACGCATGTTCAGAAGGATGCAACTTATTACTCAGTACGGTATCTTGGCACAGATCACAAGTAAATCAGGGCACGACACATATTCTAATCAATACCTCACAACAATAACCAAACAGAGAGACCACAGAAACACTTATTTGTTAGTGCAGGGGGCGAGAGTGCTGGTCTGGCCGGCGTAGAGGGTAGTAGCCAATCTTGCACAGCTGTTACCCTCCTCGAGCAGGGTTCCTCGCTCTAGGCCTGGGTTACGTAATTCGAGCAAGGGGTCCTAGGTCCCGGCCTACGTCTATAGCTCGGAGCAGAGGTCCTCGGTTTCAGGGCGCCAGGCAACAGACAGTTTGGCCCTCCTCTGTCATCTGGGGAAGGGGGCCAACGTCCATGGGGCACTCTTCGAGGGGGCCATGGGGGGGCGAGGTGTGGTGGGGCACCGTAGCAACTCTGGATCCCTTCAACTAGACTCGGCCATCCCAGAGAGGTAATGCTATTCAGTAAGTGAGGTGGTGTGTACTTTCCTCAGGTTTTTCTGAAGTCCTATTGCAACTATTTTCTTTTGTTTGATCGGGGATGGGGTATAGGGAATTGTTGTAGTACATTTTCTAGTTGACTCTTTATATGGGCCTGGTAGGTTTACAATATATGTCGCTGCGGTCAGGGTGAAAAATAGGAAATTAGATTTGGAGTAGCTGTCTTGCAGGTCTTTAATTTTTATAATACATATATGCTCCTCGGGGGCCATATCTAGAGGTCTTTGTTCCTGCATATGTGGTGAATATTGCTAACGTGTCTCATCAATCTGCAAAACACAGGGAGTGTCATCAGGTGGAGAGCTACGTAAAACTGTTCATGGTGGTTCCACCTGTGGTCAGATTGTTGTGACCCTGAGAATTGTTTTCCAAATTTACACAAAAGTGGGTTTCCTTTCACGTAGAGCAAATTATCTTCTCTGGTCACTCAGTGATTCGGCAGACTCATAGATCGGGTAAAGTCTCGTCATCTGTTGGTTTTGAATTTGTCTGCTGTCTTGTATCTTTGTGTTCACAGTAATCAGAAATCATCAAACCGTACACTATCGTATTAACATATAGTAAAACAAAGATTGAATGCCCAAATATTTCTTAACCCTGGAATAACCAATGAAAGCTCTCCATTTCCCATCTTCCCTCCGTCACAGTAAAAAAAAACAAATGCTAACAAATCCCCCAACTTTTCCATAAGCTGAAAATTACTTGGCAAGCTGCCAAAGGCGGGAACCGGGTGATTATGCAACATTTGCAAGAAGAGTGGGCCTGGGTGATTTTTTGAGGTGTGCTCTTCTTTTTTTGGAACGATAACGTTCACTGATACTGTGCATACTCCAGAAGTTGCATTATTCAAAGTTCTTCTGATTCAAATACTATTTTTAAAACTAGTTACTATATTATAATTGTGCTTTTTAATGATGTAATTTACAGGACCCAAATGGGTTATAGCATTTTTAACTTACAATCTTTGTATAAATTACCTACCGTAACTAACTACAACCATCCGATTTCTGACCTTACCAGTCAAAACAAAATTGCCTATTATAGTCAATCTTTCTTAATCATATATCCCTTATTCTTCAACAATACAAAAATTAATCCTTCTATTCTTATCATCAATATTCTTGGTTGTCTCTTTTTCTTCGGCTCCCCTGGAAGGACCTTGGAGGACATATTACCCCGCACGTCTTGCTAATTCAGCCTCCCAGAAGCCCGGGTGTGGTGGGGGTTGTGCTCAACCAATGTATCGCCCTCCATGGGGGTTCTTCATTCCGGCACAGCTTCTTGCTATTGTAAGGGGCGGGGAACGTGTGCAGCCTTGTATTGGTATTGTTCACATGTGTGGGGAGGTTCCTCTCCACATCGCTCTCCTAGACACATATGAAAGGCAAGGCCTTTCGTATCTATTAACTCCCGTCCACTCACCAACTCTCTGCAATCTCTCTCTCTCGCCGCAATGTTGGCATCTCTCTCGCTATTCTCATCCTGACTATTAATCAATCTTTTCCTATAGCTCTTCCCAGTGTACCAACCTCCTCTACGTAGGCCACTCGTGAGTAACCCGTCTTTCACACCCCACAATCCCCACCCCTATCTGTGCATCTCTCTATCCCAAAATCTTGTGAAACATTACTCTCAGTCTTTCTTCTTCCCCTTCACAGCATATCTCTTTCACTCTCTTCACATCTCAATCAGTTTTTCCCTCTTTTATCCTCAGGAGTGGAGACGAGCTGTTTTGTTTGAATTCCCCGGCGTTCTATGTTTTGGGCGTGTGTCTGTTCGACAGTGTGTGTTGTGTGGTCGAACGTACCTGGTGGAGGCATTTTGTTTCTGTGTGCGTGAGAGGGGGGGGACCCTCACTCTTTCAACTCTGGGGGAGTCATCTCCGCTACAGGCAGTTCTGACCTTTTGCCTCTCTCACCTCACATAGGGACAAACCAAACAATGAAGCAAAATAATGGCCTAATCCTGTTTTGGAATCCTCCCTTGGATTAGTTAGAGCACGCCGCTCATTTAATATCTCGAAACTAGTTGTAGCTGGCAGAATACCGTAGTACCCTGAGGGTATCCGCATATAATTAATGGATGGGTTTGAGTTTCCCATTGTTGACACCATTCCATCAGGCTCCAGTGAACAGCGTGGGGGGGGGGGGGGAGGGGGGGGGGGAGGAGAGAAAAGACAAAGACAAACAACACCGATAGTGTAGTCATGTCAGTGAACATCTACGGGTTGGCTATTAAGTAGTACTTAGACAATCTGATGTTACGGCCAGTTTGTACATACATATGAACAATGCACATCTTTTCTGACTGATCTGTCCTACACTACGTCCACAGCAAGAAAATGCATTAATCGATTAAACTTCAGTAATTTGTGTCATTTTGTATAAATGGAATGGGATAGAGTAAATGAACTTGGATAGTTTAATATATGTATGTACATTCGTGGTCAGGAAACTTGAGCAACTCCTATTGATAAAAAAAGACGGTGAACATTTACTTTACCCATTTTTGTTATGGGTAAGCCAAATATCCTGACCACGAACCTCTATTAGTGGGGCAGATATGTGAAACATATGTGGGAATTGTGCGTTTCTTGATACGAAGTGTAAATAATTGGAACACACACAATAATTAAAATCAGTATAATCAAAATTAGCTATAGCCAGGCATCAAAGGTTTAGCCTAGGTTGGCTGCTTGGCAGCCCCTTTTCAATAAATCTCCATAAGAAGTACTGAAACACCGATATTTACCCCAAACTGTATACGTGTGGTAGAGATGTCAAAATGTCTCAAAGACTCGTCTGAACAAGGGAAACAATAAATGTTCAGACAATGTTTATCAAAAAAAAGGTTCGTTCCATTGCTTGACTGTCCGTATGGTCCCTGTAGTTCAACAAATAGTGGCAACTTGGCAAAAATCTTACAAAGTTTGCAGCATGATAATAAACGTCAGGAACCAGGGTACAAGTCAAACGGTCCAACATTAGTCAGTATGGAAGGGAGATAGTCCGTGCATGACAGTGTGTAATCCCACGACACTGACTTACGGAAAGCGAAGCATGGACGTTGTGTTGAGAGACTCAGACCAAGAGTGAGGAGCAGTGGAACTGAAATGACTTGAAGGAAGTGTGCTGTGCGGAGTTACATGGAGGGATAGAACAGACTAATGAGGAAGTAGAGAAGGAGGTTGTGGTGGTTGGGAGAGGTAGATGTGCTGGAGGGAAAGTGTGAAAAGGAAACAACTTGAGATCGTTTTCGGCCATATGGAACCGTATGGAAAGCGCGGGATAAAAGAGACGACTAAGAGGGGGTCCGAGAGCGCGGTGGAGGGACGAGGAGGGAGCGTGTTACGGACCTGGCACTCGGCGCTACACCAAAGGGACTCTCAATCAGGACTCTAATACGGCTCGCTGCCACAACGGAAACACACACGATCCCACACCCCTGAGTACTGCCAGCCGAACAAAAAATCACCAATACCCTCCAGAGTTCAATCTGCTATAACGGGGTATACAAGAACTCGGTACTAGTGTTCAACAACAGACTAATAAAGAGACAGGAATTCTCTAGTCTGGTCAACAATCAAACAAAGAAGGTAAGAAGAAAACGAAACACCAAAGATATAGTGTTGGCCGACTAGCCGAAGAGTAAATCCACCCTTGACTAAGAACTTAAGAATGTCCTCCACCCTCTACTTCGGATCGGCCCATCTATTACGATTACGTTAATTAATAGTTCCTTAAGCATCGAGCAAGGAATCTTCTGAAAAAAGTTAGATGCTTCTCGGTATGCTCGTAAGAAGTACGTATCGGATTTGAACAGTAATTCAATAAGAAAAACACTGGCAATTAAAATATCTATTACAGGTTTAAATTGGCATAAGAGAATAATTAAAAGAATATGCAATGGTAAATGGCAAACATTAAAAGAAGTACTCCGCAAAAATGCAACGGCAATAGCCTACTCGGATTGTTGCTCGTGGGCCACTAATCACTAAAGTAGCAAGCTGTTGCAACACATGAAATCTAATAGCTGCATAATACAATATTCATACATAAGGAAAGCTGCAAGACTATTCTGTATATACTAATCGGGAAAGTCTAGCTGGGGT